>OV743440.1:3000000-3572745 GCA_928269145.1 Agriphila tristella | reverse complement strand
AATAGAGTAGGTACCTAAGTGTTTTTGTTTAATTTCTTTACTTCCTAATACGTCACCAAAGTACCAGAATCATATAAATATGGCATGGGTTAAGTTCTGTAAATAACATTTTGATATTTTTAAATTATGTGTTAAAATAAAATATAGAATTTAACCTTTTCCATATTTATGTGGTCCTGGTACTTTGGTGACGTATTACAAAGGAAAAAAAAAGTGAGGAAGGGAAGAAAATTATAGAAGTTGATGCATTACGGAAAAAAGAAAAAAAACGAAAAGTGATTGAAGATTGTAGAAATAAACATTCGCCATATTTATGTGACCCTAGTACTTTGGTGACATACAAATAAAAATATATAATTTAGGGAACGTACCCATACTACGTGACCCATTTTACAATTTTTGAGCCCCCCTCCCCCCCCCACTTAGTGACCACCCGTAGTATATTCCAAGACCCCCTCCTCCCCCTTGGTTTTCACGTACTATTTCATAGATAATGGTTTTACCTTATTTTTAACAGAAAGCTACAAAAATTTTGCTCATTTTTGTCTTTTTATTAGTAAGGCGCTTGCCACAAATACCAAGAGTGTGTACTTTATTTTTACATACAATTTACAAGTGAAAAAATGTATCAAGATGAAAAAACGTGACAAAGCATAGGCCCCTTCCCCCCCCCCCCCCCGTGACCAAGCGTGGTATTTTAAAGACCCCCCCCCCTTAACGAGTCACGTAGTATGGGTACGTTCCCTTATATATGTTACGGCTAATACCCGAAGTGCGGCTAAACCTAGTTCTAGCCGGCTAAAACTAGGTGTAGCCGATAGCTGTTGGCTAAAACTAGGTGTAACCGATCTGCTTTACTCCTGTAGGTCCCGGGTTAGGTTAGAAATTTAAGGCGAGCGCGAAGCGCAGCGTAGCGTGAGCCTTAAATTTCGAGGTTATTTTTTTTAACAGACAACAGAAAAAACTTTCTTTATATCCCATGCTGCACCTAGTTTTAGCCGGCTACACCTAGTATTAGCCGCGAGCAAATCGGCTACACCTAGTTTTAGCCAACAGCTAGCGGCTACACCTAGTTTTAGCCGCACTTCGGGTATTAGCCGTAACATATACATAAAATATATATAAAAATAAAAAAGTGATTGAAAATAATATTTCTCCATATCTACTAAAATCTGGCATTTGCAGAAGCAGAAACTACTTTGACTGTGATTGTACAAAGTATAATATTTTGCGAATGTAATATTTTGCGAACTAAGGATAAGGCTTCTTGTCAAACCTGAGGTCTGACTAGGCAAACCTAGGAGCGCCGGGACTTCGGGGTTAGACTACATATGCATGTAAGTGTGTGATGAGAGAAAAATAAACAAAGACTGTTGGTGCTAATATGATGGGAAGTGTACGTAAGTGTACGAAACCCAAGGGTACGTATGTCGTATGTGATGTGTAATGGTTCGTTGTTATTCTAAAGTCCATCGAACAGTGACATAAAGTTTTAAATTTGACATTATAGTAATTGTAGCCGGTACAGGTGAAACAAGGGTATTATAATTATGTAATTGGTAATCGTTGGTTCTCTGCACTTGATACGCATAGTAATGCTGATTAAAATCTATACACTCTAATGAAACAGACTCAAATATAACTTCATCATTGTCAAGTAAATAAATATTTTTTATTTCACCAAACTTTGGTAAGCCTGAAGATTCTGAAATATCTAGAATTATAATTGACGACAGCTCAAATCGGACACCATACAGTTTCACCCACGATAATGAGTACCAACAATTATTATCGATTATACCTCGAGAATGAAAGTTTAGTCTTACATTTTCAATTTGCGCTTCTGTCATATTTGCCTTTTTGCCATAAGAGATCGTCTTAAAAGTTTCATTTTTAAGAAAAGTATCGTTTAAAATTAATTGATGCTTAATAGCTATTGTTTTACAAACATTTACTCTGTTGTGCGATGCTCTGGCCACAAATTTTGATATACGATGCTTGGCTTCAAACCTCATCGTCCAGATTTGGGTAAGTGGGCCAAATTTTTTTAACATTTCTGGATAATGTGTAAGAAAATGAAACTTTGGCTTTAAGTCTGTTTCAGCAAATTGACGATAGAGCTCGTTTAATTCAGCTACTGAAAATTTTACTTGATCAATAGTGTTTTCATGGACTCTATGACTCAAAAGTTTATCCAACAATTGTCTTAATTTGATGTATAAGAACCAAACTTCGTTTTCATCTGGGACATTATGTCCGACAATTAGTCCAAAATATCGAACAAGAGTAAGCATTTCAGAAGCCGAACATTTTAATTTTAATGTTGAGCCTTCTTTTGCTACAGAATTGCATGGTGTCGAAGCAGAATCAGGTCCATAATTAAAATATCGTATTCTTGATTTCAAACTGTCAAAAGAAATTAGAGTCTGAGTGCATACTAGATTTTGTATCACAAATGACATTACATATCGACAAGCACCCTCGAGATAGTCATGTAAAACATCTACGGCGACGTTTTGAAATAAGTCAAACCCATCTAAAGCAAGCCACGAGCATTTTTCTTTAAGACCAGTCATATAAATGTCATTTAAATGTAAATCATTTTCATAATTGACATTGTTTCTCAACAACGTGTCATCTTCATAAAGCAGTGTTTTTATTTGTTCTTTATTAGCAGTACAAATTCTACATGGCCGATTTGCAGAAAAACTTTCAACAAAACCTAACATAGCATTCAATCCTAAATTATCTCCGGTCACAGCTGCAACATAAAACTTTATTTTGCCGGTGTACACATCAGTTTCAACATGAATACCATTGATCTTTAAATCATTAAGAACATCAAAAACTTTTTGAAAAATTATGTTGTTTCCAAAGCTTGTTCTGTCTGATGAGTGAAAAAGAGCCAATAATAAAATATTTTGCAAAAGCGACACGTAGTGAGGTGGAAGACATGGTACTGAAGCATAAATAGCTCCAAGTTTATGAACCCCAGCGTGGCTTCCTAAGGGATTGCCTATTTCAAAATCGTCAAAGTAGATTATTAATGGTAAAATCATTGCATCATGCTCTACAGAACTTTCTGTCATTTTTTTCCATACTGAACCCTGAACAATATTCTCAATACCGAAAGAGTCATTTTGTACTATGTCCAAATATTCAAGAGTGTCCTTCATGAAATTTTTTGATGAAAAAATTCGTTTTAAATTTTCTTTTAACGGAATCACCTGCATTGTACAATTTACTTGTACTAATAATGAACCAGCCGCTGTTTTTTTAGCCTCGTTACGTTGACCCACAACCACTTCAAGGGGCTCAGAATAAGTTCCTATTTTATTAAAATATTTTAAACGTTTGTGTTCCGAATCTAAATTCTCAAAAGCATCGCTGAACGCGCTAAATATTTTTTTGAAAGCATTTTTAACATGAACATTATTTTGATCTGGTGGTACCATATCATTCAACTGTCGCTCTATAATGCATTGTGATTTAGAATGAAATAATTGAAGATTTTCTACAAGAACTTGTACGGCTTTACGCGGTATTATCGGGTTAGCATATAGAGTGGAGACAAAACATGCAGCATGGTGACCAAGAGAGGTTTCATCTCTTTGAGTTGGTAGAGATTCCATCGTATTTGCTGTTTTGTAAGTTTCTTTGCTTGACGTTGAAGGTAAATTTGAGATATTGGCTTCTGTATCTGTATCGATCGGTTTGTTACTATTTGGATGACGCAAGGTTGACAATAATGACTGGTGGTCTCTAACTAAGTGCTTTTTGAAAGATGCAGAGGAAATATAATGACGATAACACCCTTGTTCACCACACCGAAATCCCGAAAATCCTACCGTTAATTTACAGAAAGTTCGCACATGAGTAATAAGTAAATTCGGAGACGCACTGGCTTTTTTGCAATAGTAACAGGTAAACATTTTTAAAGTATTAACTCTAGATCAGTTAAAAGAGTATTCACAGCCTGCGTGGGCCTGTCAAATTTAGTTTTAATATCGTAGAAACCCAATTGAATAAAAAGCCATATGTCTCCAGCTTCTTCCGGGTAACAAGCTCCTATCGATTGAAATATTTTAAATGCACAGTCTACTGCTGTTACTAATTTGTTGAAACTATAAAATGTGTCATTTATTACTACATATGCTACTTTTACCTCAGTAACGGTAGGGCCAACAAAAATAACGTAGGGTTGAACTGTGCGGCCTAGCCTCTGCAGGTTCTCCTTTTTTTGAATGATCTTGTTGGTAACGTCGGCTTCAGAAGCAGCTTGCGTTATATAGCCGTCGCAGACCTCTGCTCTAGATGGCTTCCACGCTGGCTTTCCTTTTATTTTCCGTGCAGGTGAAATGTTGATGACATAAGCCAGCAACATCAAAGCAACATTGCTAGATGTCTCTGGTTCATCTTCTGTATTCAAAGAAAAAAAAGTTTCGGTTAATTTTTGAGACTTAATTTTATGAAGGTTTTAGCCTTCAACTATGGACGTCATTTTTTCAATACACTAATATGGTCGTGGAGTCTCTGATCTGAGATCCTTGTATTTCATGACTGTAGTTCTCATGATGTTTTTAAAGAAATAGTACATTACATCCAAGAACGGGTAGCTAGCGATTGCATTGTCGAGGATGGTTTGAAATACTTCCCGCACGAAGTAAGTATTGAATTTCATTTCCGCACTGTATTTCAAATTTAGAATGTGATGAACCAGACCCAGATTAGTTAAAGGTTAATAATAAGAACTAAGATCCTTAGGGGAGGCCTATACCCAGCAGTGGGTGTCGTGTGGCTGATATGATGAATAAGAACTAATATTTGAGCAAAACTTCTTACCGTCAATCAGTGCAATTATATTTGCTATTTTTGATCTCGTATCTTGGTCCCTAATTTTTCGTAATTTTAATGAAGCATATTTTATAATTTCTTCATTTTTGAGGGTGATAGAGGAAAATAATTTATTTTCCTTTCCCGGATACAGTTGACTGAAATCGTTCATTAGCTGAAAAAAAGAATACAATAAATGTACGCTATGTTATTTCCACTGGTTAGAAAGGTCTGGATCGCTACGTCCAGAGCTTGGGTTGTTCGTTTGACTCTTTTAGTGCCTTTGTAATTCAGACACTTGTCTTATAAGAAATAAACAAACTTTTGTCATTTATAATCATATCATTGCGTACGTTTTTATAGAAAAACCAGAAGGATTATGTAAAAAAATAAGGCTACGGTATAATTATGCTTACCAAGGTATAGCCTTGTGATTGTTTTAAGGCTGGGAAATCCTTGAAGTAATCCGCTATATCACCTTTTCCACATTGGATGCGATTTAGGCGGTGATCTGCAGTTTCTGCCCACTTTTCTTCAACAGACTTCCATGGATCGACATTGTTTTTCAGCCATAGTAACGATTCTTCATGTACAATACCTGTAATTCATTTATATGTGTATGGTGGGATAAGTTAATTAGAAGAAGGGCATCATAGTACGTACAGTCGCCCGTGGCACATTTAAATCACAAAAAAGTGACTAGCGATTATTTGCTTACCACTTTCCAGAGATTCCAGGCTATAAATGTCATCATCTGTAATAGTTGGCGTGGATCTGAGCGATGATCTGGACGACTTTGAGGATGAACGGCTAGTTCCCGGCAACTGTCCGCCTTCTCGCAACTTTCTCCTTCGAGCTATATAGCTTTCGTACAGCTTTCCGGACGCATTTTTTTTAGCTAATTTATTTGTAGCTGATAAATATGCAGAATAATACACCACAACGCGTTCCTTGTGGAATATTTCCACAATTTCGGTAGCTAATTTATAAAATTCTTCACTGGAAATTTTCTTTGCACAATTTTTCTCTAGTTTGTGGTGTATTAGCAGCTGGCTCAATTTCCGTCGGGAACCCTCCGTCAGTAAGCCTCCTTTTCCCTCTTTGAGTATTGCTCTGCCGTCTAAACTATCCTGTATGATGTTAAACACAAACACTATTAATACCAACTTTTTAAAGTTATTGAACAAATTAATAAATTAATGAGTAAATGGTCCAGTCGGAGTATAGCATTCGGGGCTCTGTAAGCAGTAATATAACCCAAAAAATATTAGAATTGTAAAAAAATATTTTTTCGATGACCGATGATCCTTCCGGACGACTTCGTAATTTTCTTAAACTTGACACTTTCCTATCTTGTCTTATTTTTAACTAGGCTTTTTCTAATTTGGTTTCTTTCTTAAACTTGTCTGGATGACTTCGTCATTTTAACACGTTTTTATTAGGTTGCTTTCTCGTTTGTTAGTTTGTTTGATTGGTTGTTTGTTTGTTTGTCCACAAAGTTTGCGAACGAAGTTCGATCCACTACCAGTACCATAAGGTAGGTAGGGTAGGGCATGCGAAATGTTATATTCAGAATACACGAAAAGTACCAGGGCAACATAACTTACGAGGAGTTATTTTGATTTCATGCCGCGAAGATTTCTTTTAGCTCTTTAATCTATCAAAAATATAAATCGAAATAACTCCTTTTAAGTTATGTTGCCCTGGTACTTTTGACTGAATTTTATTTATTTTGTTTTATATCAAAACATTATTTTGTAAATAATGGTCCGTAGTTCACCTAGGTGAAATGATCCGGTGGACCACGGCTAAGAAGAGAGGAAAAACAGCGAAAGAGACAGAGTCGAGTTAAGAATGAGCCGAGTTAGAAAATTGTAGAAAGAGCCGAGTTAAAAATAAGACGAGTTAGGAAAGTGTCAATATTACAAAAGAGACCAACTAAGAAAGAGCCAAGTTAAAAATAAGACGAGTTAGGAAAGTGTCAAGTTTAAGAAAGAGATCAACTTAGAAAGAGCCGAGTTAATAATGAGACAAGTTTGGAAACTGTCAAGTTTAAGAAAATGACAAAGTCGTCCTGAGGGCCGATGATACCTCCTTTTTTTGCTCTTATTCAATTAATGATACCCGTAGAAACAATTTAGGCTTTTTACACTTTTTTCGTAAAATGTATATTTTTCGAGTAATTTTAACTATAAAGATTTTTTTACTTTTTTTAATAATTAATAATGAAATATGACGTATCCCCGACTCACAAGTCGGGGATAAGTCATGCCCATGACCATAAGAATAAAAAGTTTATTTAATTTTATTCTTATGCCATGACATAAATTGATGGGGACAATGATCGAAAATTGATACAACTCACTGAATATGCATTTAACAAAAACAGTTTACAAGTTTAAACATGTTCCTATATATGCCCTAAATCGAATAAGACCAAAAACAGTCATCGGTCACCGATTTAAAAAAAAACTAAGTCTTTTTTTCCCATAGCGCCCCAAAGGCAACACTCCAACTGATTCCGACGAATTGAGAACGTCCTCCTTTTTAATGTCGGTTAAATGCCGCGCAGTTATTGAGTTAAGCTAGCTAATGATAAATACTGAATACTATTGAATACTAAATATACAGGGTGGTCCAGACAGTGACGTCAAAGAATTTTTTTTAGATTACTCACACCTGGGTGTATTTGCGAACAAAGGTCCGAAAATACCCTATGTATGTTCTGCGATTTTTCGTAGTTTCGAAGTAATGATTTTTTAAATGTTTTTGCGAATTTTCTACCGGACTGAACAAAAAAATTCATAACTCCTTTTATATTAAGAACTTTTTGAATTTTCCTTTTGCAGCATATTTGTCTTGAAACATTCTTCCATACGTAAAATAATCAACTACACGACATCTAGATAAGTTCCTGAAAAAAGGGTCGTAAGTGAAAATTTTTGGTTTTACTTCGACGAAGTAACATTTTAACAATTCTTTTAAAAATACAAAATGGATATTTCATCAATTCAAACTGATTTTAAAAACTTAAGTGGCTTCTTAGCTTAGCAAATAAAACAAAAACCGGCCAAGTGCGAGTCAGACTCGCCTAAAGTAAAACCAAAATTTTTTCACTTTCGACCCTTTTTTCAGGAACTTATCTGGATGTTATGTAATTGATTATTTTATGTGTCGAAGAGTGTTTTAAGACAATTATGTTGCAAAAATAAAACCCAAAAAAAATTAATATGAAAGGAGTTATGAATTTTTTTGGTCCGTCCGGTAGAAAATTCGCAAAAACACATTTAAAAAATCATAACTTCTAAACTAAGAAAAATCGCGGAACATACATAGGGTATTTTTAGATGCACCCAGGTGTGAATAATCTAAAAAAAATCTTGGACGACACTATCTGGATCACCCAGTATACTACTTAGTAATGCAGGCCATACACGAGGTAATCGCGGACAAACATACATATTATACAGGTCAAACTGAGAACCTCCTTTTTTGAAGTCGGTTAAAATACTTAAAACCTTCTCTCAAATGCAACAAATACTTTTCTGAAAACCGCGTTAAAATCAGTTTAGCCAAACGTGAGATAATCGCAGATACAGGTCAAACTGAGAAGCTACTTTTTTTTAATTGGTTATTAAGATAAAATAAAGAAAAAGGTTTAAAGAAAACGTAGCGTTGCAAGAGTTAGAAAGACTAAGAAACCTATAATTTTAATGCTCTGATCAAATCATTCAAACCGTTCTCGGGATGAATGGGAACAGATAACTAAAGCGCTTCCTAGCGGTTAAACATCGTAACATCTATCTAAGAAATATCGCTGATAGCCTACAAACCTATTACAGAAAACCGCATCGAAATCGGCCCAGTAGTTTCAGGGATTATCAAAGTACCCTAAAAATCGCATCTAAATCAGTCAAACCGTACGGAAAATGATTACTGCCGCCCTCTAGCGGCGATACACCATAACACCAAGAACCATCGCCGACGCACTACAAACCTGTTACAGAAAACCGCATCTAAATCGGTCAAATCGCTCTGGAGATAAATGGGAAAATGATAACTGCAGCGCCCTCTAGCGGCTTAATACCAAAACACCTATCTGAGAATCATTGCCGATAACCTACAAACCCATTACAGAAGTAAACCGCATCGAAATCAGTTGCGTAGTTTTTGAGAACTTTTAAAGTGCGACTTATCTGGCTACTGCAGCGCCCCCTGGTGATCTACCACAATATAACATGTCTAAGAACCTGCTCTGAAATGAAACCTTTTGAATGCAAAAAACCGCATCGTAATCGGCTCAGTAGTTTCCGAGGAAAATGGTAATAGACAAACATGACTTATCTGGTTGCTGCAGCGCCCCCTGGTGGTCTACCACCATGAAACATGTCTAAGAACCTGCTCTGAAATGAAACCTTTTGAATGTAAAAAACCGCATCGTAATTATCCCAGTAGGTCCAGGGATTATCAAAGTACCCTAAAACTCGCATCTAAATCAGTCAAACCGTATCGAAAATTATTACTGCCACCCTCTAGCGGCTATACACCATAACACCAAGAACCATCGCCGACACACTACAAACCTATTACAGAAAACCGCATCTAAATCGGTCAAATCGCTCTGGAGATAAATGGGAAAATGATAACTGCAGCGCCCCCTAGCGGTTCAACACCATAAAACTAAAAGCCATCGCCGACACACTACAAACCTATTTCTATTACAGAAAACCGCATCTTAATCAGTCAAATCGCTCTGAAGATAAATAGGAAAATGATAACTGCAGCGCCCTCTAGCGGCTTAATACCAAAACACCTATCTGAGAATCATTGCCGATAACCTACAAAGCACACAGCCTTTAATTAAGTAAACGGAAAATAATAATTTTAATAATATCTCAATAAATAAATTTTAACGTAATAATAACTGTTCCGAATTCGAGCGATAGTCAGCAGGATAACACGAGAGCTCCATTATTCAGCCTAAAATTCAATGCAATCCGCAAAGGTAACCAACCTCGTGGGGGGGCCATGGCCCCCATGCCCCCCCCCCCTGGATCCGCCAATGCCTCTAAGGCTGGCCCCAGACCTACCGGTTTCATTTCTTTGCATTGCTGTTCTACCTTGCTTGAAAGACCGCCGGCCAGCCAGGGTAGTTTTCAATCTATCGCATTTTGGGACTAGACCAAATTGGCAAGATAGCCATTAGCTTGGTGTTATCAAATAACATCGCCTGGATTGCGAAGTAGGAAGCTTTTAGGAGATATGCCACCCTGAACATGGACTCCAATCGTTAAAAATAAATCGATCGCTTATTTATACAAGATGTTTGGTAAAGCCTTATAAAGCTGAATATGGTAGATAGGGACCATAAACTGAACAACTTTTACTATGGGACCAAATCTGAAATCGAGAAAAAAAATGAGCTGTTTCATACATTTTGATAATTTTGTTATTAATTTTTGTATGAAACAGCAGTTTTTTTTTAAACTAAAACTTCGCATTGCAACCCAGATGACGATATTTGATAACACCAAACTAATGGCTATCTTGCCAATGTGGTCTGGTCAAAATATGCGATAAATTGAAAATGAGCCTCTTGGCCGGCGGTCCATGGTAGAACAGCAAAGCAAAGAAATGAAACCGGTAGGTCTGGGGCCAGCCTAACCCCAAACGCATATACCGTCTCCGTTCCGTTCCGTCCGTCGTGGGTAAAAAACATACAAAGTCGACTTGATAACCTCCTCCTTTTTTGAAGTCGGTTAGAAAGAAAAAAATAATCATCAAAACCGGTCTTTAAATATCTAAGACAGGCACGAACAACGAGAAAAAAAAAATACAATCAAATTGAGAACCTTCTTTCTTAAGGTCGGTTAAAATACTAAAACCTCCTTAATGCAACAAATACTTTTATAGAAACCGCATTAAAATCAGTTCAGCCAATCGTGAGATAATCGTGGATATACTGGTCAAACTGAGAACCTACTTTTTAAATCGGTTAAAAATAAAAAATAAAGAAAAAGAAACATCAAAATCGGTCTACAAATGTCGAAGATACCCGCAAACAATGATAAAACAAATATATTCAATCTAATTTAGAACCTCCTTCTATTTTGAAGTCGGTTAAGAAAATCATACGATCGATCGCCCACTGACATACACGGTCCAATCAGCATGATCCAATCGGCATGATCCAGCCAAAAGGATTGAATTTTGATTGTTCCGTCAATTCGATCTGTCCAACCGAAGCCGATCCACCGCTGACACACGGTCAATTCGATTGGATCCAATCGGCAGTATCATGCCAAATGGAGGATCGAATTGATGGTGTGTGACCTGCATAACTATACGGGTTGTAATAATACTGGTTTTAATAATGTACTAAATTAATACTATACATACGGATGTACTTACATTTTGCTGGTTAAACAATATACCTAAACTCTACTAGCACACTAACTTTGACTTGTGCCTTCTAAATACTCATACAAGCTACTAAAAGAAAATAACATTACATTTAATAGTTTCAATACCTGAAACAAAAAAATTTAATCTTAGAATTATTACAAACATACATACATAGGTACCCGGTCCTATCTTAATGACGGGCAATTTTATCTTAAGTAAGGTTTGCACGAGGCCATCGCTGGCTGCCAGTCACAGCGATGGCTTGGTATTGGCCTTGTCTAAACAATTATTCAAGCCAGTGATGGCCTTGTGTAAACAATGCTTTTGGTCCATATCACAAACATAAAGTACCTAACAAATTCAGCTACAAAATAAAAATTTGAGTGAGCACCAAAAAAGGGTGAGGCCGCTTGTCAGAATTGTATTACAATTCTACAATCTTGTAAACTTGTAACTACAATGACTGAAAAATTTTTGCCCATCAAGAGAAAATCTATTGGAACAGAAAAATCTTTCGAAGAGAAACATGTTAAATGGTGGCTACAATTTGACAAATTTTTAAGTACGTTATGTTATCAAACTGAGTACCTAATGTTATGATTATGAGTAACTCACAGTGTTATTAGCTGCAGTAGAAGTACAATTTGCAGATATTTTTGCATTATCATCATCATCATCAGTGTCCAGTGTCCTATCATCATGTTCAGCGTTTTCAGTAGAGTTGTTAATTTCAAGGTCCTAGAAAAATAAATAAAAAACTTTATTACAAAGTATACAGCATCGGTCCAAGGGAAAAAAAAGAAAACATTTTTATTAACTAAATACAAGATGTACAATAAACAAGTAGGTACGTACATTGACACCGGTCACTTTTTTATGTTCTAATAGGAAATTGTTTAGTTTTCTTCTGGGGCCAAGTTGGGGAAACAATTCTCTCAAATCCACGTCGGTTAACAAAATGGCTGTTTCCAGTGTTGTTATAAGATTGTCTGAAAAATACAAATAATAAAACAAATATGTACAAAACTAGTTATGTAGGTGCCTACCTACTTGTAATTACCTACATGCGTTCAGTCGGGGCGGTCTCCTAGTTTTCAACAAGAAAAGGTTTTAAACTTGTTTGTAATTAGTATTATACAGATTTTTTCAATAAAACAAACAAATACCTACTTGTAAAATACGTATGTCTGTTGTTTGTGGGTGAAAAAACTTTGATCAAAGTATACTTGGATACCCGCTGACACGATCCAAGTAAACTTGGACCAAGAAACTTGGACAAAGTAGCTTTTTGTATTGTACCTATACGGCGACGTCAAAGTTCACTTGGTTTGCTCGTTTACATGATCCAAATAGGTCTTGGAAAAAGCAAGTGCGCGTGCGTGCAATGGCGCTGATGGCGCACGCATGCGTGATGCGTTGTTATGTTTACGGACGGACGATTTAAATCTTTGGTTTACAAACGAGAATTCTACAAGTTTTGCATAAAACTAGCTTAGATAATCTCAGAAAACTAATACCTGTTTCTTGGTGAAAACGAAGAGTTAATTTATGTATGACGCAACATACATATTTCAGTGCGAGTACGACAGATCTAACAAAAATTTATAATCTAAATACATACATTTCAATGTCTAAATAAAACAAAAAATCATGACTAAATAAAACCGAGACATTTACCTTGAAGGATTGGGAGTAAATCTTGTAAACCAGCTTCACAAATCTCTTGTTCAAAATTCATCGCTGCTACGACGAAGACGAACGACGCGACCTTTTGGCAAGCAAGAGTGAGATCCGGTGTTGCCAGATGCTACCGATGCGCGATTATGAACGATCATTCGATTATCTCAATCATTCGAATAATTCGAATGACCATTAACATATTATTACTAATAATTAGTATTGTAGATATTTTATTTCATTGATTTGATACTAACGCCACGGCAATACTGCGGTACGTTGGTGTAAAAGGAAGCAACTCCCTCTTTCATTTTGATTATTGTATAAACTTACAGCTTTCTTTCAATATCATCGATTATAATTAACACAAAGTTTTATTGGGTTGCTTTAGGTAACAGCATAATATATGCTCAAGGTAGATTTTCTTGCTGTCTAGCATATTATTTTGTCGTTTAGCACAATAGCATATTTTTTTGGATATAATCTTACAAAACAATACTTAAATGATATTATTATAATGGACAACAAGCAGCACATCAGACTTAAGGTGTGGGCACATTTGTCTGACGCCACGCGTTAACACGCCGTCAGATAACATCGGTTTTCATAGTAAAATGTATGTGTTACCGGCAATGTGTATTCTCCGGCATTGTATACAATGCCTAGGCATTGTATACAATGCCTGGTAGTCCACCGGCAATGTGTAAAATAAGTTTATTTCTGTTGTCTGTTATAAAAAAATAACCTCAAAATTTAAGGCTCACGCTCCGCTGCGCTACGCGCTCACCTTAAATTTCTAACCTAACCCGGGACCTACAGGAGTAAAGCAGGTTCGGTTCCAAACTCAATAAGCCGCCCTCGAGCCCCCCCCCCCGAGCCCCCCTCGAGCCCCCCAGAGCCCCCCTCGAGCCCCCTCAAGCCCCCCGAGCCCCCCCTGGAGCCAGAAACAGAATTATTTAGTTTCGCTTATATTTTTAGTCAACTTAAGTGGTTGCCCACTTGGTTGTAAAAACAGAGCAAACACAAATACGCTAAATAAACTTATAAAGTAGCTAATGACCACCAAACAACATAATTTAATGTGATGGCAACCCCAAATACGTTAAATGCGCAGTACGACGACGTAAGTAACCGAGCTATTTATAAATAGCGCGGTTCATTATAATGAAGCCGCTTACTTATTTACGTAATAGGGCTGCAGTATAATGCTTGCGGTTATTCCGATACGCATAGCGGCTGTTTTTTTCCGGTTCCAGGGTATCTTTTAACTAATGCGACTACTTAAAATGTTTCGGGATATCTATACGTCGAGTTACCTTACCTACTAAGAACCATAGACTTCGAAAATTTTTCGCTATATTAAGTTTATGCTAAGAACATATAATCCAAGATGGCGGCCAATTTGTTTATGGCGCCGGCTAGACGCGTGGTATTTACCGTGATCCAACGCCATAGAGTAAATTTTAACCATTGAAAGTAGTTTGTATGGAATATTCAATATTTTACTTTCCATGGTTAAAATTTGCTCTATGGCGTTGGATCACGATATTTACCACGACGTGTAGCCGTCGCCTAAGGGCCGATTAAAATGAAACTCGGTTTTTGGAACTATTTTGGCAAGAAAACAACATGCAATGATAAAAAAAATCGAAGGTGGCGGGCAACTTTTTTGTTTGTGGGCCGATTACCATAAAACACGGTTTTTGGAACTAATTTAACGAGAAAATAGCAACGCAATGTTGAAAATATTGAAAAATCCATAATGGCAGTCAACTTTTTTGTTTGTAGGCCGATTTCGATGAAACTCGGTTTTTAACACAATTGTGACAATAAAACAGCTACGCAAAAAAGCTACGTAAAAAATATAAAAATTCAAGATGGCGGCCAACTTTTTTGTTTTTCGGCCGATTTAGATGAAACTTAGTTTATGGTGTTATTTTAACAAGGCAATAACAACGCAATGTTAAAAATATAAAATTATCCAAGATGGCGGCCAACTTTTTTGTTTTTTGGTCGATTTCGATGATATGGTAGGGTGAATACGCCAAATACCAGCCCCCCAAGGGTTTTCAACTTTGAATCTCTGATGCTACTACAATGAATTCAACATTAAATTAGTTTTTTTTTTCTTAAACCTATGTTAGTAAGCAATACCGTACCTACTTTTTAGCCCTGTCGCTATTTCAGCCCTCTGCCTTTGAATGGGACAGTTGGTCTGGAATCTGGATGCAAACACCTTCAGGATGCCATTGCCACTGTTGACGCCGCAGTAGGGAAGCAAGTTTTTTGCGCATAATTGCATGGAATGGAACCCTGTGTGATTGTCAGCAAACATTTTTGATGGACTACAGCGAAATAATAATAATGCTCGCTTTCACCTCGTGGCTTTTTTCTTCATAATATATCGACCCTGTTTCTTGGTCAAATATATTGTAATCATGAGCAAATGCTAGACCTTATTTTAGCAGCTGCCTTTATTCGAAATATAACAAAATAACTGACGATTAGATTTGGAATTGACACTGACTTATTTGTTCCTGTTGTGGTACCAGACATAGATTTTACAAAACGTAAAGATTTTTTTTAAAACAACATTAGTAATTAATACCGATAGAAATCTTATTTCTAAGCAAAAGTAAAAAGTTTTCTATTTTCAGCCACGTAATAATAATGTATATTTTATTGTAGCTAAGCTTATTTTTGTAAGCATGTTGATAATAATAATGACGTAAATTTTTGCACTCTAAAATTTATGTAATATCATCAAAAGTTTCTGACTTCATTTTCCTTTATTCTATGTCGAATTCAGGGACATAAATTTTCGAATTTAGGGCAAAAGCGGCCGAATTAAAGAAAATTGCGTCACTCGTCAAACTTTCATTTTTTATTATTATTATTATATTGTTTTTCTTGCAATTATTATAGATGATAATCATAATTTTCTCTAATTTCGATGAAACTCAGTCTGGGTCACTATTTTGACAAGAAAACAGCAATGCAATGTTAAAAATATAAAAATCTTAGATGGTGGCCAACTGTGTTGTTTGTAGGCCAGTGTCGATGAAACTCGGTTTAGAGCACTATTTTGACAAGAAAACGACAACGCAATGTTAAAATTATAAAAAAATCAAAGATGGCGGCCAATTTTGCTATTTGTTGGCCTATTTCGATGAAACCCGGTTTGACTTGTAATTTTGAATGACATTAATGTTGACATATTATATTTATCACTATTATATTTTGCATGCCAGCTCCTGGTGAATGTGATGTGACCATATGAAATATTTTAAGACCCTTATGTATCGCAGTCTAGCAAATAAATTTTTGATTCGGGTTCTATTTTGACAAGAAAACAGCAACGCAATGGTAAAAAACACAAAAGGTTGAGACTCTCTCTGAAAGGCAGCAAACTTTGTTTTTAGGTTGATTTCGATGTAACTCGGTTGACAAAAGAAGAACAAATAAAAAATTGGCCGCTATCTTGGATTTTTTATATTTTTAACAACATTGCATAAAAATTTTCGAATTTAGGGCAAAAGCGGCCGAATTAAAGAAAATTCCGTCACTCGTCAAACTTTCATTTATTATTATTATTTTCTTGTTTTTCTTGCAATTATTATAGATGATAATTATAATTTTATCTAATTTCGATGAAACTCAGTCTGGGTCACTATTTTGACAAGAAAACAGCAACGCAATGTTAAAAATATAAAAATCCTAGTTGGTGGCCAGCTGCGTTGTTTGTAGGCCAGTGTCGATGAAACTCGGTTTAGAGCACTATTTTGACAAGAAAACGACAACGCAATGTTAAAATTATAAAAAATTAAAGATGGCGGCCAATTTTGCTGTTTGTGGGTCTATTTCGATGAAACCCGGTTTTGGGTTCTATTTTTTATTCGACGACCTCCGTGGTTGAGTGGTTCGCACGCCGGTTTTCAAGGCGTCACCATCTCTTGAGGTCCCGGGTTCGATCCCCGGCTGGATCAATATAGAAAATGAACTTTTCAATATTGTCTCAGGTCTGGGTGTGTGTCATACCACCGTTGTTTCTGATTTCCATAGCACAAGTGCTGTAGCTACTTACTTTGGGATTGGAGCAATGTATGTGATGTTGTCAAATATTTATTATTTATTTTGACAAGAAAACAGCAACGCAATGGTAAAAAACACAAAAGGGGCAGTCAACTCTGTTTTCAGGTTGATTTCGATGTTACTCGGTTGAAAAAAAGGAGAACAAATAAGAAGTTGGCCGTTATCTTGGATTTTGTATTTTTTACATTGTATACCTGTTTTCTTGTCAAAATAGTGCCCCAAACTGAGTTTCATCTAAATTGGACCACAAACGCTTTACCCGTGAATGTTCGAAGCGCCCCTAGCAAGTTCGTGTTCAAGAGATTGGTTCGTGAACATTACATGAGTTCTACACTTTAGCTTGTCATATCTGACATTTGTGCTGTACATTCTTATATGTATATATTGTGTGTATATATATGTATTATATTGTATTATATATTCATAATATTTATGTATGTATTGGTATTTTACTACATATTTTTATTTTATATTAATATTGCCGCCACGATTTCTTTCCTAAACACCCTTACCGGTTGACTGGAAGAGAATGCCTTAAGGCTTTAAGTCCGCCATTTGCTCTGTTTGCAATAAAGTTTAAATAAAATAAATAATAAATAAATAAACAATAAAGTTGGCGGCCATCTTGGATTTTTATATTTTTAACACTGCGTTGCTGTTATCTTGTCAGAATAGTGCCCCAAACCAAGTTACATTGAAATTAGCCCACAAACAAAAAAGTTGGCCGCTATCTTGGATTTTTATATTTTTAATATTGCGTTGCTGTTATAATGTCAAAATAGTGCCACAAACCGAGTTTCATAGAAATTGGCCCGCAAACAATGAAGATGGCCGCCATCTTTGACTTTTTTTTATTTCTAACATTGCGTTGCTGTTTTCTTGTCAAAATAGTGTCCAAACCGAGTTAGATTGAAATTAGCCCACAAACAATAAAATCACACATCTCTTGCCTTTCACGACCTTCTGTTACTTTGAAAATGAAGTTAATGACTTTTAATAAATATTTTTTTTTATTCCATTCTTATAGAACATTAATATTTTATTGAAAGGTAACCTAAGTACTATGTAAGTATAACAAATGAAATCTGAATTTCTACATAAAATAACCTAATAAAAAACTAATCAAAATCAAATGCAGCATGCGAGACTCTCGCGCCGACTTCATCATCACTCGAATGTGCGATAACAACCCTCATTGCAATTGCAAACTATGTTTACCTAGGCATCATCGTCATACTCTCATTCAGTTTGGAATCGCAGAGTAACTAAGAAAGACATGTGACATGACTGATCAAGTCATTTCAAATCTCGAAATTGAAATAACAGCAACCCACGATATAATATTTTGAATCTACTTTTCTGTATTTACTCGTAAGTACCTATTGTGGCCCTCGGCTTGGCCTCGGGCCTCAAACTAAAACCCTTCTTCTGTTCAACTTTCGCTCAAGATTCGTTTATCCGTTTACCTACACACAAAAACTCACTACGACACGCCTAGAGATGTACGCCATGTGTACTGGAGATAATAGCGTCATCTCTTTTGCTCCTACAGTAATTGCTAACAAAAAAAAACGTTCATATTTTTGGCTTCAGTGCAGTTAGTTGTAACTTTTTTAACCAGGATAGATTTTTTGGTGCATAGTAAAAATCTGCCCTAATGATAATATCGATACTTGGAAACAAGTTTCAAACCTGTACCATACTTTTAAAAAAATTGGGTCACACCACACTGCCGTGCAAACGAATAAGTAGGTAGAAAAAAGATTGTCAAGAACTTCGATTAATTCATCCAAAACACTGTAACTTGAAATACAGTGTTTTGGATTTATAGGCCTAAATCGATTAATTTAAGTGTCTTTTATATCCCTATTTTTTTAGTTTTATATAATATATAAGGAGATATAAGCATATACATACAAAACAATGCAATATAATTTTATTTATGTTTTGTCATGCCAAAACACCCTACCTAATTCAAATTACAGTGTATTGGCTTTACTGATTCCGCGAGACAAATAGTTATCGTGTTATGGTTAGCCAAATATGTCGGACCTATCGTGCAGTAGCATTTGCCTCGGAAGAGTAGCTCTGTGATAAATGGTCGTACCAGGGTCGCGTCACGATCGCTCTAAAATGTGTGCGAGTGGACGCAGTAAAAAATGCATCCGGTAATTTAATTTTATTGAATCATGTACAACATTATGACCATCCGACCAGTGCTATTATAGCGTCAAAATTAAACAGTAAATCAATTCAAAAGGAAAATAAAAACTTCCACAACAAAGATCATCTTGGCGCTAAAGGTGCGTCCAGATATGTTCTTTTGATCGTACCGTACCTCCGTTCCGTACCAGCGTTCCGATCAAATAAGTCTGGACGCTACTTTTGCCCGTTCCGTACCTCCGTTCCGTACCACCGTTCCGATCAAACCGCCGAACGTCGCCGCGATCACGTCCAGACTAGCGCCGTACCGTACCTCCGTTCCGTATCAACGTTCCGATCCAATAGTACAGCAGCCTGTAGTAAATTTAAATTACGAAAAAGGTTACCGTTTGCCGTTGTGATATAGTTATTTATTACAAAATTATAGATACTTTAACAGATCGCAACCCGCCGCAACCTATATTTGTATATCTCCAAAAATGATTATTTTTTATTTTTCGAGGTTAATCACATGGTTTAGCTATTGTCGTGTTCTACAGCGCTATGTTTGATTGCCACTGATAATATTAAGACTATGAAAAGTATCCATACACAGATTTAAGACCAGATAAAGTCCATCCATTTCATCTGGTCTTAAATCTGTGTATGGCTACTTTTCACAGTCTAACTATTATCAGTGGCAATCAAACACAGCGCTGTAAAACACGACAATAGCTAAACCATGTGATTAACCTCGAAAAATAAAAAATCTCATTTTTGGAGATATACAAATATAGGTTACGGCGAGTTAGGATCTGTAAAACTTGGGTTAAAGTATCTATAATTTCATAATAAATAACTACATCACAACGGCAAACGGTACCTAACCTTTTTCGTAATTTAAATGTACTACGGGCTACTGTACTACAACCTCCGAACGTCGGCGTCGCCGCGATCACGTCCAGACTAGCGCCGTACCGTTCCTCCGTTCCGTTTTTCCTTTGAACGGGGCGAAAAAACCGACTCGCGATGGATCGGAGCGTACCTGTCGGCGATCGAGACGGCGTACCTCCGCACCGTTCCGAACATGCGTCCAGACTAGCGTTCTTTGTTCGCGACGCTCAAGAGCGAGAGATACGGGTACGGGCAAAAGAGCGAGAGATTCGAGGTGGATCGGGGCGTACCTGTTTGGCGAACGGAACGGCGTACCTCCGCACCGTTCCGAACATGCGTCCAGACTAGCGTTCTTTGATCGCGACGCCGATCGGAACGGAGGTACGGTACGGGCAAAAGAACATATCTGGACGCACCTTAGGCCATACGAACGTCGAGTTTAATAACACTGACAAGTATTACAAGTTTTATTTAATTAATTAAAGTTTAATTTTTTTTATCAAAAAAGAACTGTGGAAATAAATAAAAAATACAAAATATAAAATCACTATAACAATAGGCAGTATCCCGACATTTCGCTACATAAAGGATAAGCTACAGCCCAGACCGTAAGAGTGAGGGACATTTAATATTTTCAAAACGTTTCTTTTCATTTTTTCAATAAAGCTTTTCGTTTTTGAGAAATTTTAGATTTAGTGAAAAAAGACCCCGAAAAAGTGTGTCATTTTTCTACATTTATGCGATTTTCGAAAAAGTTCTGGACTTTAAAAAAAATTTTTTTCACCATATTGTAGCCCTTGCCAAGACGCATCTTTTGACGCTTATCACATTCACGTAGACCCAAAACTCACTGGACCAGGGCGATGTCTCACTCTGGCTGAAATTGGGTACTTTACTGAAACTATCGAAAAAACATTTTCAATGTTAAAATTGGCCGCTATCTTGGATTTTTTTAATTTTTAACATTGCGTTGGTGTTATAATGTCAAAGTAGTGCCCCAAACCGAGTTTCATAGAAATCAGCCCGCAAACAACAAAGATGGCCGCCTTCTTTGATTTTTTATTTCTAACATTGCGTTGCTGTTTTCTTGTCAAAATAGTGCCCCAAACCGAGTTTCGTCAAAATCAGCCCACTAACAAAAAAAGTTGGCCGCTATCCGCTATCTTGGAATTGTACTTGTATTTTTCGATAAAACGCTATATTATATTGTGTTTCTCTGTGCTAGGGGGCTGACCAAAGAATTTAAAAACAAAATTCAGGTCTTGGTGAGATCTTAACTTTACATATTTAACAGCTGTCAAATTCAAATTTATCAAACTTGAATTTGACAGCTGTCATCTAAAATGAAGATCTCACCAAGACCTTTAATTTTATCATAAACACCATCAGTCTGGGATGAGTACTTTTCGAGAAATTTTCCATGCAATTATTGATCGAGCTTTGTATGGAAAGTAGTTTTTTTTGTTTGTTTTCGGAAAAGTCGTAGAACAAATTAATGTCGTTGTTTATGATGTTAGTAATCTACTCCTGCAAGGTTGTTGGTGTTTTACAAATAACCCTGTGTAGTGTTTATTAATTGTACATACGTCAATGTGATATTTATTAGACTATTACAGTAAATACCTTTGTAATAAAACTAGCGAATTATTATTAGTATTCGAGAACCTTTTATTATTAACTAAAACATTTTTTTGCAATTACTTTTTGGGAATCATTATTGGCACATTTACCCTACGACATCTCGCCTACAACAGCCTACAGTGCCGCGGAAGTAGCAGCCGCGCTGCGCGGGCCGCATATTCGTAAATAGGTACCCGATGCGTTAGCCACCCGAAGTTGCTTTGTAAATAGCAGACGTGTCAGACTAATGCGTCTGCTATTTACAAGACCCCGAAGTGCTTTGTAAACAGCAAACGTACCGCGTCAGTATAATAAAAGAAAATACAAAAGATGTAAATGCTTATTGTTTTTTAGAGTTTATTATAGATTTTATAAACTAACTGTCTTTTTCATAAAAACAAGCAAAGTTATAGGTTTATAAAGTGTTATTTTACTCTTTTCACAAATGATAAAGATAAAACTATATTTTAAAGGTGCAACAGCTAAAATAAAAATTATGGACTACCTATACAGCGTGAAATTTTAACCATTTGGTTCCCGCCGTGGGGTGGTTCCACTCATGATTACAAGCAACTTTTACTATGGGGCCAACTCTCCTGCTCGCAAAAAAAAATCAGCTGTTCCATACAAAAGTGCAATACCTACTCGACCTTAATGTATGGAACAGCTGATTTTTTTTTGCGAGCAGGAGTGTTGGCCCCATAGTAAAAGTTGCTTGTAATCATGAGTGGAACCACCACACGGCGGGAACCAAATGATTAAAATTTCAGCGTGTATAAATAACCTTATATAGGTAAATATTGTGTAAGCAATGTAAACATTCTAGAATATCGTAAAAACCATCAAAAAACTTTTGGTCCGACAGAGGTTCGAACCGAGATCTCTCGCGTAACAGGCGAGCAGCCTCACCGAAACGCCACAGTGACTTGACAGTTTGTGGCAAAATTGGTCATCGCTCGATACTTTGATGCTCATCTACGTAAATACGAGCGCTCGCATGTTTACGAATATGCGCGCGGCCCCCCGCGCCTGCTCCGCCCGCCCGCTGCTTCGCCCCCTCAATATCTCGGTAGCCCCGAGCCGACTTCACCTTATGGCCGGTATACATTTTGATTAGTGTTTAGTGCGAGTGGCTCGTTTAGTGTTTAGTGTTTAGCAAAAAACACGTTCGGACAGTCTCTGTTTAGTGTTAAGTGTTTAGTGCGAGCGAAGTACAGTGTTTAGAAGCGCGTTCTATTTTTTCTGCGAGTAGCTCCTCCCGCGCGTCCCGCACGTCCCGCCTCCACCCCTCACTTGCAGCTAAACACGCACTAAGCACGTCTGGACAGGACTGTTAAGTGTTTAGTTTATATCAACAAAGCCTGTACTAAACAGCGTATGCTAAACAGTATGGGACATCACCTACTAATCACTAAACACTTAACAGTGCACTAAACACTAAACACTAAGCACTTTACTAATCAAAATGTATACCGGCCATTAAGTAAATTACGTATGCTGCTCCGTGCAGAATCATTAAGCCGCATACGTAACTGTAAAGAGTGCGCAACAGTAATTTAATGATGCGGCTGACGTCATAAAGATTCTACGTACCAAACACAGTCGGTAAGTAAACGGAGTTCGTAAAATGAGCCAGGATACGTAAAAACTGATGATGTAGACGGAGACATTATTAATTATCCCGTGTACGTAAAATGTATCGGCATACCTCCGACCCTGCTCGTACATTATGTACGTAACCGGGACCATTACTTAATGTGACAGGGACAGTACAATGATTTGGCAACCAGTTACTGTTATAAAGAGCCTAGATACTGAAATAATGCAGCTGTATAACTATTCGTACGTATGGCGCATACATATTTTATGTTACGGGTTAAGTAAATTACGTATGCTGCTCCGTGCAGAATCATTAAGCCGCATACGTAATTGTAAAGAGTGCGCAACAGTAATTTAATGATGCGGCTGACGTCATAAAGATTCTACGTACCAAACACAGTCGGTAAGTAAACGGAGTTCGTAAAATGAGCCAGGATACGTAAAAACTGATGATGTAGACGGAGACATTATTAATTATCCCGTGTACGTAAAATGTATCGGCATACCTCCGACCCTGCTCGTACATTATGTACGTAACCGGGACCATTACTTAATGTGACAGGGACAGTACAATGATTTGGCAACCAGTTACTGTTATAAAGAGCCTGGATACTGAAATAATGCAGCTGTATAACTATTCGTACGTATAGCGCATTCATATTTCATGTTACGGGTAAAGTAAATTACGTGTGCTGCTCCGTGCAGAATCATTAAGCCGCATACGTAACTGTAAAGAGTGCGCAACAGTAATTTAATGATGCGGCTGACGTCATAAAGATTCTACGTACCAAACACAGTCGGTAAGTAAACGGAGTTCGTAAAATGAGCCAGGATACGTAAAAACTGATGATGTAGACGGAGACATTATTAATTATCCCGTGTACGTAAAATGTATCGGCATACCTCCGACCCTGCTCGTACATTATGTACGTAACCGGGACCATTACTTAATGTGACAGGGACAGTACAATGATTTGGCAACCAGTTACTGTTATAAAGAGCCTGGATACTGAAATAATGCGACTGTATAACTTCGTACGTATAGCGCATACATATTTCATGTTACGGGTAAAGTAAATTACGTATGCTGCTCCGTGCAGAATCATTAAGCCGCATACGTAACTGTAAAGAGTGCGCCACAGTAATTTAATGATGCGGCTGACGTCATAAAGATTCTACGTACCAAACACAGTCGGTAAGTAAACGGAGTTCGTAAAATGAGCCAGGATACGTAAAAACTGATGATGTAGACGGAGACATTATTAATTATCCCATGTACGTAAAATGTATCGGCATACCTCCGACCCTGCTCGTACATTATGTACGTAACCGGGACCATTACTTAATGTGACAGGGACAGTACAATGATTTGGCAACCAGTTACTGTTATAAAGAGCCTGGATACTGAAATAATGCAGCTGTATAACTATTCGTACGTATAGCGCATACATATTTCATGTTACGGGTAAAGTAAATTACGTATGCTGCTCCGTGCAGAATCATTAAGCCGCATACGTAACTGTAAAGAGTGCGCAACAGTAATTTAATGATGCGGCTGACGTCATAAAGATTCTACGTACCAAACACAGTCGGTAAGTAAACGGAGTTCGTAAAATGAGCCAGGATACGTAAAAACTGATGATGTAGACGGAGACATTATTAATTATCCCGTGTACGTAAAATGTATCGGCATATCTCCGACCCTGCTTGTACATTATGTACGTAACCGGGACCATTACTTAATGAGACAGAGTCAGTACAATGATTTGGCAACCAGTTACTGTTATAAAGAGCCTGGATACTGAAATAATGCGACTGTATAACTTCGTACGTATAGCGCATACATATTTCATGTTACGGGTAAAGTAAATTACGTATGCTGCTCCGTGCAGAATCATTAAGCCGCATACGTAACTGTAAAGAGTGCGCCACAGTAATTTCATGATGCGGCTGACGTCATAAAGATTCTATGTACCGAACACTGCCAGTAAGTAAACGGAGTTCGTAAAATGAGCCAGGATACGTAAATGTTTATGTAGGCGGAGACATTATTAATTATCCCGTGTACGTAAAATGTATCGGCATATCTCCGACCCTGCTCGTACATTATGTACGTAACCCGGACTATTACTTAATGAGACGGAGTCAGTACAATGATTTGGCAACCAGTTACTGTTGTAAAGAGCCTGGATACTGAAATAATGCGGCTGTATAACTTCGTACGTATAGCGCATATATATTTCCTGTTGCGGGTTAAGTAAATTACGTATGCTGCTCCGTTAATACATATGCGGCATCATTAAACCGCATACGTAAACGTTAACAGTGCGGGCACAGTAATTTCATGATGCGGCTTACGTATTAAGGATTCGGCCTCATTACAAGTAACTCGTTTACATTGTCTTTACAGGGCATTATGCCGCATACTTACTGGACATGGTGTCGGCTCATTATAAGTATGGCTCTTATTTATTTCATGTGAAAAGCACATTACACGTATCTGGCTGCCGGTGCATTACAAATTTGCCAATTTTAAGTAGCCCGTTTTTCTCAGTGTAGACTTTGAATTTTTGCAGACTGAATATCGTAAGAGACTGATGGAATGGACTGATGCAAGACTGAACATTTAATATCCCTCTATTAGATAGAAAAGAACCCAAAGATTTTTTTTAAATTTGCCGGGATATTTTTTTTCGTTTAATTTTTTTCTCTCTATGGAATAGCTCCGTAGCAGCCAGTACGTACGTACTTTCAGCAGTTTTTTTCTTCTAATTCATGATGCGCGCTTGTTCCAAATTCAAATTATTTTTATTCACTCGGTGAATAAAATCGCTTATTATTCACTCTTTTCCTTGAATTAAACGCACTTTTTTGAGTGGCGATGGTAAAAATAAAGTTTTTGTATAATATTTTTGTAAGTTGAGAGGATAGAAATCTTTATACTTGCATATTAACATTAATCGAAATTTGACACTGACAACCCTATTAAGCAAATACGGCAACAAATCAAGCGGAGTATCGTTCTCAACATACAACATAACTACATAACATTATAGTAGGTAATCTGTTTCTGTATAAAACATACAAGGAAACTTGCATAGGTAGGTAAAGTTAAGTTAATATTCTAAGCATTTACAAATTAAATAACAACAAAGTAATAATAGCCTATTAAAGTGATTAGAAAAGTAATTACTTAATAGCAGTAGTTTACTTATAATTATAACAAAATTAATAAATTGATTGAGCTTTCCAGAAGAAAGGAGTTAGAATCGAAGAGTCCAAGAAATAAAGTAAAAATCAAGAAAATAAGTTCTTACACCTGTGTACGTAACAATAATAATAAGAAAATGTGTACATTTTTAATTTTGTAATCAATCGATCATCATAACACTGTGGTTTGTGGATTTGGTGATCATTTCTTAGAAGCACTGGTTTTTTTAAATGTTTGTATTAAAAAACCCAAAAAATCTATTCAAAATACACATAACTCCTTTCTCTGAATGTAAACCATAACTTCCGAAATACAACATTGTGATCGTATGCGCGGGCGCACGTGGCTTCACACCGCGCCGCAGGAAACGGAAACCATTGTTTAGCGCCGCGCGCTGAATCGTAAATCGCATATCGACACGTGCTCTCGATATCGATGAAACGGGAGGTTTTTGCTATACTACTTTTGCGATTTGATGGGTTGCGAATGCGAGAGAAATAGATTTATGTATACTTATCGCGTTTCAGAGATTTGATTTTGAATAAATTGTTTTGCTTACACCCGAAATCGTCATTAATGTGCCCTGAATTATTGTGTACAGTATTGATCATCAAATTACTTTAGTCGCAAAAAGTGAAGAATGATGAAGTCTTCACTTCTCAAGCTTACGCGCTATTAAACATGATATAATTCACCTTTACGTGCTTACGGATACTAGATACGTCGCTTGAGGGTGGGCTCACGAACAGCTTTAGTCCCCCGTGACTTGACCACGGCAGCTAGCTGCATGCAAAAGTGCCGAAACGTGGGGAATAAGCAAAAATCAAACCAAACACGAACTAATTACCAAAGTACTTTTAATAAAACCACCCTAGTATCCGTTAAAAGTGTTTTATTTCATGATGAAGTCTGATTTTCTTGTCCTATTTACTTATACCCAACTCTTAATTGAAAAAATAAAATACGAGAAAATATTTTCCACGCAAAGATTACGAAAAACGTGTTAATCAATAAAGACAAGGCGAAAAAAAAGATTGAGAAGTGTCATAAACTGTTTACCAAACATCACAAGTATGTACATAAGGAAAAACGGAATATACGTACTACTTGTTTCGTATTTTCGTCTCTTCACTACATAACACTTGACATTGGATGTCCTACAGTAAACCTACAATGTTTGTTATGAGTCTTGAAGAAATATAAAAACGTGCGATTAGATTTCAAGCGAGAAATGACTTCTGTCTGCTCTTCATATAGGAAATTTTAATGTCTTATGATGGCGTTACACCTAATGTGCAACCGCAGTATTTCTTGTGGCTAACTTAATGTTGACAGTCCACATAATGAATTTTACAGTTATATGTTGGAAATGGGACCATTACTCATTAGTAATGGAAAAAGTTTATTAAAGGGAAAAGTTTTAATAAAAAAAACGTGTTAAAATAACATGATCTAGCTACTCTAGCTAAAATAACATGATCTATCTAGCTATTCTAGCTAGATAGGTCTAGATCGGATGCTTCATCAGACGCTTGAGTCCATTGAGCGGAGGGCCAAGAAGCTCATCGGCAACGACAATATTTTCTGTAATAAGCTCAAAAGCCTCGAGCATAGACGCAAGGTCGCAAGCTTGTTGGTTTTTTATCGGATACATTTCGGTAAATGTGTAGCGGAATTCATCATCATCATCATCATATCAGCCACACGACACCCACTGCTGGGTATAGGCCTCCCCTAAGGATCTCCACGACGATCGGTCCTGCGCTGCCTGCATCCACTGGCTTTCCGCGACCTTCACCAGATCGTCGGTCCACCTTGTCGGGGGCCTACCCACGGAGCGTCGTCCGGTGCGCGGTCGCCATTCCAGAACCTTTCTGCCCCAACGGCCATCGGTTCTTCTCGCTATGTGTCCCGCCCATTGCCACTTCAGCTGAGCAATCCTTCGAGAAAATCTATCTAATCTATACTACTTAATTTAATCCCGATTCCCGCCAAATTGAGATGTCATCTTAATGATTTCAATTGTATCGATATCGACATTATAAAAGGCATTTTCAATACATTATTTATGTAAGTAGTTATATGAAGTTATCATAATTTAATGTCATAAAAAGGGAAAGAAAAGTATTTCATGCAAATTCTTTTTCTTGTTTTACCACATTGCTTCTTTTGCTTGCGGTTATAGCGAGCAAAATAATAAATCATTATAATTTAAACTAAATTCGTTTTACGATATCGAACTAATAATCCACGCCATATTTCAAAGAAACTGGCCATTTTATTACTTCGCATTCATGAAACTTCGAACTACATCAGAACATGCAAACTCGAGGGCAGTAACTTAACAAACAAATGTGTGCCTTAACGACAGTGCAATACCTTTACTTGTGTAAAAAAATTGTCTGTAGTTTTCGCCACTGGACATAACAGCAAACTTTGTAAGGACGTGAGATCAAACGGAGATAATGTTGTATCATGTCTGGATACTCTGGATCATTTCATTTTGTTCATACATTCAAACATCGAAATGCCTTCAAACAAGTTTTGTGACAATGTTGAGAGGTATTTCTTATTGCTTGTGGTATTATTAAAAGGGACACAATTTTATGGTGCTGTTAAACTGCAATAAAGCCATGAATACTTCTTTTAACACGACTGTTTAAAATTAAAGCTAAACATCAAATTTAAACTACCTCAATTACATTGCTTTTTTCTGTGCAATTAATTTTTACCCGTTATTTACCTTTGTAGAAATATGACTGACATGACTGCGATATAAAGATAGTCAAACACATAACTATATTTACTTAATAATAACCGTATTCTACTTTCTTAATTTATTTGTCTATTCTATGAACCTAAAATTAGCGATAAATTTATAAATTAATCGTATCTGTGATCCAATTAACATTACAATATGAACCACAAAACACAAATTCAGATTTTTTTTTGTTCAAGAAATAAATAAAACATCAAAACATCTCATTAACCGTGCGAATAACGAAACGCACCCCGCCATTAAAAAAGAAAACTGTGGGCGTTACCACGGTAACACACGACAAATGACTTCATAATGTTCCGTCAAACCGAAAACTTACGGATCATATAATTATACCTATTATTAGTATACCGAAAGGAAGATAATAAAAACTACTTAGGGATGTACTGTTGTTACTTTTACTTATCGATAAATCAAAAGCGCTGTCCTAGTTGGTCTAAATTACACTAAAATTTCGTATTATCTCAGATTTAAATGGAGAATTTTGAAGAAGTTGTACTTTCCTTACTAATATGTTCTTTAGTTTTTAAACAATCACGCACGCTAATGTTTTAAAACCTTTATGTAGAAATGTTTAAACACCTTTAGCTAAATCATACTAAAAAAATACTAAATTATTGTGAAAAAAGTAGTCATTTTTGCTGCCAAAAAGTCATTTGTTTTTTTGCAACCTTTAGGACAGAAAATACGAATTTAAGAAGTTCTCTGTGTTTTAAAAAAAATCGGTATAAGTTCATAGACCGAATTCACCTAATATTTCTATCTTATGGATACTACAATCTACGATACAGTCCTAACATAAATGAGAAGTTCATTTTTAATTTAGAATCATTCGATTTATGCGAATAAAGATTTGTCATATTTTTGGGCCACGTTATTTTCGTAACAATCGGATTTCACTTTATCTTATCTTCTCAAACATATCTCGTAGGATGTACTCTACTATACTATGTGGACATTGTAACGATAAATAAAGCTAATCCAGTTTGTTGCACCGAGGTACGGCCTCAGTTTGTAAACGTTGATCTTTCGATAAGTCTATGATCTCATTGATTTTAATGTGAATGCATTTTGTTTAAAGATGTTACATTTTATCCAATAAAAGATACAAGTGTGTTAGTTGGTTAATTACTAGATTACGACCGCGAATTAACCTTATTAAAATGTCTAAATCTTATTTTGATATTTGCAATCTTTTATGTAAGTAATAAAACATATATTGGTCATCGATAATTTTTAATCTGGGACAAAGTGTCTCAGTTTACATCTGAAAATATATTTTTGGCAGACAAATTGAGATAAATGTCGATAAAATAACATCGATAAGGTTGTTTTTCATCGTCAAGATTAGGGTTTCGTTCCCAATACGGTTGTGCAAAGATTTCGTAATCTGTTCGCGAGGGCCATACAAAGGGCATTCTGAATTCTCGCGGAACGGCAGATGTTCGGCAGGTAAATCGGAGCAGATGCGTGGAACAATGTATCCGACAGTTTTGTTCGATTTAATTAAATTATTGTGCAAGTTTGGGAAACACTCCAACGGTGGGAGGAGAGTTGTTGAATGGTGGAGTCACCTTTGAGTTGTTTGTAGTAAACTATCTGTTGTAGTGTAGGCACGAGGTTGGAATCGGTTTTCGATAATAGTTAACTATGATCTTTTTTTTGGCACTTAACTGAACGAAATTTCACTCTTAAAATCATAACACCTACCTTTTTAAAGTAAGAAGTTGTAATTGTACGTGCCATCTAGATAAGTACGTGGTTTGTGGTATATTTCACACATAAGTCACAAAATTAACAAGTTAAGTACGCAGATTTCACTAATGGCAGCAGAAATGGGAGAAATTTACTCGCCTGTCCACCTCCATTCTGGCTTTTTTCCCAAGTTCTTGTAATTAACAAGTTATTTCGCTACTTAACTAATGATTTGGTAATTCTGCAGAAAAGTTAGAAATTTACTCGCCTGTCCACCTCCATCGTGGCTTTTCTCCTAAGTTCTCGTAATCGATACGTTATTTAGCTACTTAACCAATGGTTTGGGTTCGACAACATTGGTTTCCAAAACTTTGTTTAAATGATAAATTATGAACAGCACCAACCAACACCACTTATTTTGACAAGACCAACCTAGAAAAGACAACTGAAAATTTCAAATATTTTCTTTTGTAGTACCTAATTGAAATCTTGCTCTAGTAAGAAAATAATGAGTAAATCCAGCGCGCCTACAGATGGCAGCTTTCGTCGCGCGCCGACGGATTCATTTCACGCTTCGCAAGATATTCAGCAAAACACCAATAGTTTTTATTCAACCCTTTTCTAAAGCAATTCGGATTTTCTACCGCGTACACCCAATTTAGGGATGAATAAAAGAATTATTGAGCTCGAATTGGCAATGTTAAACTGCACGGTTCTGTTTTTTTTTTCTTATTAGAAACTTAACGGCATTTTGGTACAGAAAGTTTAAGTATAAAAGGGTTTGGATCGCTTACCTTAAGCTTTGATCAAGTCATGAAAGTTGATATCAATTACTTTTGTGCATGTTTTGAAACTTCAATGATTACTCATAATAGATAAAATATTTACTAGAAAATAAAATGACTATACATATTTCATTTCCGAAATCATTCCGAACAGTAATTAATTCCTTCTATTTCATTGAAATTGTCGTGTAAAAAACAATTAATCTTGAGTGGTGGGTGAGTTTGCCTACGTGCCTCGCCTACGCATTTCTATCGATAATTATTTATTTTTTCTCAGCCCTATTAACGCTCATTACTATGCTAGGGTCTGTCCTTGGTCTTTCTTAATTAATTTGTTCTCTGTAATGTCACATTCGAATGAAACATATTCTAAAAATATCAAATGAAACAACAACAGATCGTTTCATTTATGAATGTTTTGAATTAGAATTTTTGTGAACTACGACAAATTATTTTCAAGAATATTTCATTGTGTCAATAAGTTTTCCTTACTAAATTTTAAGTATTTATTTCTGTACAAATAAATATTAATTAGCTACTTATAGTACAGTAGCCTGTATTACATTTAAATTACGAAAAAGGTTACCGTTTGCCGTTGTGATATAGTTAATTATTACGAAAAGATACTTTAACCCAAGTTTTACAGATTGCAACCCGCCGTAACCTATATTTGTATATCTCCAAAAATGATATTTTTATAGTTTTGAGGTTTACCACATGGTTTAGCTATTGTCGTGTTCTACAGCTTTGTTTGATTGCCATTGATAATAATAAGACTATGAAAAGTAGCCATAGCCATAGACAGATTTAAGACCAGATGAAAATGGATGGACTTTATCTGGTCTTAAATCTGTGCATGGTCACTTTCCATAGTCTTACTCCATATAGGTTACGGCGGATTGCGATGTGTAAAACTTGAGTTAAAGTATCTATAATTTCGTAATAAATAACTATATAACAACGGCAAACGGTAACCTTTTTCGTAATTTAAATGTACTACGGGCTACTGTACTATTAAGTTATTTCTGATATTTCGTTTGCAAAGGACATAAGTATTTAATATTTTTGTATCCACTGACATAAAATATTTTCAGTTAAGTTATCCTACAAAGAAATTTGACCAATAATATATTTTTGAAACAAACTCTAATTATTCACTTCTCAAGCTTACGCGCTCACTAGACATGAAATAAAAGACTTTTAACGGATACTAGCGCGGTTTAATTGAAAGTACTTTGGTAATTAGTTTGTATTTGGTTTGATTTTTGATTTTCCCGACGTTTCGGCACCTTTGCAGCTGCCGTGGTCACGGGGGACTGAAGCTACTCGTGAGCCTACCCTCAAGCGATGAATTTTTTGAGACGTTCAGAAATTAATATTTTACAAAAATTTTTATCTTTTTAATTGGTTTAAGTTGATTTTGTGATTTAATTAATGCTAAAGAGAGAGAATCTACTGAAACTACCACCATTTCACAAAATTGGGAGGCCTCTCCAAGAAAGAAATGGCGAAATAAAACTTGGAGAGGAAAGCCGACCTCCGTCTTTTATATTTATTAATTTATTTGCAAAAGGAACTAACCGTATCATTAGATCTTACAGTGTGTGTATGGGGCTTTAGCTTGTGAATGATGGGGTCCCAAGCTGGTGGAATTTTCCAACCATCATCTCTATTGAAATTAGGATATTTATTTATTTCGATAGCCTCGCGGAGCATTCTAGGAATAAATCTACGTTCCTTAGCAAGGATTTGGGGTTTGTCAAATCTAATGTAATGGTTGGGCCCCTCAAAGGCGTGATCACACACTGCAGACTTGTTATCGCGCCTATGTTTCATGTCAGCTACATGCTCTTTAACGCGGGTCCCTATACTTCTCTTTGTTTGCCCGATGTAGGAGAGCCCACAGTCACAATCTAGTTTGTAGACGCCTGCGGCTTGAAGGGGGATGTTACACTTGACAGGTCGTAAGAATTGGTTGATCTTCTTCGGCGGCTTGAAGTAAGTTTTGATTGATGCTCGCTTCAGAATGTTTCCAATCTTGTCAGTGACACCCTTCAAATAAGGTAGGATGGCAGGTTGACGTTCTACTGTGGCTGGTTTGTCGCGTTTTCTGTGACGAAGGCGTGGTACTTGCAACTTGTTTTTACGCAGTACTTGTTTGACGTGCTGAAGCTCAGCCGTCAGGTGTTGTTTGTCACAGATGCCGCGGGCTCTCTGAAACAAAGATTTTCCTACGGTAGCTAACTGTATAGGATGATGGTGAGAGTCACCATTGAGGTATCTGTCTGTATGGGTTGCTTTACGATACACTGTATGGCTCAAGGTTTGGTTCGGATTCCTCATAATGAGAATGTCTAGGAAAGCTAGTTTATTATCTGCCTCTAACTCCATAGTAAATTGTATGTTGGGGTTTATGGAGTTAAGATGGTTAAGAAAAGCAGGGACACTGTCTCTAGGTAGTATTGTGAAAGTGTCATCTACGTACCGTTTGTAGAACCGGGGAGTCACTGGTGCTGTGGCTAGTGCTTTCTCCTCAAAATCCTCCATGAAAATGTCAGCAACAATGGGGGATACAGGAGAACCCATTGCTACTCCATCCACTTGCACGTAGAACTCCTCGTTCCATAACAGATAGCCAGATGTTAGGCATAATTCTAGTAGTTCTGCATATTCAATTGGCATGTTGTTATCGACTAGCTTTTTCCTGATGATATCGATGCAGTCCTGTACTGGTAAGCATGTGAATAAGGACTGAACATCAAAACTAACCATAGTTTCATCATCAGCGAGATGTAGATGTTGTATCTCACTGACAAACTGGTAGGAATCTTTTACAAACGCTGATGTATTACCTCTCAGTGGTGCGAGTGTTTTCGCTACGTGTTTAGCCAATTTGTAGGTTGGTGAGTCAATTTGGCTTACAATGGGACGTAGCGGAGCATTGTCTTTGTGTATTTTCGGTAACCCATACAGTTTCGGCGGTATAGGGCAGGATGGAATAAGATAATCGACGTCAAGATCTAACTGTTCTGAATGTTTTTTGATGAGTTCTTTCGTATTATTAAGGATCTTGGTGGTTTGATCACATTTAACATGTTTGTAGGTTTTCTCATCATTCAAAAGTTCTTGTATTTTTGCGTTATAATCCGACGTATCCATAACTACCGTTGCGTTACCTTTATCAGCTCGAAGGATAGTTAATTCAGGTCTAGTGCGTAAGTTCTTCAACGCGACGTTTTCATCATATGGAAGATTTTGCTTGGGCAGTTTACTACGACGTAAAACAGATGAAATATCTTGACGTATAGCTTCACTGTCCTCTTTTTTGATCTGATTTTTAACTAGACAATCCTCTACGCTGCAGATAATATCCTCAAACGGTATTCTGCGAGGTGTTACCGCGAAATTCAGACCCTTATTTAATACTTTTAAAGTAGGTTCATCCAATATTTGTTTTGATAAATTGACAACTGCACGGGTTTGACATTGATGGGTGTCATCTTCTACTCTATGGTTCGTATCGTACGGAAATGCATGATGACGTTTGTGTAACTTCTCATATTTAGAAATTTGTCTATGCTTACATTCGTTGTATACGGCTGTTTCGCGTTTATTTAGCACCAGAATGTAATGGTTAAAGTCCTCCGTGGCAAGTTGTATCTTCAAGTCATTGGACAAGCGATCTATTTGTTGATTGAATGCAACAACCCTTCAAGCCGCAGGCGTCTACAAACTAGATTGTGACTGTGGGCTCTCCTACATCGGGCAAACAAAGAGAAGTATAGGGACCCGCGTTAAAGAGCATGTAGCTGACATGAAACATAGGCGCGATAACAAGTCTGCAGTGTGTGATCACGCCTTTGAGGGGCCCAACCATTACATTAGATTTGACAAACCCCAAATCCTTGCTAAGGAACGTAGATTTATTCCTAGAATGCTCCGCGAGGCTATCGAAATAAATAAATATCCTAATTTCAATAGAGATGATGGTTGGAAAATTCCACCAGCTTGGGACCCCATCATTCACAAGCTAAAGCCCCATACACACACTGTAAGATCTAATGATACGGTTAGATCCTTTTGCAAATAAATCAATAAATATAAAAGACGGAGGTCGGCTTTCCTCTCCAAGTTTTATTTCGCCATTTCTTTCTTGGAGAGGCCTCCCAATTTTGTGAAATGGTGGTAGTTTCAGTAGATTCTCTCTCTTTAGCATTAATTAAATCACAAAATCAACTTAAACCAATTAAAAAGATAAAAAATTTTGTAAAATATTAATTTCTGAACGTCTCAAAAAATTCATCGCTTGAGGGTAGGCTCACGAGTAGCTTCAGTCCCCCGTGACCACGGCAGCTGCAAAGGTGCCGAAACGTCGGGAAAATCAAAAATCAAACCAAATACAAACTAATTACCAAAGTACTTTCAATAAAACCGCGCTAGTATCCGTTAAAAGTCTTTTATTTCAAACTCTAATTAAGTACACGTTTTTCATTAAAAAAAAACTATTTTCAGCAAAGTAGGCCACGATGTTCCCTTCCAATCCCAAGCCTTTTCTGTTTCGTGAAAGCCTATAACATGCACGATGCTACGAAAAGGTGCAGAGAAGCGCAACTCATTATTCTCATGCATTTTGTATGCACTTGTGCTGATATAAAGGCGAGCGAAAAATGAACTAGGTATCTAGACTGATCTAGATATAAATGAACTGGGAACGATCAATACTTGGTATTCGTATTAGACGCTGTATTATTAATACTGTGTATTACCACAGAATAACTTACCTTAAGAATAAGAATAACTTAACTTATTATGAGTCGATTTAAAAAAAAACCTAAATTTTATTCGGAAAGAAAGTTGAATGAAATAACGCACCATGTTAACGGAAAATAGTAATACTATTTACATATAATACATACAACAATACAGGAAAAAAACATATTTAAACCTTATTTTCTTTTTATCTTTAATCCATCAACGCCCGGCAAATGAAACAATAGATTTTCTATTGTTGTCCAGACAGCGTCCGTTATTTTTTGCGGTAGTTTTCCTTATACCTAATTAACTTTAAATTATTGGCAAAATAATTGGCGTTACGCCGCCCGCCCGCGCCGCCCCGCGCCGTAGCGTAGTAAAGACAGATTTCAGATCAAACTGCATTAAGTACTAATGAGCTAATTAATGGCTTAAATTAAGTACTGAAATGATACCGAGTATATTTTCGCATAATTCTGTAGTTTTTATTTTAAAAGTAGCTTTATACCGATGGCGTGCCGCCCTAATTAAAACTAACAATCATAAAGCCTATTTCTAGGCTTTACTGATTTCGGGAGTGGTCTGGCGGACGGTGACGTCAGACACCGTTATTATAGCATTATGACGTTACTTACTTTTCGCTGGGTCGGTTTACTATTTTAGTACAATTATTATATTCTGTGCTTTAAACATACTACCTTTGTGAAGTGTGGTGGGGCTGTCTGTCACAAATATTATACCTAATAACCTCTTGGGAGAATAGTACCAGTAAAAATTTGCTTTTTTGTTACATTTTTATAGAGCCCTATCTAGCCTATTATGTGCCCTATACTACATCAAAGTAAAATAAAACGTTACCTACTTACTTACATGCTTTTTATCACAATTTCATACATGATTCTGAATTAACCAAAACATGTCCAATATTTGGAAAAATCCACGTGATTAAAAATTGATTTAAATTTTTAAACGTCATTTTCTTGACATGCGCATGGGTTGACACACTTTTGCTTAATTACGTCCAGTTGTTCCCATACAAAAGGTTATTCATAAAGATCATCAACTCTACAGATGGCTAAAAAAATAAAGTTTGCAGAGATTTTGTACTGAAAAAAGACTGAAAACGGATAACAGTTTGGCATATCATTGTATTGTTTTATATTTTATGACACTTTGTAGGTAACAAAGGCCAGCAGTATAATTGTCACAAATCATACAAGTCAAGGTCTATGTCACTCCGACACGCACCGTCGACTGCCACAAGCTACAATGTATTACATTAGTGCCTTTAAAAAGTGTTATTATTTAGCCCTACATACTTTTGTATGACTAGCACGGAGAATTTTTTTAGATTTCGATATCGGTTGTTTTTATATGTGCGTATGATTCACTATGGATTTAATTATAATGTCTTATCATTATCAAAAAAATTGCATATTTTTTTGATAATCATTGAAATGTACATTTCGATGGCTATAATAATGAAATTGATGTTCATGGCTTTGGCTACCTTACTGCGCATTGAGAGTTCACGACACGTGGGATGGGAACATGGTGATCGCATGGTATCCCGCGGGCTGATTATCTAATTAAAAACCACCTAGCGACTGGTTGCAGTCCACAGATGATCGTGGTGATCCATTGCTAAAAAAAACATACCAAAGAAAAGTGGCAATGTATGTCAAATGCAACCGGTCGCTAAATAGTTTCTTTTTAGATAATCAGGGTGCGGAGTTATTTTTTATTGAGTTGGACAAATTAATAAAAAAACGAAAGATAAAAACAATATTTTTATGTAAATTACATATGTCTGTTAATGTAATCATATAAAAAATGAAAGCACTTATAAAACAATTTTTCTGTAGACAAAACGAGTAACGCAATCTCGAACTATATTTTATTTAGTCATTAATTTATAGGTGAAACTCTTATAAGTTCCCCCCCAGTTCCCCTACAATTTTCTCCAGGCTATTTAGCCTGTCGTTAATTACATGAACTGCTCCATCTGTCAGGGTTTCTGTCAAGACATTACAAGTTGTATATAAGTAATTACAAGTTTCTAGGGGTATTAAAAAGTGAGGACGGTCTTGAAATACTATTGAGTTATGTTTAAGAAGGTAAATATATCTTTGTTTTATAAATCGCCAAGATAACTTTTTTTCACTTATGTAATAAATTAAATTATTACTTCAGTTCCAAGTTTCATATACATTCAAGAAAATCCATTAATTACGTTATTGAAATGAAATATACCACAGATAACATCAACATCAAATTGATGTGTTTAAGTTTATTGACATGAAGTCTGCCTCTGACGTCACATACATCGTTCGTGATCGGGATCGTTCATCAATGTCTGCACATGATGTTCGTTCTGATGCGGCGACATGTGGCGCCAAGGGTTGCGCCGACATGGCTAATCGACTCATGCGCAAGTTACGGGACCGAGCGATTTCTACAAACAAAAGTTTTCGCCAACCATATCGATTTGAAAAGTCAAATTTATACAATTTTTACTTGGCAAACTTCGTTATCGCTTTTACAAATGGCCATAGATAGTGTATTAATTAACCTGTGGAAATGACTGTATCATTTTCAAACATTCGGGTTGCAAGACTTGCAAGAGATTATGCTTTCAGCTGAAGGAAATGGCAATTATAAATATCAAAAGAATGTCAGTGGTTTATTACATAAAATGAAGAAAAAGCTAAGCAAGTTCGGTTTAGGAATAATAATATATAGGCTTAGAATAATTACGCCTAGAACGATAATTCCCTACAACGCGCGCTGTCAAAAGTGAGGCAACAAAAAAAGGCCAAAATGGCGCCGTTTTCAGATTTTTATTGTCCATTATTAAATAATCATACCTAATAAGTACAAAACAGTTTCAATTTTCCTACCTTAAATAGATTAATTATTATATTTTTGGATTTTAGTTACGATTAGGTAACGTATGAAGGATATAAATCTGATAACTGAGCCATTTTGGCACAGTATAAGTTGCCTCACTTTGCATACAAGGACACGGCTTCCTCGGCGTGTAATTATTCTAAGTATATAGCAGTGGCGAAGGGTCCATACAAGCCGATTCCCATCGGCTTACCTTTGGGAATCCAACCCCAATGATCTACTATGCAAATCATAACATTTTTCATAATTTTTGTAGAGCGGCTTACCTTCGCCTTTTTTTTACCCCTCGCCACTGGTATATAGGTACTTACTATTGCAGATTAATGCAAGCAAAAGGACTTGAAACGACACCTTTTCTAATATTGTTTATAACTTTGGTATGAATGAATCAATCTCGTCATCTGTGAAAAGCTATCGGTTTGCTTTGAATAGTCCTCGTTTCCCATTTGTAACCATTCTAAAATACCAGCAATTTCTTTCTTAAGAAATCAGTTTCTTTTCATTCAATTTCTTCAATAAGAACATGAATGGGAAAGTCTTTAAGAGAATGATATTCTTTCATCGCAGTCGTAATAGGAGTAATTGCTATAGTTTCTCTACGGATGGAGGTTTTCCCATGAGCCAAGCCAAGTGTCGCCATGTAACTTGTTGGTTTTGTTTTAGCCTATGTTTTAGCATAATCTTGGTTTTTGGCAGGCTGTGGTGCTCGGTAGGATATCATAATGCTTATTTTTTGTATAATCTTGGTTGATTTGATTAATCATCGGATCACAGCTAGGTCAATCCCTGGCGCAAACCAAGGCTTCAAAGTTACATCGTTTGTATGAAAATCGACTAGTCTCTTTAATTATCAGGCGATCACATTATAACTGATTGCATTAACAATTTGTTTTTTTTGTTGATCATATTGATACATATTGCTTTGAATCATTAGAATTAGAAATTGCATCATTATTTTTTTTACGTTTTGATTTGCCCGTAAAACCTTTGAGCAACTAATTAATTAGAAAGTAATTTATTCAGAAATGAATTAGAAAATCAATTGAAATATTTAATTGAAGGAAGTTCTAAAGAGTTTTACCATACCACATATTATTGTTGTTTTAAACAAAAAAGGATGTAAAAATATGCAAGAACTTTATAAGATTACCAAAAAAGGTCATATCGCATGCGGATATTAACTGCAGGCAATGAAAAACCTCGGAAGTACTTAATTACATTCGTATTAAAAGCGAATTCAATCTCGATATTTCCATATGTAAAGTCAAGGGTGAAGGGGGAACATTATTATCATACGATTTCCTTACTGGCCACAAAAGACGACTTACGTAGCAATTAGGTAGGCCTTTTTATGGCCGAATACTCAAACGCTACTTAACTTTGAGCGGCTCTCAAACAGCATGCTGTCTTTGTCATATCTTTGACATTTAATGCGACAGGACGACGTTTGAGAGCCCCTCAAAGTTAATTAGCGTTTGAGTATTCGGCCATTTGTCACTGAAGTATAGTACTCTATGTGGTATTAAAACTAGTTGATTTACGTCAACTAGCGCCTTTTATCGACAATCGCTTGTAAAATCAAATCGCCACCTCATTGAAATTAGGGTTGCGATTATTTTCTACAAGCGATTGTCTATAAACAGCCCTAATTAACTAAAATCGACCAGCAAATCGCCTGCCAAGTCGACCCGTGTAAACACCACATTATATCGTGATTATAACTTAAAAATCAACTTAAAACTAGCTTGAAAATAACTTTTTAGCCTAAAACAAATGTAAGCTTAAAAAACTTTGATTGTTTATGTTATTTTTAAAGCCTACCTATGGTTTAGTTCATATGTAATGTAATCCGGTCCGGACTAAAAGAATTCAAGCGTTGCGTACACCTTTTATTATCACCTTTTAAAGGGTTTTTAAGTTATTCCAATTATGATCTTATTTTTGTAATTTAAATTTTATTCTATTTAAATAAAAAAAAACTATTTATTTGAATAGCTCTTTATAAGCGAGTAACACACCTTTTATTATCACCTTTTAAAGGGTTTTTTAAGTTATTCCAATTATGATCTTATTTTTGGAATTTCAATTTTATTCTATTTAAATAAAATAAAAACTCATTCTTTGAATAGCTCTTTATAAGCGAGTAACTTAAGTTCTGACTTGACTTTAACCATTTGGCGCAAAATTGCACTCATTAGCACATTTGCAAGCTATTTTAAGACTAACTTGTCTCCGACCTAAAGTTACTCATAAAGTCTTTAATACGATGCCTTAAGATTTAATTTGTTTTAGCAAGTTCTGTTGAAACAGGCGCCAGGGCACTGTTACGAAGAAATACTTTACATTTACGACAATAATGATTGTAACAACAAAGATTTATGAAAAAAATAATCACGTTGTATTTACTTAAACCTAACACTTTTGCAACGTTTTAACTTAGTACCTAATTAAACAAATAAAAAAATACTGAAGTATTTCCCTTTACTAATTACAATGAAACTTTCCATTTACGACCATAATGATTCTAACAACAAAGTTATATGAAATTTTTTAATTACGTTGTATTTACTTATAGGTAAGACTTTTGCAACAGTTTAACTTAGTACCTACTTAAACAAATAATAAAATACTGAAATATTTCCCAAAGTTTTTTTATCCCATGTCGCTTTACTTTTTTTTTGTTGAATTCCATTGAGTCATATATTTTTGTATAAAAAAGTCATGGAATCGTAAAATATTCAGTCGTTGAAGCGTAAAAATTAACACGATCGGTGACCACAGACAAAGAGACAAGGCCATAATATAATTGCGTAAATAAAAGTTTTATATCTTTTTAGTTTCCGCACCAATAGTTGTTTTTACTCACGCTTTTTCATTTCATTATGTTGTTATTGTTACTCGACGCAAGAAGCATGTATTTTACAAGACCATCATCGTCATTATAACAACAGCCCATCAGGGTGCTTAGTAATACCCTTATAAAGACGAATATGGTAGATAGGCTAATAATACCCCCGGAAAATTATTATAAACCCTGAAAACCACCAAATTAAAAAAAAATATACGGTATATGATAAATTGCCCTATGAAGTGGTAACCATGAAAGGCAACAAAATTACTAATACACTCGCATTAGAGTACAATTCGCACTGTACTAAAGCACTCTACCAACTCTACTAATAAAAGATAATGTAACAAAGTTCCTGCAGTAAAATTTCAAACGCATCATCATCAAATATTTTACTTCTCGTGATTCTCCAAAGCAATGATACTATAAAAAAAATATGTTCCACTATAAGTAATCACAAACTCCTACAAGGACAATGTGCCTCCGTTTCTGTAGACCTCATTGAGTAGACCTTCGTATGTCTGACCTTTGCGCATTGTGGCACGAACTACGGACTATAACTCATTGAAGGCACTTTTTTTTTCAATGAACCGAATTTAACGGCCGATGGTTCTTATAAAAGGCTTTGTTGAAAACAGGAGGTAGTGTACTTACAAATTTTAGGACAATGTTACTGTCATTTTCTGTACGTATGCAAACATTAGCAATTAGGCACAGTATTGTTGTATGGTTTGTGCAATTAGGCGAAATACTTCCAAAATTTGGAAATTTTGGAATCCAAATGATATGTAAAAGAGGCTTCACAAAAAAGGACAATAGCTAGGCAATAGCTAGCACATCGGCATTACAAGGTAATGACCTCTGCCTTATTATTACAAGCAAAGATTTTATCTTTGATTTCTTGTTCCAAGCCTTCAAAAGCTGACAGTCTATCGAGCCTGCCTATCAGTTAAAGTCATTGGCAAAGAAAAAAAAACATGTAATAATAAAATTCTTCGGCCTCTTCTTCGTGTTTGACAAATCGCAAATAAATCTATAATCAAAGGAGGCTATCCAGTCGATGTCCACTCGAATTCATAGAAAAATATTAGAAAATAAAAGAAAAAAGAGAGAGCGTTACCGTGACAGATGTCGCCTTATTTCTGTTTTCAATTCACATTGAATTTGGAACGTGGTAGGGGCTCTTTAACCTACCTTTTTTTCAGTTGTCATTTGTTTTCATTAGGGTTAAGAGAGTAAGAGTTTTACTCTTTGATAGCAATATTGGACTTCTTTGGCTGTACATGTTTTGAGTTTTATTACAATGGATTAAGGGTGTGTCGCGCATCACGTTCCATTTTTAAAGGCTTACGCCCATCTACGGCCCAACTTTAAAATACCGTGTACAAACTTTCCATAAAATTTAAAAATCATTATTCAATTTATTATGAATAATGCAATTGGAATTATTGTGTAATAAAGTCGCCATCACTAAAACCATTTTAATAACAATTCAAAGATTTTTATGCGAGTGACGTTGCTCGAGGTACGAAAAAATCTCGTAAACAATCGATGCGATATAAAAATCGATACCGACAAAATATATTATTAATTACTAACATTATTTGTAACGGCAATTCTTGTTTGACTGAGTATAACTTCAAAAAATATAGTTTTTATTAAAACCAGTGAAATGATAAAACATTTTTTAGATTATAACAGTATTGAACAAGATTAAAATCGATTTAGTAATCGAATGGCAGCACTACGTACTCGGCTGATCTACTGTCAGTTTGACAATGGTGACAGTACGACGACGGCGACGTCACAACGTTTGATTGTCGTTTGTTTGTGTTTTGTGTTGTTTTGTTTTGTATTGGAAGTGTTTTGCAGTGAGTGTGTATTTCTCGTGCATCCTTTACTTTTTGACCCATTTTACGCTAATGGACTCCGCGTCTCCGACCCTATCCCGAACTTTGGAGTTAGGCCCCGCTATTTTATATAACGATAATCTGGAATGGAAATGCCCACTTGACTCACGCATGCATTGGATTCTGGAAGCAGCTCTGGTTAGTTTATTCAAAGTAAACAACATTACATTTAGTTAAAATTGACTTCGAGTGACTAAAACGATAAAACAAATGCCTTTGATATGAAAATTGTTGAAATAAATTGTGCCCATACTGACGAAAAAAAGTCGTTTTATCTAAAAAAGGCGACTTATTTTCTTAACCAACATTCAGTTTATTGAGTTTTTGACATGCCATGCTTTCATTTAATACACAATTCGTCTGTGTACACCACGATGTACCGTGGGCCGGAACTTCTATAGACCCATGGGCATGGTCCTTTTCAATACAAATGATCAATATAACTCTGCGCGAGCCGTAAGGAGGGCGAACTTTGAAAATTCCTATTAAATTATTATACAAAACACGCAATACAATAGACAAATACCTCATTATTCCTTAGAAAAAAATGACTTTAGAATCTGTAAATACCAGTAAAATTTGTTTTCCGATTTGAGCATTTTCTAATATTTTATTTCTGTGTGATTAATTTTTTTTTTTATTTTCTCTCTATTAGGACACTCCTTGACAATACAAACACTAAATGAAAAAAAAATGAGTTGTACCTATTCTTATTTGTTACAGCTGAAACGTTGTGAAAAATACCTCTGACAAGCAAATTTGAAATTCCACTCGAACAGATTGTCTTCATTTTAAAATACCTGATAATTTAGTATGTTTTTCTCTCTTTACGGCACTAATTTAAGAATTTTGCTTCCTAAAACTAAAGTTTACATCAATAGTAATGCTTTCATTCTATAGATAACTTTTTTTTTGGAAAAACGCTTATTTCTTTGAAATGCGGATATACAGTCTTAAGTATTTATTGTAGGGTTATCCTTCTAAAGAACACTTATAATAAAATAAGAACACATAAATACCTTTAACATCCTTTACTTTCACAGAACTTGGACACTGTACACAGTAGTTTCACTTTTCAAATTGCTGCGTCGACGGTTGGAACAGAATGAATCCGATTCTACCGTAACTCTCTACTTATATAGCTCTAGTGTTGCCAACAATAAATTATTGCCAGTAAAATAAATAACTCATATTCGGAAAATAGCGTTAACGTTATCGTTAAAAATAGCGAACACGCCAAAAACTAGTGTTATAAATGGCAAAACCTAACAATCGACCATCCTGACCTCGTGCATGTCCCCATGCACGTGACCTCTCCATTGCACGCGACCAGGATGTCGTACCTAACAATCGGTCGACTTGTTCCAACCTCGAGACAACCTCCAAATAGAATAGAATAGAAATGGTTTATTGCCTCAAAATTACAATTATTTACAATCTTAGTTTAAAAGTAGCCACAGAGGCAGAGGCAAATACATATTTAGACATGACAGATTTATTGCAATTTTATCCTAAAATTATGGAATGTATTTTAAAGGTAACAATATCAAATTAAAAGTTACATTGTTAAGATATACTGTTATGAGCAATTTAATTAAATCAAATTAATTATTTATTTATGAATGCAGATCGACCTATATTTTATCTCGATGGTATAAGGATATATCAATCTAAAATCTCATTCACTCATGTACCACAAAGATTCCTTTTCTCGTGATACATAAGCTGTAATCTATTTATGAATGAGATCAACTCATATCACCTCCAAACTTCTTATGAGGGTGTATCAGTCTGAAATCTCATTCACTGATGTACCTCTAAGATTTCTATCTCATAAAAGTACATAAGCTAAATCTATTTATAAATGAGATCAACTCATATCACCTCCATACTTCTCATGAGGGTGTATCAGTCTGAAATCTCATTCACTGATGTACCTCTAAGATTTCTATCTCATAAAAGTACATAAGCTAAAATCTATTTATAAATGAGATCAACTCATATCACCTCCATACTTCTCATGAGGGTGTATCAGTCTGAAATCTCATTCACTGATGTACCTCTAAGATTTCTATCTCATAAAAGTACATAAGCTAAAATCTATTTATAAATGAGATCAACTCATATCACCTCCATACTTCTCATGAGGGTGTATCAGTCTGAAATCTCATTCACTGATGTACCTCCAATATTTCTATCTCATGAAAGTACATAAGCTATAATCTATTTATGAATGAGATCAACTCATATCACCTCCATACTTGTCATGAAGGTGTATCAGTCTAAAATCTCATTCACTGATGTACCTCCAAGATTTCTATCTCATGAAAGTACATAAGCTATAATCTATTTATGAATGAGATCAACTCATATCACCTCCATACTTGTCATGAAGGTGTATCAGTCTAAAATCTCATTCACTGATGTACCTCCAAGATTTTTATCTCATGAAAGTACATAAGCTATAATCTATTTATGAATGAGATCAACTCATATCACCTCCATACTTTTCATGAGGGTGTATCAGTCTGAAATCTCATTCACAGATTCCATATAAGCTAATCACTTCTATTTGCATATTCAAACATCATCAGCATCATAAATACCATAAACATAGAAACATTAGTTAGGGCTTATTTGCACTTAAAGATTTCCTAAACCTAATACTCTTGTAATAATTAATATCAATCATTAAATAGGAACCATTTGCAAAAACACAATTATCGATACAATGGATGTTTTAACTCACTGATTTCCCAACGCCTCGACACCCTTTCGGGGGCCGTGATCACGGGAGGACTAAAGCAAAAGGCCATCGCTATAACCTATATCCAAAAACCATCCATCAGTGACATCGAGGAGCCATCAGTGGCGCCATCCATCGGCACCATCCAGAAACTTCAGTCAGCACTATCCAAAAGCCATCGGTCAGTGCCCCATCCAGAAGCCATCCGTCAGCACTCAGCGCCACCCAAAAGCCATCGGTCAGTGCCTTCCAGAAGCCATCGGTCAGCGCCATCCAGAAGCACACAAGTCTTCTGAAATTAAACACAAAAGCGACAGCAACCCCTTTCAAGTAACTTAAGACTATGAAATAAAAATACCTTGGAACATTTCAAATCTTAACTTTCAATACATTATCAAATGAAACCTTATATGTGTAAATCCTACTATCATAACCCTATAGTGAACCAAACTTTCCCCAATGCTAAAGTAAACAGAACTGTGGACATACATTTATTTATATTCAGTGTCAAGATCCAGTTAACACTTAGTTACTTCAACTTTTAATTTAATTCAACTATGGAACCAAGCCATGGTCTTGGCAATGCCTAGTTTCTATCAATACCCGAAAGATACCTTCCTCCGTAGGCCTAATTATGTTAACAATAACAGGTAAATTTACCCGCGACTCTGATCAGTTATTCAAGGAACTTGATTTGTTACCACTTACTAAACATCTTTATGTGTATGTGTAATGTTGTATAATGAGCCACCGAATGACTAAGTACTTAATATAAAATCATTTAAGATTAAATCATATAACTGACTGTATAAGTATAATTACAATAGTGTGAAACATTAATTCTCGAACATGAAATACTAATGTCAATAATGTGAAATATAAGATCAAGCAAGACCACTTGATAGTTGCAGACCATTATTTTAAAAAGCTTAGTGTGAGTTGCACCAAAACGCTGTCAAAGTTACGGTTATCGTCAAATGATAATGGTACCTATTGTGACGTCAAACATATCAAAGGACATCATGCTGGCTGGCAACCTTTTTTTGGCTAACTTGTGCTTAACCGGTAGGTACTTTAACAAGCTTGTTATCGTTATAGTTAGGTGGTGCAACTCAGCCTTAGCATATTACCGCCGACTTGTCCGTATATCTGGGAGGAAGGCAGTTTTTTTTTTTTTTTATAAACATCCTCATTTGTTTAGACTGTCTATTAGTATGTACTCACGTAGAACCCAGTTAAGTCGCAAAACGATGTCATCATTAGTATATAATCATAATACCAAAAGCTATAAAAAGGTTAAAAAGTGTTTCTATTCAATGAGGGAATATTTTGAATGTAAAAATGCATAATAATTTGACATGTTAATTATTGACTATTTGTTATTTTTATTATTTTATCTTATGACATTAAAATCTCTTGTCATTATGTAGGTTCTTAATAACTTTGCAACTTAGAATTAGACTTCCGAAATGATTAATTTTAATATGAATGACATGTGCTTAAATCTCCCTTCATTCTGCTTGCCTGAAACTGGTGTCGTGTAGCGGATATTACTTATTTTAAGATCTTAATGTATGTGTAGGTACCATGTTACTTGCAGAATAAATATTTATTATTATTCTTTTCTTATTCTTATATGGATAATTTGGTAGGCCCTGTATTTGTATGCATACCAGCGGACAATAATTAATGTACCTACCTAATCCGCCTTGCTTTTGCGACCACGCACGTTTTTACTTTTAATTATAATGTTCTCATGTAAGTGACAATGTTGATGTATTTATGAGAATAAAGTTCTTTTAACCTAACCTAACAGCTAGTGCATAAAGCAGTAGATACGGCGGCAAATCCTGGCAGCCAGCACAGCGCCTAGGAAATCCCGTCCTCCCACTATTAAACTTGTGATTTGTTATCAATCACTGATCATGATCAACTTATATGCTCGTCAAAAATGTTCAACGTATCAAAGATGTAAATTATTTTATATAAAATACTAATTTATACCTAGTCACATGTCACATAATGTGACACAAACATGGTGTATTATCTACCATTGATTACTTCAAATTAGTTAGGGTGCAGTGAGCAACTATGAAACACCAAAAATTCTGAGTCTCATATTTCTCTCATTTTTGAAGACAAGGATTTCATTAACATGAAAGGAGTCTACTTAATTAGGTATAATATAGCATTTATAGTTTCACTAATAAATATATATGTACATAACCAATAGGAAGACCTTTTAAAAAAAAATAGTTGCATTGTGTTCACCTAGGTGTACACAATGTAACACCCTGTGTCCAACAATGAAACACTGTTATTAATATTGTCTTAAGTGTATTTAGTGTGGTTATTGGAACATGTAAATGATAAAAACCGTTAAATTGTAATCAATAAAGGTTCTGTCCAGAGTATTACACTTTATTCAGACTTTTGATTTGTCTTAGGTACGATTATTTTGTTACTTAACGATTGAGGATTTTTTTTTAAATCATAGTTATACCTATAAATAGGTTATAATGAATTACAATCAATATTTACTCATAAAACCAGCGCCACCTTAATAACATTTTATTAATAGAAAATGATTATGTACCTTTTTTTTTAATGTTTAGGTATAAATATTCACTAAATTTGTGTGAAATCATAACTAATGAATAAACCACTTGATAAACCACATGACATGGTTACACTAAACAAAGTTAAATATAAAACTAAACTAAACAGCGTTTCATTGTGTCCACCCTTGAGCTGTCATTGTTGGACACCGGGGTGACTCCGAGGACACCTCAAACATATCGTTCAAAATCGAATAATTTAATAGGTGATCTAGTCCTCATGAATCCATCATATATGTACAATACAATGCAATGTCATACGGAGAAAAAGGGATTTATTTATAGTATTTAACTGAGAAATCAAATACAACTGAAAAAATAATCTGTACACTATCAGACAGCATCGCGATTCAAAAATATGGCAATGTTTCACTGTGTCCGACCGTTTCAACGTTAGACACTTAACCGTACCCTGTACCTATGCGTTAACATTATTGAAACCATACTTAGTTGTTTGTCTGTTAATTTCCCAAATAAAATAAAATAAAATAAATACCATTGTACAGAATAGGTACCAAATAGCGTTAGGACCTTAACCTTGGACTTATTACAGTGATGGAGAGGAGAATAGAAACTCAAAACATAATGCTTCAAAGAAACTTTGATCTAGCGTTATCATCATTTGGCACGAATTAGCGTGTCGAATGCTACCAAGGGTAAGGAGTAAGCCCTGGCCACGGTCGTGGCTGCGCCCAAGAGACTCATTCAGTAACTTGCGCACCACGCTACCAGAAAGTCACCCTGATCAAGCGCTACGCGCAAGTAACCAACCCCAGCATCTCCCTGTATACACATCTATGTTAGCTTACGTAAAACACGGCATAATAAATAAATATTCATATATGTACGTACTTTTATAGGCATTTATGTGGCAAAATTAAAATATTCGTCAAGAGTTATCAGAGTTGCCCTGGCTTAGCATAAAGCGTAAATCAAACTATGTCACCATTTTAATAAAATAATTATACTCTCAGTTTAGAGAGAAATTCAAATTCAGTAACAATGAAGCACTTTAGGAAAGAGAATGGTTCGATTAAGGCTTTTGACGAAAAGTTCTGTAAAATGTGTTTTTACAGAAAAGTACAATTAAATTTAAGATTAAAATATGTCAATGGTCTCTTCACCGGAAAGTAAAAGTTGTCTTAGCACATATTATTCAAAACATGGCACAATACCAGCAGTACGTGTCCACCGTTTGCCAAAGAGTATGTAACACCTCAAAAGTGTAAACAGTAGGTAATTATTAAGCAAGTTGAGAGTGTAAATAATTTATTTATTTAGGGAAAAGAGAAAAAAATTCAAATTAACTTCTATTACTAATAAGTCGCGATATCCGCAATGTTAAATGTTAAAGAAAGAATGTAGTATACTTGTTAATTTTAAGATAATATTTGCATGTTAATGGTTGAATAGGCAGATCTTTAAATAAGTACTATAAGACCTCCAGTGTACCCTAATCAAATGCAAATAAATTCTATTCTATTCTAAGAGTAGTATTTTTTGTTTTTTGTTTTGGGGCAACTTTATTACCTTAATTATATTAAATGTTCACGCAAAGCCCCCGTATAAACTGAACCATTCCCTTTTAATGAATTATCAAAATTATTAAACATTTGTAAAAAGTAGGGTTACTTTCAATCTCGTAACTCATAAAATAGTAAGATGCAATGTTACTTCTGACCTTTAAACGATTTGAAGAGGATACCTCAGCATTCCATCCTCGATCTCGTTTCTTCACCTTCATCTTCTTCATCCTCGACTTCGTTTCGACACGCTGCCGCAGCTTGTGGGTAGTTAGTCTCGTTCCAATGAGTATTAAACAGAAAATAATGCAAATTTTAGAGTAAATAAAGCCATGAGTACCTACGTATCAATTTAGCTTTGTTTTATCTCAAACACTAAATTTACTGGAATAGTTGGGAATGACTTTGAACTTTAACTTCAATTATGGAGAAAATTTCATATTGACTGATAATAAATTAACAGTTTTCCAATGGAAACTGGATACTACAAAATTAGAACAAAGGAAACCCATTTTTTTTTTCATGCAACGTGAGTGATAGTAATTCACGATTTTCACGATTAAATACAGCAGGATCAAATCATTTATCGCACTACACGCCAATTCTATCGAGGAGTGGCCCCGACCAAGTACCAGGGCAGTGCCTTTATTACCCTACCCGCCAATTCTGTTGGGGAGTAGCCCCGACCAAGGATTAGCGAGCAGCGCTTTCATTACCCTACCCACCAATGCTATCAGGGAGTGGCCCTGACCAAGCATTAACGAGCAGCGTTTGAGGGTGGTGTAGAACAGAGTGTGAAGTATGCACTGTCGAAGTGTAGCCTCGACCAAGTGCAATGAGTGTGAAGTGAGTAGGATCAAATCATTTATCGCACTACCCGCAAATTCTATCGGGCAGTAGCCCCGACCAAGGATTAGCGAGCAGCGCTTTCATTACCCTACCCACCAATGCTATCAGAGAGTGGCCCTGACCAAGCATTAGCGAGCAGCGCTAGGGGCTGGTGTAGATCAATCAGAGTATTGTTTGCGAGTGAAAAAATGTTGCACGGCCGAAGGGTTGCCTCGGCCACGTGCGGTGAATGTGAAGTATGTAAGCACGACCGGAGAGTAGCCCCGGCCACGTGCAATGAGTGTAAAGTGTGTAAGCACGACCGAAGTGTTGCCTCGACCACGTGCAATGAATGTGCAGTATGATAGCACGACCGAAGAGTTGCCTCGGCCACGTGCCATGAGATGAGTGTAAAGTATGTTAAAGCACGGCCGAAGAGCCTTGGCCACATGCAATGACAATTTTGTTTTTACTGCGTTCAATATTGGTTACCACTTCTGAATTGTAGGGTTATCCTTCTAAAGAACACTTATAATAAAATAAGAACACATAAATACCTTTAACATCCTTTACTTTCACAGAACTTGGACACTGTACACAGTAGTTTCACTTTTCAAATTGCTGCGTCGACGGTTGGAACAGAATGAATCCGATTCTACCGTAACTCTCTACTTATATAGCTCTAGTGTTGCCAACAATAAATTATTGCCAGTAAAATAAATAACTCATATTCGGAAAATAGCGTTAACGTTATCGTTAAAAATAGCGAACACGCCAAAAACTAGTGTTATAAATGGCAAAACCTAACATTATATTCCTTTATTTGAGAAATGATTACATTGTACTTTCTTTGGATTTAACGGTAGCTACTCTGCCGAGGGTACGAAACTTTTTTTTTTTCAAAAAAATAATTTACGCATCCCATACAGATGAGCAGGAGGGTAAGTGTGTGTTGTGACGTGAGACGTCCGGTTTTCCTTTTTTAATTAATCATCTTATATCTTAATTATCTTATACGATTTTTTAATCAGTGCCAATAAACGAAAGTATATTAGTGACTTTTCTATGTAACACTTGGCAGTTTCGTGTTGCTGTGTCGTGCTATAGTATTGTTGGTAGCTTTTAATAGGGGTACGGAAACGGGGTCAGGGTTGTCAACGCTCTAGTGACCCCTAGTCAATGTACCCACTGAACGGGGAAATGCTCGAGCACTTGGTGCAGTGACAGCAATGATGCTGATTCTTGGTTCGAATCGAATGCGCGCGTATAGTGGCTAACTTTACAGCCAATAAAATCGAAACTCATTATAGTTACTGCCCTGAATGTCATAAAAAATGCTCGAGTATTTTAACCAGTTATCAATAGAAAACCGTGACGTCATGTGACAGAAAAAGTAAATATGTAGTATTTACCTTGAACTTTCTTGTATGGCTTAGCATGACACGCGTTTGTATGGCTTCCTTCCTTCCCGTAATGGGTTCCGAGCTATCGATTATGCATAAAACATCAATTTACGCCATATGGACATACCGATGTAAGTGCATGAAGCAAGGTCCATTCCTTTCTTGGAATCGTGAAATAAAATAAATGTGACGTTATTTTAACAAATGACATGCAAAATACATGAAAAATAATTTAGCTGTTAAACTTACTTAAACGATTTTCATTGAAATTCTAGACCGTTTTTTAAATTAAAACATGCGAAACCAATAGAGCTTATACTTAAATAGTTTACACCTTCACGTCTTAACTACTGAACCGATCATCATGAAATTTTGCAAACACGTTGTCAGGGATACAGAGAGGGACATAGGGTTAGGGTACCTTTCATCCCGAAAAAAAGTACTGTTCCCGAGTGATAGAGAAATAACAGTCCACGCAGACGAAGTCGCGGGCGACGGCGGGCGGTTAGTTATTATTATTTCCAAAATCCCCAATGAAACTAAAAACTCTTCTCCAAAAACTCAAAAAAAAAAACAACTTAAAAACACTTAAACCCCAATCATCACTCATCCGAGTTAACACGATTAAACACTGATTTTACACTTTTACGAGCGTCCATTGGGCGGGTCTGCACGACCCATGAATTTTAATTCAACCCCACACCGCGATTAGCTCGCCGGGTCAATAGGACCCCAATATTAACCCTTGATTTATTACCATCTTGTAAGCAATAAAGGTAATTTACTACGGGAATCCAGACGTTAATGACGTCACTGAATGGTTAACTCCTTTGGCGAACGGTAAACAGATGTCAAATTGAAATGAATGATCTTTTCACGACCAGTTCTGGCCCACAAAGGGAATAAGCATGACTAGTGCTACAAGGTATACAAGAATTTGTGGAGTACTAAACTTAAAATACTTGATAAGTGTCACGGTGAAAAGTAGACGATTATCTGAAAGACCGAAATGCATGGAAATGAAACACAACTTGCTAGTATAAGCAGTTTTATTTATTCTTATGGTATAAGTACTTTGTTGTTATAATCCTATTGTACTGTATTTGTTAACAATATTTTTAGTTTTTCCTGTCAGTTAAAAAGATCTGGAACGGGTGGTAGGAAAATATAGACGATTCAAAAGTGCTTATTTTTTAAGTTTATTTGAATAAAGATAATTTGACTCCACGTATTCTTTTGAATTTCAAGGGCAAAATACCTTTTTTAAACATTCAGTTTTCATTCATAAAAAACGCTAAGGTAAAAAAGTCCAAACCTAGTTAATAATCAGCAAACCAAGCTTTTTTTATCTTGGTAAGTAGAGGTAGGTTATCGACTTTTATTATTTGCTGCTTTCCTAACTTATATACTTATATAGCGTAAAGATTTCTTTGCACTATGCTTATACCACTGCTGAATACATCATAGTACTAAACTAAATGTACTCAAACGTACTCACGTGACTCAAACTAAGAAGAATCATAGCAAATGTTGTTACCACACAGTGCAGAGTGTCACGCGCGCTTTTTTGCTCTGTCTAGAAAGTTTAAAACGATATTTTTTAACTTCATCTCCTTTTTATTGCGTCTGTTGAAATTTGAAAGAAAACTGACCGTGACTAAAAAATGGAGTCGTTTTTGTGCTTCGTTTGTGAAAGAATTTGGCTGGTAGCTCTGAGTCATGTTTTAAATTGAAAACTAGGAAATTCTTGTTTGTGTTACACTCACCTAAAATTTTACCTTTATCACTATTATCTATTTATATTCTGTGCTATTGTCAAGAAAAATTTGGATTTAGGTATATTAGAGTTAAGAAATCCATCAAAATACCTACATTCATCGTCGATAATTTGTCGGAACTCACTTTCGATAGCGCTTTATATTGTATGACAAGCTTTAGCATTTTTATATCTTTTTTCATTTATCACTGAAAAAGATACAAAAAACTGCATAACAGTTTTGGCGAAATATTAAACTATGCTCTAGTTCTTAACAAAAGACAATACATAACCCAGAATGCCAGAATAGGTGATGAAGAAAACTTTTTAGAAGGTTTAATACCATTTTAAAATATCCGCGTTTACTTCTTGGTTACTTCATGAATACGAACTTCATGATTGCAAAATCATTATTGGGGTTTATTAACCATTTATCCACCGCTAATAAAAGTCATTGCGTTACTTGTTATGTTATGCTTCACAGCAGTTATGACAGAACTTGCTTAGTCCACAACTGGAAACTAGGAAGTAATAGGATATCGGTGAAAGTTGTTTTATAACCCTTGGACTTAGCTAAATAGTTTAATTAATTAACTTTAGTCAGTACTAGCGGCCGCCCGCGGTTTTACCCGCGTGGTTCCCGTGGGAATATCGGGATAAAAGTATTCTGTTTTAATCTAGGCTATCTACTATCTGTGTGCCAAATTTCAACCAAATCCGTTCAGTAGTTTTTGCGTGATTGAGGAACAAACATCCAAACATCTAAACATCCAAACCCACAAACTTTCACATTTATAATAGGTATTAGTAGGAAGTAGGATAGTAGGATTATCTCGTCCAATAAAGTAGGTAGGTAGGTAATCAAAATGTTGGAAATGGGTCTTTCATAATAACCCGTAAAATATTTTACATTTGCATAGAAAACTGCAAAGTGGGAACTCTAGACGCAAATAAACGCTATTGTTTTCGATAATCAACCCCATTAATGGGCAAAAGCAAAACACAATTTAGGTTCAGAGACCAGAGATGACATGACACTGCCACTATGCAGTTAACCATCAAAAGAATTTTTTTTCAAAAAAGTGGCAGTTTTCAGGCTTAGTAATAATTTTCCGGGTTTGTATGCAAGGTACTACTACTACTATCTACCATAATTCGGAAATGGTGGAATTTTCCAACCATCATCTCTATTGAAATTAGGATATTTATTTTTTCCGCGAGGCTATCGAAATAAATAAATATCCTAATTTCAATAGAGATGATGGTTGGAAAATTCCACCAGCTTGGGACCCCATCATTCACAAGCTAAAGCCCCATACACACACTGCAAGATCTAATGATACGGTTAGTTCCTTTTGCAAATAAATTAATAAATATAAAAGACGGAGGTCGGCTTTCCTCTCCAAGTTTTATTTCGCCATTTCTTTCTTGGAGGGGCCTCCCAATTTTGTGAAATGGTGGTATTTTCAGTAGATTCTCTCTCTTTAGCATTAATTAAATCACAAAATCAACTTAAACCAATTAAAAAGATATTTTTTTTTGTAAAATATTAATTTCCGAACGTCTCAAAAAATTCATCGCTTGAGGGTAGACTCACGAGTAGCTTCAGTCCCCCGTGACCACGGCAGCTGCAAAGGTGCCGAAACGTCGGGAAAATCAAAAATCAAACCAAATACAAACTAATTACCAAAGTACTTTCAATAGAACCGCGCTAGTATCCGTTAAAAAGTCTTTTATTTCATGTCTAGTGAGCGCGTAAGCTTGAGAAGTGAATACAAACCTAGATAATTAAGACTATCACCTACCTAGAGGTAGACCAGCCCCCCCTACTCAAATGGCCAACATTCTATTCGTTTGAACGCTACGCTTACTATTAAAACTTTAAAATAAGCAGTAACTATAAAATGACGTGCCGTAAGCTTGACAATTCTATACAATACCTGCATCGAAGTGAAGTGTGATCTGTTGCTCGTATTTAAGCTTAAAAGTAAGCGTAGCGTAGGCAGGATCTCATGAAATGTAGGTAGGTAGGTACCTACGTAAGTGAAATTATTTTGACTAAAAACACAAGGTCAAAATAATTTCATTTCCGTTTCATGAGATTCTGGTCTACCTATCTATACAAATATAATATGTATTTCATAAGTTAGGTAGTCTAACCCTTTGCATTAATTGTTGCAGATTCATTCGTTAACAGTCAAGAATGGACGGCATCACGAGGAGTGACAGAGTTGAGGGTCGGAGTCCTTGGCTCTCCAGACAGTGGCAAATCTGCGCTGGTCCATCGATACCTCACAGGCGCGTATATGCAAGAAGAAAGCCCTGAAGGTGTGTTTATCAATGACATAGTTAATGCATAAATAAAAAAATAATAAAAAAATGTACATTTCCAAATACTGGTAGCGCCATCTAGTTTCAGAGTTTGAAAACTCGAAGTAAAGTGAACCATGTGTTTAGTTGTGGAAACAGTTTACTTGCACGACGCTAGAGGGCAGTGTTCAAACTGGTTAGTTTAGTTCCAAGTACTGATAATAGATGGCGCTAAAGTAAAGGGTATCACCATAGACTTAGGCTCGTATTACAGAATCAAACTCAAACTCAAATCTCTGCTTGAGTACAGTTAGATAGGGATGGCGCTATATGCGATGAATAGCACCATCCCTCTCTAACTGTACTCAAGCAGCAAGCAGTGCTTGAGTCTCGTCCTATAATACGGACCTTAGAAAATTTTTCGCTATGCTCAAGTAGACGGACAAAGGTGCGAGTGAGAAACCGATTCTTACGGCTTATGCGATGTGCGAGAAAGAGTAAAAAAAAACTGACAGCTGAACCTGGTTTGACTTCATGTATCACCGTTTATCACCTTGGTGAAAAGCGTCAACAAGATTATTTTGTAATTTTGATCGTGATCGGGTCGGTTTGGCTCTCAAAGCTATATAAATCAATAATGGTGTCGTGTTCTGTACTGGATTGTAATGTTACTTACGACAATAATCCAAATAAACACTCATTTCACAGGTAAATATGATTGTACTATTTCTAAATCTTTGCCAGAAAAGTCTTGCATATTTTGGTAAACAATTCTTAAGCAGTTTGGCTTTCCTACTGTCGGCTTAGCGCTAGAGAACGCCTCTATTGTCTCAACTATAAATGTAATTAAATGAAATTAAAGTATACTTATTATAATGATTAAATCTTGTTTGTGTTTTATTTATTAGAGCAATAATACATTATGGTTATCGACATCCAGAAATGGACTTCAGTGCATCTCTAAATTCACGCACACGTTTACATATTTACAAACACTGGCTCATCTCACTTTTGGTTCATTCATACTTCGCAAGTTCACTGAACTAAGGGCACAGACAGAATTACTAGGGTTTCAATTCAAAGGAACCAACCGACTCCCTCGCGATAATAAATTATATCGATAGGTAATTAGTTAATAACAACAGAGGTACCTACTACCTACCTACTTACATTTTTACGAATGGATGATGAAATAAATAATATACCTAGGTTATATAGGTACCTACCTACAATCTGGCTCTCCTCTCAATCTTAACAGAAATATCGCACAACCTGGAGCAGGGGCCCTGCTGCAGGGATCATCGAAGATATAGCTACCTAGGTAGGTGAATATGCCTATTACCAGCCCCCCCAAGGATTTTTCAACTTTGAATCTCTGTTGTTGCCACAATTGCTATCTTAAAAATATTGTTGATACAGTTTTAGGTAGGTTGATTTATCTTTATTACGAAAATAGTACTTAGTTTTACGTAGTTTTGTGGGAAAAAAATAGAGAAGCGTTTAATTGTCCGAAGGGCGAAAAACCCTAATTCCAGCCGCCTTTGCCCTAATATCAGCCGCTTTGCTCCCTAATTCCAGCCGGGTAAAGGGTGTTCTAAAATAATACAACTGTTACGAACTGGCCATCGGGCCGGGCGTGTAAATACTTTTTTATGTGTTTGTATTTATCCTTTTTTCTTACTTTTTGTTCTGTCATCGGTACGGTTGTCTTCGCTGCAATTTGGTTTGTAATTTTACTTTATTTATTATAATTATTGTCCTTACTTCGAGCCTTCTCATTTCCCCTCCTTAACAACAACCATGTTAGTATATAATAAAAAAAATATAATTTGGTAACTCTCAATATTGATAATAAAACACTAAAGGCTATAAATTATGATTACCATAGCAAGTCATTGAAACTTACACCTCTCCTGTAGATATTAATCAATTTAGAATATACATATATTAAAAATGGCGTAACAAAAAGTGAACTTTGGTTTAATAAACATATAATCAATGAGTATGAAATCGTTTTAATTATTTGAAACTTTTTAAGCGTTTTCCAAGAAGTGGAATTCAATATACATTGTTTTATATTGAATTTATTTTCTATTTCTATGAGTGAAGAAAAGTATGAGTTTAATTATTATTACTTTTTACATCTAATATTAAAAAAAAACCAAAATAATTAAAATCATATTTGAGAACACCCTGTATATTGCCGTAAAGTTGGATGACCGGCTGGAGTTAGGTTTTCATACATATCCTAATATCAGCCCCTAATTTGCAGAACAAATAACTTTGCAATTGAACATTATTCACCCGGCTGTAATTATGTCATTGGGTGCAGGGTTAGTAATTCTAGTGAATAGTACTACAAACTCCAACCTTGAGACGAGCAAATTAAGATGAATTTGATTTCTTAAACGAAAGTTAAATACCCAATATCAGCCCAGGCTGATAATAGAAAGTTATTGAAAATCACCCAGTCAAACTCCAGCCCCCCTATTTTTTTCGAAATTAGTAAATTTAATTACAAACTAGTAATGTCAAAACGTTATATATCTAATCTATTACTAGTATCAAAGCTTAAAACCTAAAAAAATTGCATCTTGCCTTCGTAAACACACTTCCCAAAGTTCGCATCGATTGATTTCTTTTATGCTGTTTTTCAAACATAGTCACCTCTACTCGGTCTCGGTGAACATTATTGCTCGTTGTGTGAGTTGTAGGTGACGTGACGGGGTAATAGTGATTTTCCGACTTAGAGGATTAACTAACGGTGTGACTCCATTAAACAGTTTCCGATTTTCACTGTTTTTTTATGAAAGCAAAGCAAAAACTTTTGGGGGCTGGTATTAGGGGGGAGGCTGGAGTTAGGCATATCCACCCTACCTACTACCTACCTACTTACATTTTTACGAATGGATGGTGAAATAAATAATATACCTAGGTTATATAGGTACCTACCTACAATCTGGCTCTCCTCTCAATCTTAACAGAAATATCGCACAACCTGGAGCAGGGGCCCTGCTGCAGGGATCATCGAAGATATAGCTACCTAGGTACCTACCTACTACTCTACCTACTATCTTATCAATCACCTTGCTATCACTTGCGTTGCGGTTGCGGTAGGGCTTTGTTTAGAGAAATTAGAATAGACGAGCGACAGTTTCTCATCTCAGTTTGGGTACTCCCATCCCAAGCGCAGGAATCCAATCCCGCAAAAGCGCAGCTCAGATCCCGCACTTTTTTTGCGGGATCAGAAATGCGGGATTACTCATGCATCCCGCACGTTAGCGGGATTAAAAAAAAATAACTCGATTATTTTAAGATCGCACTGCCTAATATTAATAAGTGCTTTCCCGTTTAATTCGTGAACTTTCCCGTTTAATTCGTGACTTTTGTTTTTGTATGGAAAATAATTTTGTTATCAGTTTTAAACTGACGGACAACTAAATAAATTTTATATTTCTGTTTCGTCTTTCTTTTATCCTGTATCGGATTAAAACAAATCAATAAGTTGATTCTAAAGCCTTTTAAACGAATAAAACGATGATTTGTCGAATCAAAAAGAAACTTTAATGATTCATAATTTGCTATATTATTATTAAGTATTGTTACTTATGTAAATATATCTGATTATATAACGTTTAAAGTATCATAACATTAAGTTATAATTAGTAAATGAGTATTACTTTACTCAAAAACAATAATTATAAGCAATTTACTTGTCTTTGTTTCATTTTCTTTTAAAAAGACTTCATAAACGAAAAAATATTATAAAAAATCTCAATCGTGCAAATTCCGCGGGATCCACGGGATTGATGACCTTAATCCCGCAAGCTTGCGGGATCGTAATTCTGATGCGGGATTGGATTCCCTATTTGTGAGCAACCAACGCGTGTCGATCGGCGACCATGCGTCATCGTCGTTGGTAAGGTCATCATCCTGCTGAGAAACTGTCGCTCGTCTGGGAGCTCCCTAATGTTTTTAAGGTTCATACTTATCCGGGACTTGACTTACATCAATGTTTTATTTTCAGGGGGTCGATTCAAGAAAGAGGTTATAATCGATGGACACAGTTACCTTCTCCTCATCAGAGATGAAGGTGGATCACCGGAAATGCAGGTCAGTATAAAGACCAAAACCTATTTTCTTAAAAAGTTTAGCACATCTTTTACAAAGAGATTCTAGGTTTAAGGAAATAAAAAAATATCTAGGTACTATGGTAGGTAAGGTAGAGTACCACTTTAACAGCTGTCTAGATAGGGAGGTATTATATCATCACATCATCACATCAGCCACACGACACCCACTGCTGGGTATAGGCCTCCCCTAAGAATCTCCACGACGATCGGTCCTGCGCTGCCTGCATCCACTGGCTTTCCGCGACCTTCACCAGATCGTCGGTCCACCTTGTCGGGGGCCTACCCACGGAGCGTCGTCCGGTGCGCGGTCGCCATTCCAGAACCTTTCTGCCCCAACGGCCATCGGTTCTTCTCGCTATGTGTCCCGCCCATTGCCACTTGAGCTGAGCAATCCTTCGAGCGATGTCGGTTACTTTAGTTCTCCTGCGGATCTCCTCGTTTCTGATTTGATCACGTAGGGAAACGCCGAGCATGGCTCTCTCCATTGCACGCTGAGTGACCTTCAGCCTCCTTATGAGACCCATAGTTAGCGGCCACGTTTCACTGCCGTAAGTCATCACTGGCAACACACACTGTTCATAGACTTTGGTCTTGAGACACTGAGGTAAGTCGGACGCGAAGATTTTTCGAAGCTTCCCGAATGCTGCCCACCCGAGTTGTATTCGACGAGAGATCTCTTTCTCGAAGTTGGACCTACCTAACTGGACTGCCTGTCCTAGGTATACGTAATGGTCAACAACTTCAAGTGTAGTGTTCCCAACACGAACTGGAGAGGGTACAACATGGGCATTTGACATAATTTTCGTCTTATCCATGTTCATCCTAAGACTCACTCTTTGGGAAGCACTACGGAGATCTTCGAGCATTGTGTTCAGGTCTTCCATGGTCTCAGCCATAAGGACTATATCATCGGCAAAACGAAGGTGTGTTAGGTACTGGCCATTAATGTTGATTCCGAGTCCTTTCCAGTCCAAGAGCTTAAAGATGTCCTCCAACGCAGCTGTGAACAGTTTCGGAGAAATAACGTCTCCCTGTCTCATAGGTAGGCAATAGCACAGATAATATAATACTATGCAATAGGTAGGTATTATATCATAGGTAGGCAATTTGTATTGTACTTTGGTATTATTCAATGAACTTACTTATTAAGTAAGTACCAAGGTAGGTACCTAATGGTATTTTCTATCTACTTTTAATAGGGCTTAAGTAAGTAGAACTACCTACCTATTAAGTAGGTATTCTGTGACTAGGACTTCAGCCGTTTTTTCTTAGTAAAAACCAGAAAGGAACTTTTACAAGCTCTCTAATGGTTTTCATTAGAAATTCTTCTAGCAGGTTGGTAATTGAGGATGACATAATGGGTCGAAATTACTTTAGTTGGAGTACCTATTTATCGAAAGCCATTGCTTATTCGCTAGAAGCTAGAAGGGAAGCAATATTGTAGGTAATTAAAAATAACAAGCTAAAGGCTAAAGATAAGAATGTTGTTTCTGGTTTTAACAAAGAAAAAATGAAAGAATAATACGAATGAAAAGTGAAAATTCACTTCCTTAGAAACTCAGTTTTGTGTTTGGTCTGAAATGGTTAGCTATACCTAGTGTGACTGCGATGTCTTTATTTTTAATTGCATTTGTTAGGCTCAAAGGCCGAAATAGCTAATTAAGCAAAAAAACCGCTCACAACGCGTTGTGGTCACTACTACAGTTGCAAAACTTCGGAAAGATTCCGAATTATTCCCGAATACTTCTCGGAAAGTTTCTTTCAATCAGAATTTTTCAAAATAAAGATAAAATTATATTTTTTATTATGATAAAATTGATCTGAGCCCATAGGCTTCAATTAAATTTTAGTCTTAGAACATAGGTCAATCTTGCTAGAAAATATACCCGCCCGACCGAGACGACGACGACAGACGAACGGTACGAACAAACAACTCGTGCGCGGTGCGTAGCGCCATCTAGTGGCGGGTGGCGGCGGCGCGGCGCGGCGCGGGCGTAGCACGGCGGCGCGGCATCGGGGAGTGGCGGGCGGCACGGCTCCCCCTGGGGAAGTATTCGCCCGCACACCGCACCCCGCAGAGAAGTTTTCAGAATATTACGGAATAATTCGCGCTCGGAGGGAATATTTCGTTCGATCTGGTTTATTATAAAAATTACCTAATTAAGTATGTGCTCAGTGAATCTTTGATGATGATCGTGAATTTTTATTAAGGGTAAGTAAAGTTAAAATTTTTGATTTATTACACATAAGTAGAGCAAAATTATAACCATTTATTTTTTATTTCTCGAGGTTTATCATATGGTTTAGTTAGCTATTGTCGTGTTCTACAGCTTTTTTGATTGCCACAGATAATAGTAGTGGTAGGTAGGTACTCTTCGTGCGCGAGTCTGACTCGTAGGTACTTGGCCGGATTTTAATATTATCATAGATTAAGAAAATACTTACCTACTTATGTTTACATCCGTTATACTCAGTTTAGTAGGTACTTCTTAGGTACCCAGAAGAGCTAGATAGTGCATACGATATCTACTTATCCATACCTACTTTTGCTATGATCAGAGAATGATTGAGTTTTTTCTTGCTAGGTAGGCTAGGTATTTAAAAATGTGTCAACTACTGCTGCTTTTTAGGATTCCGTACCCAAAGGGTAAAAACGGGACCCTATTACTAAGACTCCGCTGTCCGTCTGTCTGTCTGTCTGTCTGTCACCAGGCTGTAACCTGTAACTCATGAACCGTGATATCTAGACAGTTGAAATTTTCACAGATGATGTATTTCTGTTGCCGCTATAACGACAAATACTAAAAACAGAATAAAATAAATATTTAAGGGGGCGCCCATACAACAAACGTGATTTTTTTGCCGTTTTTTGCTCAATATTAATAACGACAACAGGTAGACAGTTGAAATTTTCACAGATGATGTATTTCTGTTGCGACTATAACAACATATACTAAAAACAGAATAAAATAAATATTTAAGGGAGGCTCCCATACAACAAACAAGTGTTTTTTTGCCGTTTTTTGGTACGGAACCCTTCGTGCGTGAGTCCGACTCGCACTTGGCCTGTTTTTTTTACCGATCTTGCTGTTTTTTTTATCGTTACTCCTGTATTTCGAGAATCGAAATATTCCGAATGTTTCGGAATAATTCAGAATATTTCGGAAGTATTCCAAGGGAATTATTCGGAATGTTTCCCGCCAGCAACTGTAGTCACTACCAAAAAGCCACAACGCGAAAAACGTGTTGTGGTAATCACAGAAACAAACAACAACAAAGCTAATTTCGGGCCGTGGTCAGCATAACTACCAAACGAACACAACGTGTTGTAGAAATGTGTTGTGCATGTCGTTTTTCTTTAGGTAGCCTAGCCTACCTTGTTGCTTGTGTTTTTGTGAACGTTAAAATGCACTTGTGCTGTGCCAAATTATAGCTGTAAGTAGGTATTCAAGAATAAATATCTTTAAACCTAACCTAAGAAAAGCCATTACGCGTTCTTAAGCACTAGTTAGTGCGCCCATAACGCGACGGACAGGTATTGTAGTTTCCACTGACTAATATTTTGTATTCAACAATTCGGAGCCTTATTATGTTGATTTGAAAAAAAAAACAACTGTCATAAAAATCTTAATTGTACAATTTACTAAAAATTATTAGGAACTTATTTTTCAAAATATTACTTTATTAAAAAATCTACTTACAACAAATGAATGATGAGTCATTGGGAACCACAGTTTAAGTACTTAAATAAGATACACTTGATTTTTAAGGTTCCGTACCCAAAGGTTGAAAACGGGACCCTATTACTAAGACTCCGCTGTCCGTCTGTCTGTCTGTCACCAGGCTGTATCTCATGAACCGTGATAGCTAGACAGTTGAAATTTTCACAGATGATGTATTTCTGTTACCGCTATAACAACAAATACTAAAATAAAAACAGAATAAAATAAATATTTAAGGGGGCTCCCATACAACAAACATGATTTTTTTGCCGTTTTTTGCTCGATATTAATAACGACTGCAGGTAGACAGTTGAAATTTTCACAGATGATGTAGGTATTTCTATTGCTGCTATAACAACAAATACCAAAAATAGAATAAAATACATATTTAAGGGAGGCCCATATAACAAACGTGTTTTTTTGCCGTTTTTTGGTACGGAACCCTTCGTGCGCGAGTCCGACTCGCACTTGGCCGGTTTTTTTAAATTAATTTAATAAGTTTTCGAAATGTTGAACACAAAATATCAGTCATTACATTAGATACTTCAATTACTTGTCTGTCGTGTTATGGTTGCACCGACTAGTGCTCAAACGCATCATGGCTTTTCTTTATTGCCACAACGCGTTGTGGTCGTTTGTTTGGTATAATGCCCACGACGCGATTTCGCGACTTTCTGTGATTACCACAACGAGTAATGAGCATTTTTATGAGCCACTACACGAATTTCGCGTTGTGGCTTTTTGGCAGTGACCACAACGCGTTGTTGTGAGGGACTTTTTCGCTCAATTAGCGATTTCGGACTTTGAGCCTAACACATACAATACATAGATAGGTAGGTACCATCGTAAATTTGCTAGGAAACTAAGTTTTGTCTTCGGCTGGCTAGTGTCATTGTTTTCATTTGCCAATCACATAAGTAATTTTGCTTGGTTATAAATTAAATTAGGTAGGTAAGTACCAAGGTTTATGGAGACCCTTAAAAAATTCAGTAAGTAAGTACCTATAGGATATCATCGCTTCGATATCATAATATCTCAAATATAAAGAAGGAAAAAGGATCCTATTTGTACAATCATGTGTTTCCCCTTCACAATCGATAACTATAAAATATTCAAGATCCAATCATAAGTCGCGTGTGTACAGACAATCACCATTTTTTTCAAACATTTTCGGTTTCATCCAATGATAGTTAAATCATTGGTTTCATCGCATTGAAAGTGTGTAGGTATTATGCTATGGACTACTGGCCTATTTTTTTGGGAATTTGTTTGTTTCCGTTATATGGAGTCCGAGACCAACATATTTTCCGAGCTCCGTTTATCGATCGACTACATGTATATCGATACCTATTCGTGTTCTTGGAGACACTTTTGTGATTGTGAGCTCCGAAAAAGCTCAATGTATTTTCACTTAGCTTAGCTAGTACACATTAAATATTATGATTATGTGAAGCAGATGAAACCCACTTTTTCGAAAACTGTAATCTATCACTATACACCGTCCAGTCAATTTTGATACTTTCGTCAAAAACATCCCATTTTCGTTTCGCGCTCCGGCCGATAATGGATCCTCCACCATCTATCGATTCCCGCTATAAAAGGGATCGAGCGTTTTAATAGTCCCATGTTATTTACGCTGGCAACCCCGCTCGGTTTACTACGCCGAATTTACAAGCCGCTTAGCGGTTTTACGATATTTACCGATCGTGACATTTATGGTGATGTTACCGAAGCTAAACATTAGAGATACAACCACCATGTTTGTTTCGAAATTCGAAAGCTGGATCTTTGTACTGCATGCATTTGAATATTCGTTTTTTTATGAAAAGAAACGGCAGAACCTAATTTTCAGATAAATTTCGAGGTATACCACGTAATTAGGTAAGTACGTGATTACGGTTCATCTAGACTAGGTCGTAGGACCGAGGCCTACCCAGCAGTGGGTGTCGTGCGGCTGATATGATGATCATGATGAGGTCCTTCCTACAGTAACTATAACTAAGCGTTTGCTTCGTAGAAAATGATGCTGTCTTCTGATTCTGAGATTACAATCTTATGTGCGTTGAATGTCAGTTATTACTGATTGCTATGTATTTTGGTGTGCTTTTTATATTGATTGAGCAAATACATATTTTGCTTATTTTACTTAAATCGTCGAATCCTCTCATATTTTAAGTAAGTTTGATTATTACAGAAACATAAATTGTTTTAAGTTAAAAATGTTACAACTAGAATAAAACAGCAAACTAGAATAATGTTTTTGTATAAAAACATTTGAATGATTGACATTTAGTTGGAACAAAGCTAAAATTGTTGGCTGAACGCTGAAAATCTCTTACAGAAGCATTTTAAATGTCTGAAAAGGTATTTCAGGAATTCTCTCGGGTCGGGAAAGGCTGGATGGTATGAGGCGACGGCGTCTTTGTTGGAAATAAATAGTTCTTACGCGAAATGTGTAGGTACCTCGAAACAATGCTAAAATACGAGACTGGCGGCCTCAAAACATATTTAATTCATGGCTTAAACGCCTTTACATTTACAATGGCTACTGTAGATGTAAATACATATTATGTGTATGTTGAGTAATTCCATCTTGTATAACCTTAATTACAGTTTGATTTTACGTGGGATGGAATATTTGTATGACGAAACATACAGTATTATGTTAATCATTTTTATATAATGTATCCTATCGCTTAACATAGCATCCATTGAAGTAATTTTTAGATATAAGTAATTTATGTTTACAAAGATACGATACGTTTACGATCTACTCTTCTTACAAAAAATAGAGTAAGTACCGAAGACACCTTTTCATAAACGATTGAAAAAAGAACAACATGTTTAGAAGAAAACCATTCCGCAAAATGTATAAAGCTCCAATAAAATTGTTTTCCAAATTTTATTTAAAATCGCTTGACTAAATCTGATGGAATTAACGAACTACTTGAATCCAACTGCTCTGCTTTTGAGACGTAGAACGATTTAATTAAAGCCCTGGTACTGCATTGTAGTCTCAAAAGCTGTCGATAGCTAGATCTACATCTTAAACGATAGAATCTGAACCAGATTTTCTGAAGTTACCTAAATGAAATTGGAGCTCATTCAAGTGTTATATCACTATATCGATTTCGTTTACGAAACGTGAGATGGTTAAATAGAATTTGGTTTTCATGATGGCTTATTTGGGATTTTTTATGATATTTTAAATCTGATACCTGACCTCTTCTAACTGCGGTCAGCTCCCTTTGCCAATGGCTACTTTTATGTTAAAAAAATTGTCATGCAGTTTATCACAAATACGAAGTAGGTAAGCCCTCAGTCCTTACCATGTTTATTTTCTTGTGATGCGGCGTTGATTGTGAGGTCATCTCATTAGCTCGCCTTCGACCCAAAAACTGATTGTCCCGGTAAAAGGTATCTTAAATAGCAATTCATAAAAAAACAAATTCTGAATGAATCGCTTATTTTCCCAATGGGAGATTCCTACAAAACACAAAGCAAAGGTTTTCCCAAAATATCTCCTCAATTTCGTATCATGTAAAGGCCTAGCCTATTTGTTCCCTCGTGATGTGGCGTAGATTGCTGTGACGTCATCGCATTAGCCTGGATTGGCCCGCGACCCGCAAACCGATTGTCCCGGTATAAAGTGCTCTAAATATAGGCAACGGACGACCCTATTGTGGGGCTATGGTTTGTGATGGGTGCAGGACGGGCTAAGTTATGTAAGAATAAATATTAACCCCTGATTGTGTAACTGTTGCAATCAACTTCTGATTGAAACTGACAGAAATTGCATTACATTTCTGTTTGAACTAAGATAGTTGTCGAATTGATTCTAAACTAACTAAAGCAGCAATGTAATTGCGATTTCTATCAGTTTCAATCAAATATTGATCGCAGTAGAGTTACCAAATAATCCAACAGGTAAAGGCTGGTTACTTTGACTAAAGAGGTGACTTTTGCCTCCATGGTATTTATTTGTGAATTGTTTGTTATTAATTATTCAAAATAATATTCACTTGGTACTTGGTTTCACAGGTTCCTGAAAATTATCAGAGGTATCTTTCTTTTTTTATAGGAGATAATTTACTTATGTTCCAACGAAACACAAATATTTTATCCCACTTTAACCCGGCCTCTGTGGATACCCTATTTTCAATATACACCGCGGTATGCCTACAACTGGCCCCATCAATTTACACCAAATTGGGACGCGAGATTGAGCCGGATGCGGAAAAATAGAATAAATAACCTTTTACTCCGTAAAGAGCAAAAGCTGTCTATTTTTGTAGAATCCTATGCGAAATAACACAACGGTTTCCGATGACCTTATAACCTATACTAACTGAATAACTCATATTATATTTCCCCGCCCACATTTTTTCATCTTTGACATTCATCCTACAAACCTAACGCCAATTTGATGGGATATTTATAAATTGAAAAAAAAATCATTTGTAGATTGCTAGTCTTTTCTTTCAAATCCTGGTAAAACTTTACACAAATTCAAAATACTTGACCTTTCATTGAGAAAAGACTAAGTTAAGTTTCTCTATCGTATCTAGTTATATTGTATACTTTTTAAATTTGAGATTTTTTCATTCCATTTTCGATTCCCGTCTGAGTATTGATCTGGTGCGAGTCGTATTTTTTCTAGTATATTATTTAGTATTATATTGTATACCTAATATTTTAAAGGTTTTTTGACAATTCAATATTGTTTTAATTATAAAACCTTCCGAACAAAAGCCTTCTAGGTAATAACCTTTCTCTTTAGAAATACGATCGAAGTTGTTGCTTATTATGGAACAAAGTTCCTTCTGTTAAGCTATTAGCCTTCTGAATAATGTAAATTTAACGAACAAATTCGTGAACCTTAAGTAAATAATCCTACACACGATGGAATTTACACGGCCTTAGGCTTATTAAGTTATTGCCCTATTTCAATTTGAAGTTGATAAGGCCTTTATAATAACACGGAGTTATAATGTCCAATTGAAATTGGGTTTCATGTGAAGGAGTGGAAATGTTTCAGAATTTAACTCATACATGATGAAAAATAATATATTCCTACCTATGAGTATGTCGATAGGTAGAATAACATCTATAATAATATGTATATTTTAGACTAGCGGCCGCCCGCGACTTCGTCTGCGTGGAAAGTTTTTTTGCTATCCCTCGAGAACAGTACTTTATTCTGGATATACTCCGCTTGCGAAATCATCCGCGTCGTGGACACGGTAGAGAAATTTCTTTAACGTGGCGTAGACAATAGAAAAATCCCCAGGTAGGTATCCCTTTTGCCCGCGATTTAACAATAAGGCGACCAGTTTAAAATGATCTCCTTAGTGTATGAAATCTAGTACTACGGAGAGTTCAAGCTGTTTCCCAGGTTCTACCCACCCGAATCAGATGAAACATAACCTAAGTTTTAAGTTGGACCCTATGCTACCAAACTGTGAAAATCCCATCAAAATCTATTCTGTGGTTTTTGAGTTATTTGCGCACAAACATACAGATAAACAGACAAACAGATAAACAGACAAACAGACAAAAATTCCAAAAATGATAGAAATGGGTTTTATAGGTTGTTATCAAACACCCCAACCACTTTTTTTTCAAAATATTTTCTTTGTACAGACACAACTTTTCTACAGCTTTATTATATGTATAGATTAGAACCCTTATAGCAGCACAATAGTTAAAGAGAAATAACAGCTATTACTTAAGATAAAAAACTTCTATTTATGGAATATAAACATTGTGATTTGTGAAACGTGACGTGACACATTCCGATATGCTTCATTTTATAGATACAGTCGAGGTAATAGAAGTTTTTGCTAAGTTAATACACCATGACATAATCGGAATGTAGGATGGGGGAAAAAGCTTTACACGGGCCACGGATGTTATTAAACTTTCTTAAGCGCATTATATTAAACAAGTTACTTTGTTTTACATTCTAAACAAATGTCCTAATGGGTCTGTAAATAAGGGTGGGCCCTACTGTTAATTTCTCCTATTTGCCGTGTCAAAGTAAGATAAAAGAATAAAAAGAAATTGAAGTTTTATATGAAAATCCCAACGATATGTTAAAACAAGTTTAGATACGTTACCCGCGCTCCACAATGGCAAGACGAAAGTCAGGTAATTGCCCGACTTTCAATTAGTCAGGCACAGGCTCTTGACACGTAAACACACACCACTCTCGTCAGTCAGACACTAAAAAACCGTGACATCCTTATCAAAAATGCCTTCCTGCGTCTTTAAACGATGTGCAAATTATACAGCAACAGTCAGAGATCGGAAAAATTTTTCATTTCATACGTAAGTACTGTATTTAACCGTAAAATGTATTTTCGTATTTTTATTACTCTAATAATCGGCCATATTTTTACAAAGAGCGAGCATTGCGACTGTCACTCCCATGATCGCGCCAATGAGCATGCAGCGTATCAGACGAAACTTATGATATCTGCGGGGCTACTCAAATGGCCACTTTTCTATTCGTTCGCTAACTTAAAAATTAAAAATAAGCCATAAACACCAAAATAACGTGTCGTAGGCTTGTCAATTCTGTACAATACAACAATGTCTGTGATTTACATAAACTTGCGAACGTCTGACTTGATCATTAATTGCTTATTTTTAAGATTTAAGTTAGCGAACGAATAGAAAAGTGGCCATTTGAGTAGCCCCCCTGTTTATCTCTTTCTAACGACAAGTATTCCGTATGGTAGCGTTCATTTTTGTCCCTCTCTCGACATAATATGTCTGTGTGTGTATCTGCAGTACTTGTCGCTGTTTTGAATTGCATGATGTTGGCGCATGACGCATCTAAACTTGTTTTGACATATCGTTGGAAAATCCGTGATTTTTTATACCTGACTCTCAGCGTATAGGAGAAATTATACAGTAAATTCGATAGTAAAGACGGTAAGTTGACTATTACAGCTTTCGAACAATATCAAATTCAAATAAAATCAGATTAAATTTATCCTTTGTGAAAGTTAAATACCTTTCAGAACTTAGCTCTTTTGTATGGAAAAATCATATGGTGGCCTCTATTTTCTTTTGAGCTGTATTATAATATTTAAGGAAAGAAAATAACGCCTCGTTTTAATATTGTGTCGTACTGAATGATATGGGACTTACTTCTACAAAATGTAGGTACCGTACCAACTGATTTAGAACGTACTCGTAACAGAACATACATAATATAAATCTAATCAACTAACGCACGACATCGCTGATTGTAAAATTTATTGTTGACGAAATCACCCCTTGAACTTAATATAAATAACAGATCTTAAGGCTGGTTTACATTATCTTAGTCTTTAGTAGAGTCACAGTTTTAATACTACTAACAGTTGTCCGACTCATGTACTTGCGCGGGGCAACGATGGGGGGTACGCAGGGAAGTGAGCGGCAGAGTCGGCGAGCGCAATCTCCTCTAGTTTGCGCTCTCTAATTTGAAGGGGTCTACGTTTTAAGAAGCGTACCGAAATTTCAAAACGTCATAATAGTTTACAGGATTTGTTCAATTTTTTATTGTAAATCCACGTCAAGGTTTGATAGGGACCATCAAACTGAACAACTGTTACTATGGGACAAACTTTGAAATCGCGAAAAAATGTCAGCGGTTTCATGTTTGCTGTTTCTGTTTAATCTGTTACGATGTTTTTCTTGAAAAGGTTCTATTGACTATTTTTATTCTTTCGTTATTACAAGTTAAAACTTTTATGTAAAATATTTGAGTAGTTTTTGCTGTGACAACCCTGACCCTTGACGGAGTTTCTGTGCACATACCTACGCATTGGTGGCATGCGTTTATCAACAAAAGAGTCGAATTACTGGTAGGTGCTTTATAATACTGTGGTAGAGTGCTTAGTAGCGTGCGATTAGATTCGAATGCGAGTGCTTTAGTAGTTTTGGTGCCTTTCCAGTGACCGTTTACACGCTTCCAGTAGAGTGTCATTTTCGCCATACCTAATATCTATTATTTAATTCAATTACACGTCACGCCATGCACTCTACTAAAGACGCTACTAAAATGTCGATTTACATGCTTCCAGTGCGAGTGCGAGGAAAGTATCGCGCGGGGGGTGAGCGGGCGCGCAGGGGGTGCTACTGGAAAGCGAATAGAAAGGCTACTAGGACGTTACTCTCTTTAGTCATAAGACGACCGTTTACATGTTTCAACTAAAGCACTCTCCTAAAGCACTCTACTAAAGACTAAGATAATGTAAACAAGCCTTTATAGAGAAATATATCACTGAAGTCGTTCGTTCAGAGTCGGAATTGAAGCCGCATTTTTGTTGCTGCGGTGTTTTAATTCATTTTTATTCCGACCATTAGCACAGAATACATAATAGTACAAGTCCATTAGCATTTTTTTATTAGAAATGATCCCATGACAACTGAACAACGGAGCTGAATGTTAGTACTATTATATATTCTGTGACTGAATGATTATTCTACCTACACAGTCCCTCGAGACTACACCACATAGATAATGTTAACATATTTACCTATCATAAATAGTACCAAACTACCAATGTTGAAGCTATTTTAATAAACAGTAAATCATGTTGAAAGTGTACTACGGAATGAAACGAACTTGAAGTCCTTTGTGAAAGTTAAGTATAAAATACAAAATAGTTTTGCGACGTCGAGCAAAGGAAACACCTGAAGCCTTTTAGAACCAACTGCTGTTTGTGCAATAACGCCAACTAAAACTGTTCTTTTAAACTTTACCGAGCCACCTTAAAGAAAGAATAAAGCTTTTTATTTGCACAAAAAGATACAGCTGTGGTTAGTGTAGTTTTTTAATAAAATAACTAAAATTTTTGAAAAAAAAGTTGAAGTATCAAAGTTTTTAATCACGCTACTTTTTGTATTAGGCTTTTCGCTCACGATCCATTGAGTAGAAAGATTGTTCTGTTTTTGTTTTAATATCAAAGTTCTCAGAGTTCTTGCCCGGGGCCTTCTAACGAAAAACAATTTTTCAGTTCGCCAATATCCTGTTTTAGAAGGGAAATGTTGTATTTTCGTTGGTTCTTTAATATTGTTTTCTAAATAAAGACTTGCGATTACATCGTAATTATTAATTCGTGCTTGCGGTACCTATGGAAAAGAAAAGAATCGTAAATTTTTTGTAGCACTTTTGTGTTTACTGTCTACTTTCAATCCGCGCAAATGAACATCATTTTTTAACGTGACTATCCTCCAAAATTGAAATACCGCTCCTAATGAAAAGCTGTGTTGCCTGTGCTATCAAGAGCCCGCATTCAAGCCCGTGTCCTGTGCATCATTGTGCACGCTCGCCGGTAATTGCACCGCGCTGTGGCTGCCTGACCCACTTCAGGGTGCGTGCAACTTTGCCGCGAATATTTTCATCCGTGGACACAGAATACATAATAGTACAAGTCCGTGGATGCAAAATCTTTTGTTGTTTTACTTTTTGAAATCCTGATTTTCTCTTAATTTTCCCGCATGTGGTATACAAATTCACTTCGTTAGGTACCATTTTGGTTAAAAAAAGTAATCTCATTTACTTATAAAAAAAAAAAAAATCTTAAATAATGCTTTATTTAAATGTTAATAACTTTTCGAAAACCCCTCAAAATTAGTAGGCAGTTTGAAAACAAATTCGATTGCAAGGATGGGACTGAAAGTACGTAGATATTTGAAAATAAATTCGATTGCAAGGATGGCACTGAAAGTACGTAGAAATTTGAAAACAAATTCGATTGAAAGGATGGGACTGAAAGTACGTAGATATTTGAAAACAAATTCTTTTGCAAGGATGGCACTGAAAGTACGTAGTTATTTGAAAACAAATTCGATTGCAAGGATGGCACTGAAAGTTTGAAAACAAATTCGATTGCTAGGATGGCACTGAAAGTACGTAGAAATTTGAAAACAAATTCGATTGCAAGGATTGGACTGAAAGTACGTATTTTACCTGGTTAATCTAGAAATGAACCTTTAGGTGTTCAGATCATAACTTTGCTGACTGTACTTAAAGCTCTAGCTAGACAATTTGTGCTTTTATCTAATTCAGAAGGAGCGTGATACTCTGACTTAAGTATTAGTAAATAGTAGCAAAGTTGGTAAATATTTGGGTAGTAGGGAAACCACCCCGATATTTGGGTCAAGTCGTTCGTAATCGAGACTGATTCCCTAATCCCCAATCCATTGACGAGACGACTTGCCAAGATAATCATTTATGGACAGTTGTTTTTGCTAAGTTCTGAAAAAAATATTTTCTTCCTAGGTACCTAAGTGAAAAGTAGAACTGTTTTTTTTCCTCAATAACGTTTTATTATGTATAAAGTACCTACTTACGATCATTGACATTTTAACTAAGTACCTACCATCACTTAATGGAATTGTTTTATTAATTTACTAGCGGCCGCCCGCGGTTTCACCCGCGTGGTTCCCGTTCCCATAGGAATATCGGGATAAAAAGTATCCTATGTTTTAATCCAGGCTATCTACTATCTGTGTGCCAAATTTCAACCAAATCCGTTCAGTAGTTTTTGCGTGATTGAGGAACAAACATCCAAACATCCAAACCCACAAACTTTCACATTAATAATATTAGTAGGATAGTAGGATGGATATTTTCATTTCACTATTATCTGATTCGTGTCATCATAATACATTGTAAGACATAAGCATGCATGCATGTCATGTTTATGTTGTTTTATTGTACTATTATGTATTCTGTGACCTAAGTAACTATAAAATACTTAAGTAATACCTATCTACTTTAAGGGCTATTTTAAATTTCATTATTTTAAGAGACATTGATAAATTTTCACATGTGACAGTTTTATCTACACGAAAATATATGCATTTGCCTTTTATACAAAAAAAAACATTAAAGCACTTCCCCAGTATGGAATTAAAAAAAATACAATGAAATATTCCTGGCTCCTGCACTAAGTCCAGTACCTATCTACTTCTTATTAAGTTAAGAAGTACCTAGGTACCTACCTACTTTGAAGTTTGAAGGCTTTTTAGAGGACAATACCTACATCTCTTTTACTAGGCACTTGGATCAGAAATAAATGCTAAGTAGACATTTATATCCCTCCCTCCCTGTCCTGTCACTTCAAACCTCTCAGGTAGACGTACTGAAAAAGACACGACTAATTCGAAAGCAGACGTATGAAACATAAATGAGCTTCGTGTGCCCTCAAAAGGGAATGGCGCACAAAGAAAATAATACATAATTGATGAACAGGTTATAACTTCAGTTAGGTATCTACGTTAAAAGAGAGACAGCCCTGCCGGCCAAAGAATAAATCAATCAATTCTGTTTTGAGTTTAGGTTGATTGAGAGTCGCTCTCGCTTACCTACATGCCAAGATTTTTTTATTCATATTCTATTCACACGTTAATCTGAACAGATACTGAAGTCTGAACTTATCAGTACCTACATTATGGCCGGTATACATTTTGATTAGTAAAGTGCTTAGTGTTTAGTGTTTAGTGCACTGTTTAGTGTTTAGTGTTTAGTAGGTGATGTCCCATACTGTTTAGCATATGCTGTTTAGTACAGGCTTTGTTGATATAAACTAAACACTAAACAGTCCTGTCCAGACGTGCTTAGTGCGTGTTTAGCTGCAAGTGAGGGGTGAAGGCGGGACGTGCGGGACGCGCGGGAGGAGCTACTCGCAGAAAAAATAGAACGCGCTTCTAAACACTGTACTTCGCTCGCACTAAACACTTAACACTAATCAGAGACTGTCCGAACGTGTTTTTTGCTAAACACTAAACACTAAACGAGCCACTCGCACTAAACACTAATCAAAATGTATACCGGCCATTACACTTCTCTTCTCTTGAGGTGGTGAACTGGTGAGATGTCTTAGAGCAATGCGGGCTTCCGTCACGGAAGCCGCGTTGCTCGCTTGTTGATAGTTGATACCATAAGTAGTTCTGTGACAGACAGACGGACTGAGTCACACCATCACCATAAGGGTGCCTTTTTCCATTTTGTACGGAACCCTAAAAAGATGAATGAAAAAGTTGAATGAATGAATGAGTGAGACATGGAAGAAATGATTAGATATTATACCAAATCGGTGAAAATTTTGTCAGTGTTAACAGTTCGAAAAGGTTTTACCGAGTACTCGGGTAGGGCCGGTAGGGGTAGCGTTTACGTAGTCGTTTGCGTGTGGCGCCTTCCTGGCGTTGTCGCCGAGTGTCTACGTTCTGTTTGAAAATCAATGTAATTACACTTTCCTTCAGTGTGGTATTCATGGAGGGCTACTAAAACGTAAAATATTAAATGTAGCTGTTGCCTCAAACTTATTGATCTAGTCTGAATAATTAAGCGTTGTTTTCATTTTCATAATCTACGAAATACTTATACAGGAGTCATTGATAATATGAATGTGTCCAGCAATAAATAGTTACCACACACTTAACTATTTCTTGTCAAAATCCAGAATAAATTTTATTTTTTGCACTATTATTTTAATCTGTGGTTTTAGCTGCTAGTTTTTCTACTTCTAATCCAAACTCTGGCAATAGAGTCCGTAGAGTGTTATAACAGCATTTCAAGTTTTCTGCTAGCTAGTATGATAAATTAATTTATCCAACAATCTACGTAGAAGCTTTTAGTCGTTCAATTGTGCTTTCAGCTTTGTATGTCACGCTGGGTTATGTTGTAAGTGTATGTTAGGCATGAAGAAAGATTGTTGTCAATGTCAAGTATATTGTGTATAGGCCGTTAAAAACTATTATTTATTTATTTATACATGTATATGTATAACATATATTTTGAACGAGAATACATACATATTATATAAAGTTTTTTGGGCTGCTCCTAATTATGCCTGATAATTTAGTGAACTGATCTCATAATATTTACATATGTATACATATAGAAGAAAATTCATAATGTTGTAAATATTATGTGCACAAATTAAGATAAAAATGTTGTGTTCAAACTTATGTAAGAATATTTTATTAAACTTTTACTTTACAACTAATATGTAGTTGTATTGTTAAATTCTTCTATTTTACGCAATAAGTGAAGAAAACTAATAGGTAAAAGCCAAATTTATTCATATATTCGAACCGGAAATCGCAGTCTACATGTCGACACCTGTACATGTTGTAAAATATTTGATGTTTTCTTACGACTTGCGTAGAAATATTTTTAAATTACAAACTATTAAAACGATAATACAAGTTTTAGATAATTGGTAAAATTTAGCAAATAGCTGTGTAAAGAAAAGTAATTATTTTAATTGCTGTTGGTGCAAGTTCCTGTATACTTGCTATTTACAGACGCTGGCCGAGTACAGAAAATCGAGGCCCACTGCTGAGCTGGTCAATTTAATTCTAGTCTGCTTTCACCTACTCGTAATTACACGGAAAAGATGTTTAAATGTGCGTCAGTGGTTTAGAATCGATTACCTAAACCATAGAGTCAAGCGAACTACAAAATAGAGACCGTTATTTCACATTGAAAGTGCGTTGATCTCATAGGTCACCGGGCTCTTTTCGGTTGGCTCGCAAACTTGCTACAATGAAGGTTAAATATTCGAAGTGTGAGTGACATTCTTGCTTGGAACTTCACGATGTGCTCTGAATTTCAAATACGATTCTATTGCAAAAGATTCCTAAGTTAGTTCATCTTACTTGTACTGTAAGTTTTGTGTCAGTTGTCCTTAATGCTTAGCTGTAATTAGGGTTGCCAACCCTACTATATAATATAGTATCCTACTATATTGAAGGCTCGCCTACTATATTTTTTGAAAAAATATATAGTAGGCAAAACTACTATATTTTTTCAAATGAAAGAATTACACAAAAGTAACAAAAAAAAATTTCTTATATGCACATAACTACCTAATTGCATAATATTTTTTTTTGTGACTAAACACTTGTCTTTATGGTTGTTGAATAAATTATGAAAATGTTAGTACTTACTTTTAAGCAACTTCTTTGAAATCCTCCATACAAAACGGCAACCTACTATATTTTTTTGGACTTTTTCGCCACCTACTATATTTTTACACAAAAAATCTTGAAACTACTATATTTGATCCAAAAAAAGTTGGCAACCCTAGCTGTAATCAACAAAAGTGATCTGGTATAGCATCACCATTTCAAGATTATTACGTAATGCACCTAAATTGCTGGAACTGGTCAGACAATTTCCTTTATAAATCAGGGAAGTTAAGTAATTTGTGTGAAATGGGAGGTAATATATTTATGTTATCTAATTTATTCATGCGTTTCTCCTCCTTCGTTAAATCGACCCAATTTATTACAAAAAGTTTTATGTAACTCGATGAAACTTGGTGCTCTCCCGTGCTCCCGTCTCGTGAAAGTTTGATGCAGGGGAAAATGATAGCATGCAGGGAACAAATTTCGGGAGAACGTGCTTTACTTACATGGTGTGGTACCTGGCGACACTTTCAGAAATAGTTAGTGATGTCGTACATTGGCAAATGGTTATTTGTCATTAGAAGGTTTAATAGGTTCCGCATTCGTTAGAAAATTCTTATTTATTTAATATTTGACGACTGTACGTAATAACGAGATCTACATAATACTCATAAACATTATCGCTCTTGGAATTTGTCGTATACAATACAACATACAACAGAAAGTCGCATACAATTTAATGAATATGGGGCTTTTTAATTAGGTCGTAATTTCATGGAACGTTTGTTTGTTCGAGAACCCCTGCTATCTTTTACAATTTAAGTGGGTGTTGTTTAGTAAAACAGAACTGCTAAAATATTTTACTTTGTTTAATTACTGCCTAATTTAATTGTCACGCTTATTTGTTTGCTAATGGAGGAGGATTGTATTTCTGCTTGCTTGAGGTTACCCACCTACATAAAAACTTGGCGGTGTTCTTTTTGCTGGGGCCTATTTCATAAAAAAAATACATTTTTGTTATCTGATACGGTGGGTTTGCGTAGGTACATTGCGGTGTCTGTGAGTAGTTTATTTTCTAGTTTCAAATTGACGACGCAATAAACACCAAACAATCGTTGTAATTTACTACAGTAATGTCTATGAAATAGGGCCCTGTAGGCAAAACGCAATACAATGTCAAATTATGTTCTAGCCAGATATATTTTTATTTTGTACTTATGTAATCCACAAAAAAGACGAAACGTATCATTTACTTTTAAAAGAATCTTATGAGATCCTTCATGTTTTGTTAGCTTTCAACGGAAATAACGTGACCGCATGGAAATATTTTACACGCGCCTGTAGGTAGTCCTTTAAACAATAATGTACCTAGCACGAACAATGTAGCCGGTGAGAGCCGCAAGGGTCACGTTCGCCTATCAAGTTACCTGCCTCGACGTAATTCTTTCTCCTATTCAAGCTACAAAAAAACTGTAACCAACTCCACGTATGCATGTAGATAGACCCGACTTGCTTTTGTTTGGAGCGCACCCCGCTTTTGTGGGGGCATGAAAACCTGTTCTAAGGTAGGTACTTTTAACATGACTACAAAAGTCTTGAGCCGTCGGAGTTGATAGATACTTACAATATAACGGAGGGTTTATGGCCATCGGAAAGTACTAACATACAGAATACGCAGTCTCTTGCGCGTTTTTTTACAATTTTGCAATGATAATGCACCGGATACGTTATCGCTTCATTCGCGGATGAACAGTCTAAATTCTAGCACAATGCTCTGGAAAGATAATGCTGCTGCTGGTGTCATAACTGAATAAATGGAACAAATAGCTGAAAGATGGTAATATATGAATGCGTGCCATGTATTCAAATAAAAAATCCCCAACATTTTGTACTCTTTAAGACTTTTAAGAAGACATTGATAGTATAAAGTTTAATTTAATTGTGATTTTTTATATGTATTTTCGGTGAAACTGATGCAGATAATACACCAAATGAAATAAAAAGGAAATTATACAAAACCCAGTAGACATAGGCTTAGGCTTGCAAAAACTAGAGGTTCATTTATGGGGAAAGGCATAGCCTTTATTAATAAAGTTCCACAACAAGTGATTGATCTTCCTTTGCATGAATTTAAAAACCATGTTAAAAAAACGCTCATGGGTAAAGGTTATTATAAAGTAGATGATTATCTTAAAGATCTAAATGCGTGGAAATGATGTAACACATAACTTGCTAATAAGTACTTTGTTGAAGTAATATAATAAGTCTATGTTGTTGCCAATAATCCTGTCACCCTGTTGTAATTTTCTGGTAACGATATATTCAAGTTTGTAAATATCGTTACTAATGGCTGTTACAGCTGATAAGTTTCTTGCGCCCGTTCTTCTTGTCAGCTAAAAAAGTCTGGAACGGGTGGTAGGAAAATATAGACGATTCAAAAGTACTTAATAATTAACTTTATTTGAATAAAGCTTATTTGACTTTGACTTTGACATAACAACGTACGTACATAAATACGAAATTACGAACATGACTCTTAAAATTTTGCGCTTGGTCTACTACCTTACCTACCGATGATCATTGCACGCACGCCACTATTGTATCGTATTCGTATCGTTTCCTCGTGATTTCGCTTCTTAACTATGTCAACGAAGATGAAAGTCAATTCCATACATTTCACTTGATAAACTCACTCGGATATTTTTATAAACATTATTTTATTATTCAAAATAGGATTTGATTTTTAAGATAACTAAATGTAATTGTCTCAAAACGGGCCGTTTGCAAGGACAAATGTAATTCCACCGATTTGTTGACAAGACAGACAACCTTCATTCAGATGGAAATTTTAATTTCTCTTTTCAAACATTTGATGCCAACTGACCTTGAGCCTGGGACTCGATGCTAACGTAGGCCGTCGTCGGTCGGCCAACTCAAGGTCTCCGAAAGTTGGTTGCTCCTCTCCGAACATTACCCTTGAGACCCCTGTTAGGTATTTTGAAAAAGCCTTAGAATTGTTTTAATTGATGCAATCGACGAGATTGTTTTTTAATTATTTCTTATCAGATTTGTCGTTTAATGTCAGAAACAATATTTTTGTTTGATTATATTGAGATAAGACAGTTCTACAAATTACAATCGTGGGTTTTTTAAGGAATTGGAATCTTAGCAAATAATATTACAATTATTGCAAAAAATTTAACTTTGAATCCGTTCAACATACGGAGTCAAAGTTACATTCAATTTGAAATTATGTTAGTTGAAAAACGAAAGCACTTTTTCTCTCCCAAAACTTACGACTCAACTCAATCCATAAAATGACGTCACTTGCTGAAGAAAGTAAAATTCCGGTGACCTTATATCGGGACGCGGCCGGGTAAATTAACTGATGTGTGAGGATTATAAATTCACGACATTAATATCCCCTTTAATCGATCGAAACGGTTCTAAATTTATGCATCTCGGATATTACGCAGATCAGATATTACACGCATAAAATATACCTAGGCATCAGGCTCTATTGCAAGGTTTGCATTGGATCAAGTCAGTGCATCCATTCTGGCCATCTCTTTCCTAAAAGGGAGGTTGGGGTTGAGGGAGTGAAACAAAAACACAGGTTTCCCCGCCTTAGCCCAGAGCCGCCCGCCCGCCCAGTCGCAATCGGTATGCCGTTCTGAATAGACTATTTAAAACGTTGATGTAATATAATATTTTCCAAAATTTCATAAATATCTTCTTCAGCTTAAGAAAGTAAATAGTTATTTAGTGACAATGGTGTTATATTAACATATCTACAAAGGATAACAGAAATGGACTGGTGAGAATCCCATTCTGTTTTAAATTTATTTATTATTTGATAGCTATGTGGGCTCATCCTCGTTTACAAATGCATTTTTTGGTATTGGTTTTTTATGTCTCATCTCATAGTATCTTTTAAACTGCATACGGCATCTATACAACATTAATTATATTATTTATCTATGTTTTCCTAATACTTAACTTCGGCTTGCTTAATTGAATTTTCAAACAGTCTAACATGTAAGTTCTCGACTATTGTAGTTGTAGATGACCGAGATTGTTTTATGTTAACGTGTGTCATCATCTCATTTTACACGTCGTTTAAACTATTTCACATTTGCGTGCAGGTCGGCAGGCAACCTTCAAGTCATTTCACGGTTACTATTTAGTTAGTTACATTACGACATGCGAACTACTCGTAATCCTTTTTTTGTTGAAATATTGGTAGGTATTGTTACAGTTAGTGCTTCTACTAGTTCCGTCGTAAAAAATATACCTATCCCATTTTCACGTCAATATAATAAAAGTTCAAAAGTACTTTTAAAAAGGAACAACACGACTTTATCAACTTATTAAATATACCCACACACACTACTACATAGGTATTTACATTTAAAAACATTGCAACTCATGTCGATTAAAATGAAAAATTAATTAACTAAACGGATAAAATTAACCAAAAAAATCTGGTCTTTTCTGGAGTCCTTTGTCTGTCGTAACAAAGGACTCCAGAAAAGACCAGATTTTTTACCAAGCTTTTCCTCCTGTCATCCTCACGCACTTTGATGGCGGATGTCGCTCCTCATACCGACAATTGTTATGGAGGAAGGGGTGACACCCTCCCTGTCTACACATCTATCCCTATTCAAGTGGAAACTGAGTTGTTAACACATTCTATAATGTCTTTATATCCTTCTCTTTATATACTTATATATTTTGTTCTACTTGCGTGATATCGTCGTAGATTGTGATTTGAAAGTATCATTTATTTACATCTAGCATATTATCTGCTATTCTAAAAAATATCTCTTATGGCAGCACGAATTATAATATTTAGCTGTCATTGATATGCTTGCCATGGGATATGACGTATGTATCACATAACCCTTCTTTTTTGAACCCCTACGACTGCACGAAATTACCCCACGTAATTATCATGGGTTTGAAAGAAGGGTGCGGTTTTTTCCTTTGAACATACGATATTTTGCAACTCTAGGGTAACTGTATATTTAATTACAATCTTATGTAATATTGCATGCATTCATTTGGGTGTTGCTTATTACATTACTTCTCCGTATAAGTTTTTATCCAAACTAAGAACATTGTATTTCGATTTGGTCTTATATATCAACTCCTGCAAAGTGTCTGTAACTGGAAATACAAATGATTCCACAGTGTAAACTAATTTAAAGACATCCGTATCGTCATTTACGTGGTATCGTACTCCGAAAAAGTCATTAAATAATAACTTTTCCCGTATCTATTGTTGCAGTTTACAGCCTGGGTCGACGCTGTGATCTTCGTATTTAGTCTTGAAAACGAAATCAGCTACAACACGGTGGCGAGTTACTTCAATAAGATGTCCCACTATCGGAATTCCGCTGAGATTCCAATCATATTGGTCGGGACCCAAGGTAAGATGATTGAGAATTCCGGAATCACATACATATGTATAGGTGCACAGAAATACTAAAAGAAAAGTTAACTTATTTATGAAAAAATAACCACATCCACAAATCACAATTAAGTAATTCAATTCAATCAACTTCCTATGGGACATAGCGTGACTGAGATCATTGATCAACTCGTATCACAGCATTATAAGAAAGCAATTTGCAAAATAGTTAGTGAAAAAAATATGTTTTCTAGTTATTTCCTATTAAACGATTGGTTACTCTTCTAGATGCCATAAGTGAAAGTAGTCCACGCGTCGTGGATGATAACCGCGCTCGCAAGCTGTCGAATGAGCTGCGGAGGTGCTCGTACTACGAGACGTGCGCTACGTACGGGCTGAATGTCGAAAGAGTCTTCCAAGATGGTGAGTTTTCCCATTAACGAACTTTAACGTTGAGATGAGATGATGTCATAATTCGAGATCTTGTTAGTAATTTGCATAAAAGTTTTTTTTATTTCTTTTTCATGGTAGACTGTTACCATTATTACTCTGATTACTAAACCGTACAAGACATCATCATCATCTTACTTCGATTGAACCATTAGAATCAGTCTTCCTAATTCATTCATTTGAAATCCATGTATTATTATCAAGAACTGAAAAATAAAAATTACTAGAATCAGATTAATTCATCAAAAGATTATATTGGATTATAAAATTGAAGATAATCGTAGATAGACCCCAGCGATTAAAGATAATGAGATCGCATATGCAATGCACTTGAACTATTATCGCATTTGTTTTCAAAATCAACGGACGCGCTCAAACAAATCACATAAATTACCGGCTGGCTTGTTGTCCGAGACTAGTTTGTAAAATTATATAACATTGAAGTTTTTTTGGTCGAGGTTCGCGTGCCGCGCGGTGTGATGAGTCTATCTAGTAGGCCGCAAAGTTGTTGATCTTGTTTCGGTGTTCGGGGAGTCCTTACCGCGCGCAGTGGTAACACCGGCCCCCAGCCGCGCGGTCGTTCGTTCGTTCATTCATTCCAAATGCGCATTGTTTACGTTTTTTTTTGACATTTTGCATCGCATTGTTTGGGTGTGAACGCGTTGGTCACCGAATAATTTATTTACGTGGAATCTTCGATATTTCTGAATGGAATGATGGATAAAACGTTAATTTTTAAATCAAATTTATCGCCGATATCAAGTTTGAGGCGTCGAAGTTCGTGCTACAATATTCAAAGAGCCGAGGAACGCGATCGAAGAAAATCGACTAAATTTGACTGTGCGTGAATATATTAAGTATTGTCCAAAAATACCGTTTGTTTTGGTTGCGAATTTGTTGGAAACGTGTGTGATGAAATGTTAATGTGGTGTGGAATCTTTAAATTGTTGTGTAATTTACAGCGTGCCAGAAGATTGTCGGGACTAGGCTTTCGGCTTCGTCTCAGTGCCTGTCTGGTGGATCCCGGCCGGTCACGCCACAGCCACTGGCAAACTCTCCAAGCCACAATCACTCCACATTCCTCTACAAGGTTTGTTAAATAGCTTTCCTTACAATTTACTTCACGCTTCATTGGCCTCTTTAGAATCATTAGTAATAGTATTCCTCTAGCATTGTTCTTATGATACTTCGGTATTTTCAAGAATAGGTACCTACCAAGTTTACAGTTTTGGTCATTTATTTCAGTTATAATGTTCCAGAATGAGTCTGACAATAGGCTGTTATTTTATGAAAAACGGGGGTCGGAGAGTCAGCCACCCTGCGCTGACCTATTCTAGATCCATTATTGGAGCTATCAACCATAAGAATCGCACAATACCTAATTAGTATTTAGATAGGTACACTTTAATTAGTCAAGTACTGATATCTAAACTAGGCATCTAGTTCAATCTGAAGTTGATAAGTGATTTCTATTTCAGTACTTACTTATGTACTTATGTTAAGTCAATTTGCTCAATGTAACAGGGGAAAATTAAGAAAACTTTAAATGTAACAGCGCCACTCTCACAAAAAAATAATTAGTGTGTAAATACACAATTTATTAAAAATCTAAGCCTTGCAAAATATAATTCTAGTTATAGTTATTAAAACACTTGTACTTAATGACTGAATGCAGACTGAATTTATGTGGTTTTAACAAAACGACAGGCGTTTTTAGCTTTCTTCTATTTCTTCTTAATGAAAGGCTTGCTCTGTAGTTTATGCACAATTCCGCCAATGTCACGTAGTTAGATATTTTTCACCACAAAACTGCAAACAATTTGCAACTTAGTTTGTGTGTTTACAATAACAATTGATTTTTTGCAAGGGGACCATAAACTTGGATTTTTAATTAATTATGTAAACACAATTTATTTGTGTAATGCACGGCTAGATTTTTTTTGCAAGAGTGACATTATAGTGTTGCATATAAAGGAGCCTTATTATAGTTTAAAAACAAGATGGTGATCATTGCATTACCTTCTGTAATATAAAGATAATACTCCAAGAACTTACTCTAAATCAAATGCAAACATCTTAGATCGTAGAAGCACTATCAAGTCTAAAGTTCTTATCGCTGGACAACAAAATAAAAAAAATAATCTCATTGATTATACCATGTTTCCCAAAAAATGATCTGGTTTTTTCATAATGATGTTATCATTAATCTTATCTGTTGATTTCAGTTCTGTTGCAAAATTGATTTAATTATTAAGATATCAGGATCGGCCGCATGATTATATTTTATGGTTTCGTAATAAATAACAAGTCATATTTGTGAAAACCCTTATAATTATTGATAAACAACTTGATAGTATGTTTCTGGAAAATAATCATAACACATTTGGATATTATTTGTCCTCTATTATTTTACAGTAACTGCAAACAATTTAAAGTTTATTATTTTCTGTGCCTTCTATTACTTTTGTCACTCTGTGTCACAAAGTATAGGTACTTTGTTAAGACTAACTTATTGTAATTTATAGGCAGTTTGTTATTTTACAGTACTTAACTACAAACAATTGAAGTTTATTATTTTCTGCGCCTTCTGTTACTTTTGTCACTCTGTGTCACAAAGTATACTTTGTTATGAGTTGACTATGATAATTTATTGTAATTTATCGGCAGTTTGTTAACATGTTGATTTCCAGCATTCATTTTTATGTAAAATAGTATAATTTTGTACAATACTGAAGTTCTTGTATTGAAAAACAACTGTTTGTCTGTTGTCAACTGTTAAAAAATTATGGCATGTCACACACAACACATTTAGTACATTCTGTGCTTTTATTTTAAAATAAATATGAAATATTTTCTTGCCATTCAAAAAAGCTGAAACTTAGATATAGGCACTATACAATGTGTAACAGAATTAATGGCTAACTAGAATATTATGGTAAATAGTATCCATTACTGTGGTGGTGTGGTGGTAGTAGTATGGTAGTAGTACCATCAAACTGAACAACTTATATAATGAGACTCTGAAATCGCGAAAAAAACAGCTGTGTTCATTTACAATAATTTGTAGAGATGCGCCGAATGTAGGTTTAGCCGAATACGAATGTTCGGCCGAATATTCGGTCCAAAATGTACCGAACCGAATATTCGGCCGAATCATTCGGTTTCATTCTGCGCAGTAAACCGATTTGTACACGTGTTTTTTCGGGTTTCGCCCTTTCGGGCGTTTCTCACCCGCGGCTCCTCGCGCTCTTTCGGTTATAAATTGCTTACAAATGTTTTTGAAACGTCTAAAAATGGGACTATATGTTTTGATTTTTTAAATATCTATCATAGATTCAATATAATAAATAAATAAATAAATAATTCTATCATAGATTTTGAAATATTTGCAATTTTCTGATTTCATACAAAATAAAAAAGTGCCAACTTTTTAAAATACCTATACAATTAATATTTAAAAAATCAAAACACACAGCCCTAGTTTTTAAGCATTTAAAAAACACCAAAAATTGATTGCTATAGGTTGAGGTTTAGTTAAGGCATGGACGAAAAAATATAAGGACCGACAATCACATATCATAAAAACGTAGGCCAAAATTCCGCCTTAAACCTAGATGGCGTTCGTAATCGAGCTCCTTATAGGTTTCCTTGCATTTTCCGCATGGATCGCTGCCGTCGCAAAAAGCTTACGTCTGCTCGTTGTTCTACCGTGTTCTAATAGTTCGAAGAAAAATGGGTAGATGGCGTTCAAAACTACAAAACGTATTTTAAATTTGGAATAGGTTTAGCATTCACAATACTATTTTTATATAGGTACTAATAAAATATTAAATAATATACTTACGAGTAGGTAAAAGAAAAGATCGGAAAAGTAAAAAAGTAATGTATATTATTATGAGTCTCCTTAGCAAAAATGTTTAGTTTCATTGATATAATATGTAGGTAGAACATTAAAATGTAATGGTAGGTAGGTAGGTATTATATCGGCATGGTAATCGGCATGGACGAAATTTATACTTTTTAGCATCGAAATGTATTAATATTTCGATGCTTTTTAGTCTGTTTTTACTAGTCCGTTTTAATGTTTTTAGTCTGTTTTTTATAATTTTTAGTCCGTTTTAAAAACGTATTAACAAAAAATATTTTTTTCAGTAAAATTTCTTATTATTTTCTGCTTATTAGTTAACGAGCTAGGACTATAAAAATACCATCTTCTATCGGAGCACTCGTCAAGACGATTCAAACGAGCTCTAACTCGATGGGGTTGCATGGTTTTATTTATCACGGAGTTACAGTGGAATTCTTCCGGCTCCATCATCAGACTCTGGAAACTATCTCCCAATAAACTATAAAGTACAGTCAGTGGTACGAATCATGAAATCGGGTGGGGATTGCGCGGAACGCGTATTTTGGGTATGCGTTGCGGTGAGGGGCGCGGGCGGCGAGAGAGGGGCGCGCGCTATTGGTCGCTCACAAGAGCACATGCGCGAACTTATCCCCACTCCGTCGAAAAATATTCAAGATACATGCCTCGCACTGTACTCGTCAAGACGATTCAAACGAGCCCAATTGAACCATATTGAATACCTACCACTCACATTTTTCGTCTGCAGAAAACGTTTGTTTTTTTCTGCCGAGAACGAGGACCGAGAACGAGATCGAGAATGCCGACATAATATATGAACGTCGACGAACGAAATCTTACAACAAAGTGGCGAAAACTGATGAAAAAACACATTTTATTCAACCAATATAATATTTACTAGCTTCTGCCCGCGACTTCGTCCGCGTGGATATTAGACGAAATCCTTTTAAGGAACCTTCAACCAGGATCCGGCCAGCCATTTTTACGCGATTAGGCGAGTCCCCATCAAGCGTGCTGCCTCGCGAGGCAAGACATTTGCCGCGTGTGGCGGGCCTCGCACAAGGCTTCCAGTTCCCGTTTCCGTTCCCGCTCCCGCTCCCGTTCCCGTTCCCGTTCCCCGTTCCCGTTCCGTTCCCGTCCCGTTTGCGTTCCCGTCCCGTAAACGTCCCGTACCCCTTCCGTTTCCGTTCCCGTTCCCATCCCGTTCCCATCCTGTTCTCGTTCCCGTTCCCGTCCCGTTATATTCCCGTTCCGTTTCCGTTCCCGTTCCGTTCACGTTTATTTCCCGTTCCCATTCCCGTTCCGTTCCCGCTGCGTTCCCGTCCCGTAAACGTCCCGTACTCGTCCCGTACCCGTCCCGTTCCGTTCCGTTCCGTTTCGTTCCGTTCCGTTCCGTTCCGTTCCGTTCCGTTCCGTTCCGTTCCGTTCCGTTCCGTTCCGTTCCGTTCCGTTCCGTTCCGTTCCGTTCCGTTCCGTTCCGTTCCGTACCGGTCCGGTCCGGTCCGTTCCGTTCCGTTCCGTTCCGATCCGATCCGTTCCGTTCCCGTGCCCGTTCCGGTTCCCGTTCCCGTTCCCTGGATGTGCATGTCCAGGTCCAGGTCCATATGTGTCATGTCCACCGCGTTGGACTTCAAAATAAATCTAATTTTCGCAATCACCATCCCATAAAACCTCAAAAACGACATCCATATCGATTTTTATGTTACTCACCCCACTTACCCTCTAAGGGGTTGATTTTCAAAATCCCAAAATATATATTTAGACGTGCTCCTACGAATTTTAAAGTTGTAATTTCGATTTTGTATTCTTTTTCCTTACAAAATTTGAACCCCATTTTTACCCCTTTAGGGGTTAAATCATGTCCACCGTGTTGGACTTCAAAATAAATGTCATTTTTGCAATCGTCATCCCAGAAAACCCCAATAACGACATCTATATCGATTTTTATGTTTATACTCACCCCATTTACCCCCTAAGGGGTTGATTTTCAAAATAACAAAATATATATTTGCCTATTTATTTTTAGATGTGCTCCTACGAAGTTTAAACTTTAAAGTTGTAATGTCTATTTTATAATATTTTTCCATACAAAATTTGGACCCCATTTTCACCCCTTTAGGGGTTAAATCATGTCCACCGTGGTTGGACTTCAAAATAAAGGTCATTTTTGCAATCGTCATCCCACAAAACCCAAATAACGACATCTATATCGATTTTTATGTTTACTCACCCCATTTACCCCCTAAGGGGTTGATTTTCAAAAAATAACAAAATTTTTATTTGCCTATTTATTTTTAGATGTGCTCCTACAAAGTTTAAAGTTGTAATGTCTATTTTATATTATTTTTCCATACAAAATTTGGACCCCATTTTCACCCCTTTAGGGGTTAAATCATGTCCACCGTGGTTGGACTTCAAAATAAAGGTCATTTTTGCAATCGTCATCCCACAAAACCCCGATAACGACATCTTAATATATAAAATCGTAAACTGAATGACTGACTGACTGACTGACTGACTGACTGACTGACTGACTGATCTATCAACGCACAGCCCAAACCGCTGGACCTAGAGACTTGACATTTTGCACACAGATACTTTATACAGTGTAGGCATCCACTAAGGAAGGATTTTTGAAAATTCCATCCCTAAGGGGATGAAATAAGGGATGAAAGTTTGTATGAAAGTCCCTCAGTTTTGAAGCTAGAATCTTCAAATTTTGTGTTTAGGCTGACGATTGAAAATTAATAAATACGGGTCTCAGCGTTTTTCAAAATTATACCCCCGAAGTGGTCAAAAGGGGGATGAAGTTGTGTATTAAAGAAAATCCTTCATTTTCGAAGTAAAAATCGCTAAAGGACCATGCCCATGGGTCTATAGAAGTTCCGGCCCACGGCACATCGTGGTGTACACAGACGAATTGTGTATTAAATGAAAGCATGGCATGTCAAAAACTCAATAAACTGAATGTTGGTTAAGAAAATAAGTCGCCTTTTCTAGATAAATCGACTTTTTTTCGTCAGTATGGGCACAATTTATTTCAACAATTTTCATATCAGAGGCATTTGTTTTATCGTTTTAGTCACTCGAAGTCAATTTAACTAAATGTAATGTTGTTCACTTTGAATAAACTAACCAGAGCTGCTTCCTAGAATCCAATGCATGCGAGAGTCAAGTGGGCATTTCCATTCCAGATTATCGTCATATAAAATAGCGGGGCCTAACTCCAAAGTTCGGGATAGGGTCGGAGACTCGGAGTCCATTAGCGTAAAATGGGTCAAAAAGTAAAGGATGCACGAGAAATACACACTGACTGCAAAACACTTCCAATACAAAACAAAACAACAAAACACAAACAAACGACAATCAAACGTTGTGACGTCGCCGTCGTCGTACTGTCACCATTGTCAAACTGAGGCTATATTCCGAATCACGATAAAATCGATGTCAGCGCTCACGTTATCTGTCAAACCCATACAAAATCACCGACTCGGAACGCATTTTAGTGCGCTGTCATCGATTTTAGTGTGATTCGGAATGCAGCCTGACAGTAGATCAGCAGAGTACATAGTGCTGCCATTGTTCTATTGGGATCGATTACTAAATCGATTTTAATCTTGTTCAGTACTGTTATAATCTAAAAAATATTTTATCATTTCACTGGTTTTAATAAAAACTATATTTTTTGAAGTTATACTCAGTCAAACAAGAATTGCCGTTACAAATAATGTTAGTAATTAATAATATATTTTGTTGGTATCGATTTTTATATCGCATCGATTGTTTACGAGATTTTTTCGTACCTCGAGCAACGTCACTCGCATAAAAATCTTTGAATTGTTATTAAAATGGTTTTGGTGATGGCGACTTTATTACACAATAATTCCAATTGCATTATTCATAATAAATTCAATAATGATTTTTAAATTTTATGGAAAGTTTGTACACGGTATTTTAAAGTTGGGCCGTAGATGGGCGTAAGCCTTTATAATTTAGGCTTATGGATAGAAATCTAAAGCAACGTATATTGTTTTTGTAAGGATTTTAACTCCAAAGGGGATGAAATGGGGGTGAAAAGGGTTAAAAAAAACCTAAAAATAGATATGGATGTCGTTATCGGGGTTTTGTGGGATGACGATTGCAAAAATGACATTTATTTTGAAGTCCAACCACGGTGGACATGATTTAACCCCTAAAGGGGTGAAAATGGAGTCCAAATTTTGTATGGAAAAATAATATAAAATAGACATTACAACTTTAAACTTCGTAGAAGCACATCTAAAAATAAATAGGCAAATATATATTTTGTTATTTTGAAAATCAACCCCTTAGGGGGTAAATGGGGTGAGTAAACATAAAAATCGATATAGATGTCGTTATTGGGGTTTTCTGGGATGACGATTGCAAAAATGACATTTATTTTGAAGTCCAACATGGTGGACATGATTTTACCCCTAAAGGGGTGAAAATGGGGTCAAAATTTTGTATGGAAAAAATAATATAAATAGACATTACAACTTTAAACTTCCTAGGAGCACATCTAAAAATAAATAGGCAAATATATATTTTGTTATTTTGAAAATCAACCCCTTAGGGGGTAAATGGGGTGAGTAAACATAAAAATCGATATAGATGTCGTTATTGGGGTTTTCTGGGATGACTATTGCAAAAATGACATTTATTTTGAAGTCCAACACGGTGGACATGATTTAACCCCTAAAGGGGTAAAAATGGGGTTCAAATTTTGTATGGAAAAAGAATACAAAATCGAAATTACCACTTTAAAATTCGTAGGAGCACGTCTAAATATATATTTTGGGATTTTGAAAATCAACCCCTTAGAGGGTAAGTGGGGTGAGTAACATAAAAATCGATATGGATGTCGTTCTTGAGGTTTTATGGGATGGTGATTGCGAAAATGAGATTTATTTTGAGGTCCAACGCGGTGGACATGACACATATGGACCTGGACCTGGACATGCACATCCAGGGAACGGGAACGGGAACCGGAACCGGAACCGGAACCGGAACCGGAACGGGCACGGGCACGGGCACGGGAACGGGAACGGAACGGAACGGAACGGAACGGAGCGGAGCGGAACGGAACGGAACGGAACGGAACGGAATGGGAACGGAACGGGAACGAGAACGGGAACAAGACAGTAACGGGAACTAGAACGGGACGGGTACGGGAACGGGAACGGAAGGGGTACGGGACGAGTACGGGACGGGATCGGACGGGAACGGAACGGGAACGGAACGAAACGGGAATAAAACAGGAACGTAACGGGAACGGAACGGGAATGAAACAGGAACGAAACTGGAATGAAACGGGAACGGAACGGGAATAGAACAGGATGGGAACGGGAACAAGAACCGGACTGGAACGGAACGGGAACAAGAACGGGAACGTAAGGCGTACGGGACGGTTAGGGGACGTTTACGGGACGGGAACGCAGTGGGAACGGAATGGGAACGGGAACGGAACGGGAACGAGACGGGAACGGAACGGGAACGGAACGGGAATATAACGGGACGGGAACGGGAACGAGAACAGGATGGGAACGGGACAGGAACGGGATGGGAACGGGAACGGAAACGGAAGGGGTACGGGACGGTTACGGGACGTTTACGGGACGGGAACGCAAACGGGACAGGAACGGAACGGGAACGGGGAACGGGAGCGGGAGCGGGAACGGGAACTGGAAGCCTTGTGCGAGGCCCGCCACACGCGGCAAATGTCTTGCCTCGCGAGGCAGCGCGCTTGATGGGGACTCGCCTAATCGCGTAAAAATGGCTGGCCGGATCCTGGTTGAAGGTTCCTTAAAAGGATTTCGTCTAATATCCACGCGGACGAAGTCGCGGGCAGAAGCTAGTCCATATATATTTTTAGGTTTTTTTAACCCTTTTCACCCCCATTTCATCCCCTTTGGAGTTGAAATCCTAACAAAAACAATAAACGTTGCTTTAGATTTCTATCCATAAGCCTTAATTATAAATTAAGCGATTTTTACTTCGAAAATGAAGGATTTTCTTTAATACACAACTTCATCCCCCTTTTGACCCCTTCGGGGGTAGAATTTTGAAAAACGCTGAGACCCGTATTTATTAATTTTCAATCGTCAGCCTAAACACAAAATTTGAAGATTCTAGCTTCAAAACTGAGGGACTTTCATACAAACTTTCATCCCTTATTTCATCCCCTTAGGAATGGAATTTTCAAAAATCCTTCCTTAGTGGATGCCTACACTGTATAAAGTATCTGTGTGCAAAATTTCAAGTCTCTAGGTCCAGCGGTTTGGGCTGTGCGTTGATAGATCAGTCAGTCAGTCAGTCAGTCAGTCAGTCAGTCAGTCAGTCAGTCAGTCATTCAGTTTACGATTTTATATATTAAGATTTTACAAGACATAATAAAATGTAACATTCAACCATTGAAATGTATTTTCAATGCATTCAACCAACAAAAAATAATTAATAAATTATAATGTTTACATTAAGTAGGTAACAGAATAATCAACATGGAAAAAGCGACTGTTATTTACAAAAAAAACTACTCATTATTGAATACTCCAGGTATTACCTATTATGTATTCTGTGGTATTACTGCAAAGCTTTTATTACCTACGTAGTTGTACAATCTATCACGTGTTCACAAAATTTCACGATAATCGGTTGAGTAGTTAAGACGTGACAAACAAACGGGCTTTTGCATTCATAATATTAAGTAAAGATAAAGATCGCGAAAATAAAATCAGCTGTTTCATACACTTTTATATTTTTGTTATTAAGTTTTGTATGTACCTATACAATTGAAAAATGTGAAACATTATAACGTTTTATTTTATAAAATCATCGCTTACCTACATACCTACCACAAGAAAGTTAAAAATAAAAAACTTTTTAAAAAAGCAAAACCTCCTTCAAAAACTTAACAAAAACAGCTCTATAAAAAGCAAGAAATAATGTTTAAATCCATTAATTAAAACGCGTCTATTGAAGTCGGGTGGGGTGGGGTGGGGCTTTTAGAATATAAACAATACAATAAGTAAGAAAAATACTTCCAGCTCCACTCCACCCGACTTCAATAGACGTGTTTTAATTAATAGATTTGTACCTACATTATTTCTTGCTTTTTATAGAGCTGTTTTTTTAAGGTTTTTGAAGGAGGTTTTGCTTTTTTTTAAAAGCTTTTTACTGTGACAGCAAATAAAACAAAGTCGAAAACTACAATGTGGATAACTCCGACACTACGTAAAAAATATACTTATTAAAGACCTACTTTCTTTCCTTTTACTATGACAGTAAGCGCGGTCGAGCGTGCGAGAAATTGTGTGGTGTAAATGCGCGCAGTAGGTACCTACCTATTTCAAGACAGTCTTGAAATGGCATGCTTAAAATTGTGTAATGTAGGTACCTAATTGAGTAATAAATTAATATGGTACCTAGGTAAGTTTGTACTCTATCTACTAGACACAGAATACATAATAGTTCATGTCTCTAGAGGCATTTTTAATTCATATTTTTATCTATATTTTTTGACGTAGGTCTTGACTTTTTGGTCTAGGACTTTTGGTCTAGGTCTTGGTCTAGGACTTTTGTGTTAGGTACCTATTTCATTTTGTTAATTTTCGTCCATATCATGTAGGTAGGTACTAAATATTGAAATTTCCGACTGTCGTCATTTTTTATTTTATATTACTGTAAAACCACCTTTTAATACATTTTATTATTTACTAACGTAGTACTTACGTACTTTTTTAATTTCATTTTGTTATCTATCATTTACTAAATATCAAAATAAAAAAAACTATCATTCATTACACAGCGCCATCTAGTGAAATACTTGTGGTGTGGTTTACGATCGAATAGCATGCTCGGTTTGTGCTGCAAGGGTATGCTTGCGTGCGGTAAAAAAGTCACGATTTTGCTCCAAACGGAACACGTAGGGACATCTGTCACAACTTTTGGTACTAAAAATCAGTTTACGTTTTGAAGTATGAGATTGTCGGTCCTTATATTTTTTCGTCCATGGTTAAGGTGTGGGAAACGATATCGCCGTTTTTATGGAGACCGTTTGCTAGACAATCCTCTTAATCTTTTTTACATTTTGTCAATAAATAATTGGTAGTATTAGTACAATTTAAATATTCGGTAATTATTCGGCAAATCAACCGAATATTCGGCCGAATACGAACATGAAAAAATATGCCGAATGTGCCGAATACGAATATTCGGCCGAACTTTCGGCGCATCTCTAATAATTTGTAATAAAGGAATTGTAATAATGTAATATCTTTGTAAATTAAATATGAAAACTTAATGTTTGTAATATAAATTAAAAAACATTCCCTTCATCCATTTACTTCCATGTTTCATCACTCTTCTAGCAACATGCTTGACCATCATTCTTCTGTCAACATAAATGATTGAATACCAAAATTTTTCATTTATTCCAGGACTCATTACCACGAGGCCACCAAACACTATCAGCGTCTTCTCACCACTTACACAGGGGTGCTTCATCATTTGATGCATCGTCGAACAGCAGCGGAATCTCATCCACACACGTCGTCGAGATCCACAGCACAAATGGATCTGACTCTTCCAGATGGGGTAACTCTCTTGGGAGCCACGGATCTTCCTCAGGACTCGTATCCATAGCAACTGAAAATAATAATGTCAAATTCACCGCACCACACTGCTTAGACAACCTACAACCGACAAAAGACTCAAAAGACTTACCGACTCCTTCTTCTACGCCTACAACATCAAGGAAATCAAGAAGAAGATCGAATCTCTTCACACCATCCAAGAAAGGAGATGACAGACTAAAGAATGGAGAACTAGGATCTGGTAGAGCGATACCTTTGAAACAGGGATACCTTTATAAGAAAAGTAGTAAAGCTTTGAATAAGGAATGGAAAAAGAAGTATGTTACGTTATGTGATGATGGCAGGCTCACCTATCATCCTAGTTTGCATGTAAGTATTGACATCTTATTTTTATTTACCTTTGACATTTTTGGCCATAAATATCAAATGTCTAGATCGCTACACATGTTCTGATAGTTTAGTTATTTGGTTCTCGTAATATGGTTGTTGCTTTATTGAGATTAGGGTTGGGAGGAATTAAAAAAACAAAGAGGGTGGTTGATCAATCGCTCGTCCTATGTAACGATAATATGTTTAATAACAGACGATGTTTTATTTACAATATTCTAAACTATTCAAAACAAAAATATAACTAAAGAAATAGAATCAAACATCTACGATTCGTAAGAATGTGTTGCACACGCCAATTTTCTAAAATTACACTTGACATTGCGTGACGTATGTCGCACCATTCGTTTTAATTTTAAACAGCGGAAAGTAGATGAAATTGGTACTTACCTATCATTACTTTATTTTTATGATTTAATTACACATAATGTATAGTTTTTAAATTTTTTCCTGTATTTGTAGTTTAAGACACTTGCCAAATTTCATAGTACAGAAAAAGAACTCTTAGAATGGCCCATGATGATGATAAGGGAACAGTAATTACATATTATTCCCAGTTAGTGTTCCCATAAATCAAAACAATACATGTAAAGATGAAATAAATGGTGTAATTTTTTGAGGACATGTTTCTATGAAACGGTACTTATATTTTATTAGAATGTCAGAGATTATTTATTATCTTTTATCTGTGTGTGACATACATTTTGTTTTATCCTCATTATCTTTAGCATGGAGAGGATTTGTAGTTGTGATAAACTTTATTGCAATTTCCTCTGAAATTCATAATAATTGTGTAATGAAGAAAGTAGAACAGGATACATACCATTGGCTTAACAACCTACCAACTAACTAATTAAGCAGTGCCATGAGTCGTTGGCCCTCCTTAAAACTAAAATTGTTTTGAGGTTTATGATACATAATTATTTTATTTATTTTAATTCGCGCGTCATTTGCACCAATGGAGGTTTCTCTGACGCCATTGATTGCCTAGATATTTTTGTTAAATGAAGCGATTAAGGTATAGTGAACAGTTGCCTAGTAACAGATCCATAGTGTAGGCCTTATCGGATCGCACCACACCACAGAATAGATAATAGTACTAGCGTACAGAAGTTGCACTCCGCAAAATCGTTTAAATAAATTGCGACTCTTGCTCCCACACAATAAAGTGCAATTTAGGTCGCACAGCGATTGCACAGGGCTCCCTTCGCTCCAAAACATTCACTTAGTAGTTGCCTCTCTTTCTATCGCGTAGGTCTTATCTTTTTTGACGCCGAGCGCTTCATAGTGAACTATACTCGCGCGCGGAGTGACGGAGCCCTGACTACACGCATGTAGTTAGATACGCAAGTGCTCAAATACGCATTTTGTCAGATCTCTAAATGAATACTCAACTCGTCAGATACGCAACTTGTCAGACACGCAACTCGTCAGACACACAGTTCAACAGACAAGCAGTTCGTCAGAAACGCAACTCGACAGATACTGTAGACTTGCGTATTTTGACCAAATGCCTGACGACATGCGTGCCAACCTTAATATGATTACCCATCTTTAATTTTTTGACTATCTTTATCGATCCTAATTTAATTATCCATCCTTCTATTTGTCACTAAAAAGTACCCGCACGATCTCTACCATTTGCCACTCAAAAAGTACCCGCACAATCTTTTCGAGCATAATTTGGCCACTCATCTTTGTTTTTGCCATTCAAAAATACCCGCACAATCTCTATCAAGCCTAATTTGGTCACCCATCTTGCTTTTGGCCACACTTGCTACATATGTCAAGTTGCAAATCTGTCGAGTTGCGTATTCTGGCGAAATGCGTGTTTGATTGACCATCTGCGTATCTGACGACATTGTTTATTGAAAACGGCGTAAGAGATAATTTACTAAGATGAATAAATAATGAAAAATATTAGAAAAAATCGACTCACCCGTAGCAACTCAGACGGGATGAGTCGATTTTTTCTAATATTTTTCATTATTTATTCATCTTAATATAAAAATAGCATTGTGAATGCAAAAATCTAAAAGTTTAAAAAGATAATATACTACTATGGTTTAGTTACTGTGCAACTGTTGTTTTTGGCCGTTATTTCACAAGTACTATCCCCGTCAATTGGTAATGCGCCTGGCGGCCTTGATTTTAACCTCAAAAACGAAAAAAAAAATGTATATACCTAGACCCTATCTTATTGAAAATAATAATTAAATAATTAATAATTATATTAGATTACCTATTAGAATTTTCTTGTTTCATGACATTTTTAGTTGCGGATCACGTCAACGTGGATGTTAATGTGACAAGGTTCCAGCGCATTACCAATTGACGGGGATAGTAATACTAATATCTTACTTTACTTGATGTGTAACATTATGATGAACTAAAAAAAACTTCTTCTCTCCCAGGATTACATGGAGGATGTGAACGGCAAAGAAATCTCACTACAGTACGTAACAGTAAAGGTGCCAGGACAGAAGCCTAGAGGGTCCAAGTCAATAATCACCACGGTCCCCGGGTACAATGGGTACACCAGTCTGGACATACACGACAGCATCGGGGGACTCTCACTAGGTATGTTGGCCCTGCATTTTATGATCTTATGTATAATAAATTAACGTTTATGATAGAACTAGCATGTACGACATCCAGAATCCAGGTGGAAGTGGAAAACAATGAATTTCCTTTATTGATTCAGGTCAATAAAAAATCTACTTAGAAAAAGTTTAGCAAATTAGAAAATTCAAATGCTATATAGTGCAAGGAGGCGACCAGGAGACGTGAAATAAAAGTAACTGACTGCGATCAATAACCATTTATTGGTGCGCTGCATGCGCTTATATATTATGAGGAGAGATGAGTGTGTGTGAGTACATATTAATTAGTACACACACTACACCTCCCCCCTAAAAAAGAAAAAAAAATGTTTACTTATCAAGAGATTATACCTTTTTTTTTGTAAAGTACATTTATCTAAAATTTCAGGTTTTTATTACATTTTATTCAAGATGAATTTCGAACTTCTAACATTATTATTTTCTTTATCACGGTAATTACATAAATTCAACCAAAACTTCATTTTTTAAGTACAAATATAGATGTTAGTATTATATAAATTCATATTTAAATGATTAATACTGATATAATTTGGAAAAAAAAACAGATTGAAATAATTACGTATGAATTTTGTACCAATTAAGTAATCAATTAAAGTTGCGTCAAATCTACGTAGTAGGTAAGTAGTCTCAAATAAAAAAAATTGTTTTACACATTAAAATAAAAAGTTGTAAGTAAATAAAAAAAAGTGTATGACTATACTATTAACTAAGATACTTAATATAAAATTTATTTGATGCAAATAATATCGAAAATCTATTTCGTGTTACATTAGAACATCTAAAATTTTGTTACCTAATCATTATGGTAATATATCAATACACAGGTCCTTAATCTTCGTTCTGTAATTTTATGAGAAAAGAAAGGATTATTATCAATTTCATTACCAATCACAATACCTAACGAAAATACATAATTCTTGATAAAATATTTTATGCACGTTATATTCCAGATTATCAAATTATCAATTTACTAGCATCACTATGTCGGTGACAACCTTAAATTATTTAACTTTTATTTATGTAGTTTACCAAAAATATTCGCATGAAATTCTAAACACAAAAATAGACACACTATAACGAATAATAATATTCAAATACATTATACATGTAATTTTTCTGATTTATACCAGTATAAGTAGATTGCACAGACTCATATTCCATAATAATAATAAAAGCCTTAAATTTTTCTACGAAAAAACAAAATATTTTCCTCTCTTCTTTTATTCGATAACTGTAAAAGGTAACTAAATAAAATTTGAACTTTAAAAATCACTTTACTTTTATTTACTTATTTATTCTTCTTTCACAAATAAAACATCGAATTCAAGATAGTTTTCGCTAACATACTTAAACAAATTTTTTTTCTAAGTAATCATTCCTCATTTTAATTATTCCCTTTTATTTAAAAATTATCTTTCATATTTCTTTTCATCACATTTACAAACAAAATATTCCTTCCTTCAAACCTTATAATCAAATTATAATCATTCATCATCTTCCTGATATAAATGTCGTCAAACATTTCTTATTTATCACATAACCTCCTATTTTGTATAAATTATCCTGTGTCAATAACAATATTCCCATATAATATTTACTTCACTTTGAATCCTACTCTTGCTCGTTATAATCTCCATGATTCATAGTAACACTATCGGTACACTATACACATTTCATATCACCTACTAGGTACTCATATATCATAATTCGCGCGGCGCCGGCGTACTTTCATTTTTATTTTACTCATCATTTTTGGTACATACTTTATCATATTTATTTATAGTCGACTTCATTATCATCATAAAAATGGACAATTGCCATTTTGGGCTGTGGCCACAGCTCAATTATTATTAATGGGAGCAGTTTTAAGACTCTAATTTCGGACTCCAACTTTCTCACAGAGGAAATCTCGTTTCGCACCATGATCGAATAGAAGGATCTGACACCCCACGTATGTACCATTATTAATAGAGTCATGAATTAAGACACATACTAATTTGGTCTCCAAACAGGATTCAAAGGGGAATCTCGTTCACACCTTGATGCAACTGAAGGACCTGAACCCTATAGTACCTTTCCTTTAATGTGTACCCATACAATCGAGCTTTTATCTTAACCATTTCATTCCAAAACCTATCAAATAAACTAACAATCCTAAATTGAATATAAAGTAAATAAGAGATTCATCGCTTTTGGGTGATCAGTCCAATTGCATGTGAAACCTTATAAACCGTATATTCCCTAACTTCTATAAATAAATCCTTACCATCATTCCAAATCCTATATAAAAAAAAACGCATCACATTACCTAAACCTATACCATGCTGTACCTAATTGCAACCTAAACAGCTAGGTACAAAAAGATTTTTAATACAGCTACAATAACTTTCCTACAATATTCCTAATACCTATTAAACCTATACCTACCTTTCCTTTATTCTAGTCATAGACCAAGCTTTCAAACTGTTCCTCGTAACTTTTTCCTTTCAAAACTCAACTATAATTTCCACAAATCTCAATCACTCCTCAACAAAAACTTTCACATTTGAAACTAAATAAGTTGTTTTAAATTTTCTTTCCCATCAAGTTAATACTCGTTATCTTTCCCTATTATAACAATGTTTTATATTACAGCTTAACCAGCAGACCCGTGTGATATTTTGTGACGAGATTAATGTTACTGCATCAACTTGCATAAATGCAGCTGCGCTACTCTTTGTAAGCTGCCGATATCGAAATACAACACTCTACATTCCAATACCTTGTTTGTTAAGTTAATCAAAACAATATGATTACATCACTTCTAATAAGAAATAATTTTGTCACATGATAATTTACTACCGATATTATTGAATTGAATTGCGTATTTACTAAACTTATACTGAAACAATAATCAGGACAAAATGAAAAATAATTTCACTATATAACTCGAAACTAATAAAAAAAAATTATAAGAATACTATTAGTTAAAATCAAATGTCTTTTCAATAGTACCAAAATAGCTATACCTAATCGATCTTTATTTTTCACTCTCTAAAACATATAATAAGATTACCTACTTAGATAACTTCACTACCAAAACGAATAAACTAAATTTATATCGATCGTTTATTTACTTACGTAACAAAATTATACATAAATAAAATATAAGTATTTGTTAAACGTAAAAATTAGAGCGCAAACAAATTTTGAGTACGCAAATGTAATGAAATCTATTTTTTTTTGTCAATGTCATATAACTAATAAATTCGTAACTAAAATGTTGTCTCTCGGTATTATTATTGTCAGCAAACCTTGTAAGTAAAATGGATTTTCGAACTATGTTGTCTAACTTTCTCTATTTAAAATAATAAGCTTCTAAACAGAAAATTGTTATTAATTACTTGAAACTACATAAATACATAAGTAGGTACATAGCATAGACAAATATGTGCTAAACAAGAAAACCAAAAAATATTAATAAGATAGCTTAGTAATTCACAATTTCATAATGATAATTTTCAATTTCTCTGAACAAGTTACGTACTTTTTCTAAAGAAAAGTGGAATGTTTTTCAAATCTATTGAAGTTATTTTTTAAATTTTGTTAAATGAGTATAAAACTACGTCATCATGAGAAATTGTAATTGTATTACTTAACTTGACTGAAGGAAAATAGTAATAATAATATCAAATATTAAAATATAAAATATCAATGTAGGGATAAAAGAAGGTTTTTAACAAAAAATAAATATAAACCCTACTTAACGGAAAAAAAACTCCTGTTTATGCCGTTTTTAAACCCTTTCGATAAAAAATATTTCAACATTACTTAGTTTACGATGAATAAACAAAAAAAAACTCAAACGATATTTAAATTCTTTTGGTTCAACAAAATCATACATGCAATATCACACGTGTCGCTATGTCAGCAATTTCGATGTCGTTCACATTGAATGCAATTACGAAATCCAAACAAAATTTTATCTACTTAAGCAAAAGATTTAATTTCTAAATGACATCCATTTATATCATTCTAATTGATTGATGTAATAAAACTTTCAAAATAATATAAAATACCATAGCTACAAAATGTATCTTTAATACTTCGAGACAAAAAAATAATTAAATCCATTATTTATCCTAAAATTATATTATGTGAACTCGAATTATTAATCAAACACAATCTCCACAAATGCAAAATAAAGTTACCTTTATCAACCACGCTGAATATCTGGAAAACTTTGGTACTTATACTGTGAAATAAAAAAATCAACTTGAATACCAATACCACTAAAAATAACTAACTTCTCATTGTTTTCTGTGCAATCAATCGTATAAATCAGAAACTTAGAAAAAAATAAACATTATCTACGAAATATTTTTTTTTTCTCTACTTTTAATCAAATTATGATACTTGTACTCCGAATATTTCTACCTTATCATCAACAACAATACCTAATTGATTAAACATGTTCATTAATTATTAAAAAAGGAGTACTAAATACCAAATAAAATATTAAGATCAAATTAAAATAAATTCTTCTAAATGTACTAAACATTTCATCATGTAAAGGGCAAATACATTTTAGTCATAATTAACGTTAACTTTATTTTGTCCAAAACAAAAACAAAAAATTCTTCTCAACATTTTAAAATTAAAGTTAGTATGTATTAGTTTACAAAAGGGACAAAAAAAAATATCCAGAATAAACCATAAACTTGAAAAGGATCTTTGAGATAAAGGCTCATTTCAGAAGTTCCGACTTCCGCTGCCCACTGTTAGGCTGCTTTCAGTTGGTAAATTCAGCTCCTTCCTCCAATGACACCATCATCTGCCGGCTGGTCCACATCCGACACCATCGTCTCCCGGCACCCTGCTCTATCTCTCCAACCTCATCAGCATCACAGCAACAACACTTTTTCATAATTTTTATTCAGATTGTTCATAATGATTGCTTTGAGTTCATTAATTTACACGTGAAGAATTTATTTTCTTAATGATATAATATATGTTTTTATATTACTACTATATTTATTTATTGCTAATTAAGAGTTTTTAACTAGACTTCATTTTATTTTAGTCCTTTATTTATTTTGGTAGCACCACATCACAAATAGTAACCAATTTATAGTCCATTTTATTTATTTTAATTTATAGTCCATTGTTTTTCACTTGATAACAAAACCGGCTGCACAGCGCCGCCAACTAGGCGGCACTGGCAGGGTCGCCATGCAAGGAGGCGACCAGGAGACGTGAAATAAAAGTAACTGACTGCGATCAATAACCATTTATTGGTGCGCTGCATGCGCTTATATATTATGAGGAGAGATGAGTGTGTGTGAGTACATATTAATTAGTACACACACTACAATAGTATTGCAATATTTATCATATTTGTTGGTCACATAACTAAATGACACTTTCATTTTTTTATTTTTAAAATCATAAAATAATATGATACGCAATTAGATCGCAAAAGCTACGTAGAGTCTGTCTAAAAATCGGTTTACCTGAGAAATTATTAAACTATTTAAAAAAACTTATACTGGTAACCCTGTTGGTGCTGTCAAAATTCTAATTGTAACATTGAATTTTGAAACACAACATAGAGTTTTCTGAAATAATTTAATAATTTCTCAGGTGAACCGACTTTTTAGACATAGTCCAGTCAGTACTGGCACTCATGTATGGCGAGGTCAAAATTTGTCATTAGATGAATTCACTTGGAACATATGTAGCTTAGGTAAAACTGAGCTGATTTAGCCCGGTAGCCATCAGCCACCCCTTGGCAGGTAGGGAGGGGTGGCATTTAAAGTTTCACGCCGCCGCACTTCAGAAAAAAAACATATCTCCTTCAATATACCTACCACCTCGAGTGTGATATCATTTTATAATGAATTAGAGATGATGAATTCATGTTTAAAACTTTTAATGTACAGTGTCATAGAAAAAAGGTAAAATATTGACGATAGTTTCAAAAAAAATTGCTATTTTTTTATTCAACAGTCAGTATCTGTAAAAATAAAATTTTTTGCAATGAAATTTTTTTTTTATCTAAAAGTACATTTATTCAGCTTTTGAAAAATATATACTTTATGTATAGTTATCGTTCAATGTATATCTGAAAAAAAATCGAACATGGAATGCGACGCTGTTTCCAAGCGAAGCGTCTACAATTAATAAGTTAAGTACCTAGGTATAAGTTGTTTTTTTCAATTAAAATATGATAAATCTAAGATGTGTTTTTTATTTTTGGTACAATAATGACACCCTTTCATTTTCATATACATTTTGCAATTCCCGGGAATTCCCAGGAATCGGGTATTTTCGACATTTTGGTACCATAGAAGAAGTTGTTTAGTTTGATGGTCCCTTCTACCGTATTCGGAATTATGAGTTTTTTTTGTAACACCCTGTATATCAAAATAAGAGAATTAAAAAATAATTTTGTTAATGATTTTCGTTTTTTGGTGTTAAATAAAACACTGCAAGCATTCGTTTGTTACGAAATACTTAAAATATTGATAATGATTTATGGACAAAAATTAAAAAGAACGTTTATATATTTAAATAAAAATATTTAATTTTCTTTTACTTTTACCTTCAATATCTTCATTGCTTTTGATTTCCCAGGTATGCAAAAACTATCCTGATGGTGGGCAGAATATGGAGGTCCTGGCTTAGTCAAGGGTCTTTTAATACTTGTCGTATTAGTTGTCTCTAAAAGCTTTTGTTTTTTCCCTCTGCTACAATTTACGGTCACAATGTCATTGATATTTTCTTGTTTAAATGTAAAACGAAACGCTTAAATAATATAATAGTTATTAAACTTTTTAACCGCCATATAAACTCCCGTCGTTCCGGGTATCCTGGCGCATATTTTTCGGGATCGGGTTTAAAAAACATCCCGGTAATTCCCAGAAATGGGAACCCAGGAACGCAACCCTAATCACAGTCCAATTTTCATATAAACGAGGTAACTTTGAAGCTTTTGTTCTTCGTCAGGGATTGAACAAGGTGTGTTTTAATGATGGTTATCCAAAGAGTGAATGGAGGAGGTCAAGATCGCTTAAGAAACCCAACGGATCAGAAGAGTCGTTTACACTAGAGACCGTCTGGAACTTTTAGTGTTACATTTTCCATACTTCTTAATTTTCATTTGATATTTTTTTAAGTTCAACCCTGAGCTAAACCGCTCATCTAATCTGTTAGGTTTTTTTAGCATAATGAGCCTCCGTCATTCATTCTTTAATTTGCCATCATCAGCACACACCTCGTTCAATCCTGGGCAGAGAACCAAAGCTGTAGGTTTAACCCGTTTGTTCGAAAATTGGTCTGTGATTTAATTTTTCTGCTCACGAGTGTACAAAAAATACTCAATGGAAAATATTTTAATTTCTACGGTATATGTATATGCCTAGGTCCTTAAGGAACCTACCTATTAAAACTTTAAAAATTTTTGCACTTTAGTTTTAATGTGGTAAGACATTTTCCTCCCTGACCGTTCTCAGATCTAATTTTTTGACGTCACGACGCTTCGTCGTTTTATGACTTTCTTATACATAGATCAAGTCTGTCTATTTTTTTATATAGTCTTTATGACTCTCACAAAAAGATCTAAGTATGTATCAGACCGTAAGATAGTTGAGAGAGACTTTATGACCGTAAGAACATAAGCGGCAGTCGAACGCAAAGTTAAGTTTGTATTCCATACATGCTGTATGAAAAAACCAACTTAACTTGCAATCGCAGACATCTGGAAACACCGTCGCATACCATGTTAGATTTTTTTTCAGATGGAAATTGTATGATAACTATATATAAAGTTTGTATTAGTTTAAAGCTGAATAAATGTTCTTTAAGGTGGTATTTTTTCCTTTGCATAAAATTAGCATTTTAAAAGATACCCGACTGTTGAACAAAAACAATTGTAAACCGATTTTTGACACTTTGGTCAACATATTTTTTTTTCAATGAAACTATACATTAAATGTCCCAAAAATAAATTCCTCATGCCTGCTACAAAAAGAACTAAATATGCATTAAAACATAAAATAGTTTAAAGAGACTATAAGATCGTAAGACCATAAGCGGCAGCCGAACGCAAAGTTAAGTTTGTACTCTATACATTTTGTATGAAAAAACCAACTTAACTTTCAATCGCGGATGTTTGGAAACAGCGTCGCATACCATGTTCGATTTTTTTTCAGATAGACATTCAAAGATAACTGTATATAAAGTATATATTTTTAAAAAGCTGAATAAATGTACTTTAAGATAATATTTTTTTTCATTGCACAAAATGATTATTTTTAATAGATACTGACTGTTGAATAAAAAAAATAGAAAACTTATTTTTAAACTATCGTCAATATTTTACCTTTTTTCTATGACATTGTACATTTAAAGTTTTAAAAATGAATTCCTCATCCTTGATTCATCATAAAATGATATCACACTCGAGGTGGTAGGTATATTGAAGGAGATATGACTTTTTTTCTGAAGTGCGGCGGTGTGAAACTTTAAATGCCACCCCCCCCCTACCTGCCAAGGGGGGGCTGATGGCTACCGGGCTGAATCAGCTCAGTTTTACCTAAGGTACATATGTGCCAAGTGAATTCATCTAATGACAAATTTTGACCTTCTGCCACTAATTCCCCAACTAACAGACTCTAATCAGTTCGTAAATCCGAGAGGAAGACTGTGCATTGAAAATAACGTTAATTTTGTGTATTTCCAATTTAAAACTTCAATGGAACACTTCGTAACTTTAAAGTTTCAAATATCTCTTCACAACAAAGGGTGGAAGTACCTTGACAAAGTAATTAGGTTTTATGTCATTAATACACTCGACGTCAGAAAAACCGCACCTCTTCGGCACTAAGTTTAGACTTGGCCATCTGCTATTGCTAGCTAACGTTTTATTGTGTAAATGTTGATATCTATTGAAAGTACATTTAATGAGCTTTCTTTTAATAACTGTTTGATTTAGTTAACATAACAGTTACCATAATTAAACGATTAAAGCGTTATTGCTAGCGCCACCACAAAAGGGAAATAAAAGGGGTCAATTCAGGAAATGCGGGTAAATTCGCTATCGAGATGATGGAGAAAACACACTTCAACAGTTCAATTGAAAAAACGAATACCCAAGATGGATACTATTGACCATGAAGTTATTCAAATATTGCAATAAAATTAGGCAATGTAATGTGCTTGGAAACTCAATCTCAGTAATTGATTCCGTTCGACGAGTATTCCAACGGTTTCTTAAGACTGTTAGCTATGTCCGAAGGGGAAGAAGTACAGATATAATAACACTTATCATTAAATTATATGGGATTAAATTAACTTTGAAGAAAAGGTGCGGTTTTTCTGACGCCGAGTACTTATGTATTCTGTGGCCGAGTGTAGCTTTTGCATCATGATAGGTAAGTAGGTATTTCTTTATTTGAAAAGAAAATGTTGATTAAAAAAAGTTTGATTGCATCTTCAATAAAAATAACCATTAATATTAAATACTGAAAAATAGTGTGAACAAGTGTGAAATGCCGAACACGAAGTATGTAAGTAAGTATGTAACATTAGTTTAATTTACGTAGTAACTATTATTTAATCTGTGGTATAATTGCCAAAAGGTGTAATCATCATCATCATCATATCAGCCGCACGACACCCACTGCTGGGTATAGGCCTCCCCCATGAATCTCCACGACGATCGGTCCTGCGCTGCCCGCATCCAGCGGCGCACCGCAACCTTCACCCTCACGTCGGTCCCCCTTGTCGGGGGCCTACCCACGGAACGTCGTCCGGTGCGCGGTCGCCATTACAGAACCTTTCCACCCCAACGGCCATCGGTTCTTCTCGCTATGTGTCCCGCCCATTGCCACGTCAGCTGAGCAATCCTTCGAGCGAAGTCGGTTACTTTAGTTCTCCTGCGGATCTCCTCGTTTCTGATTCGATCACGCAGGGAAACGCCGAGCATGGCTCTCTCCATTGCACGCTCGCTGGGTGACCTTGAGCCTCCTTATGAGACCCATAGTTAGCGACCACGTTTCACTGCCGTAAGTCATCACTGGCAACACACACTGTTCATAGACTTTCGTCTTGAGACACTGAGGTAAGTCGAACGCGATGATTTTTCGAAGCTTCCCGAATGCTGCCCACCCGAGTTGGATTCGACGAGAGATCTCTTTCTCGAAGTTGGACTTACCTAACTGGACTGCATGTCCTAGGTAACGTAATGGTCGACAACTTCAAGTGTAGTGTTCCCAACATGAACTGGGGCCGTACCGGCTAACGAATCGATTTTCATAAAAGTCTGCTGGGTTTCAAATTAAAACAGATAAATCGAGCCCCAATTGGGCCAAAATGACGAACCCAAATTCATGATGTCACACGAACATCGATATCTTCCGAATCACGTCAACAAAAAGTACAAAACGAAATTGCTTACTTTGATTTCTCTGTTTTAAGTTGAAACCCAGCAGACTTTTATGAAAATCGATTCGTTAGCCGGTACGGCCCCTGGAGAGGGTACAACATGGGCATTTGACATAATTTTCGTCTTATCCATGTTCATCCTAAGACCCACTCTTTGGGAAGCACTACGGTGATCTTCGACCATTGTGTTCAGGTCTTCCATGGTCTCAGCCATAAGGACTATATCATCAGCAAAACGAAGGCGTGTTAGGTACTGGCCATTAATGTTGATGCCGAGTCCTTTTCAGTCCAAGAGCTTAAAAATGTCCTCCAACGCAGCTGTGAACAGTTACGGAGAGATAACGTCTCCCTGTCTCACACCACGCTGCAGTTGGATAGGATTTGTGTTCTGGTTCTGTACTCGGATCGACATGGTACTGGTGGCATTTTGGTATAAGTACCTCAACACCTCGATATACCTATAGTCCACTTGGCACCTTTGGAGAGACTGCAGCACCGCCCAGGTTTCAATTGAATCAAAGGCTTTCTCATAGTCTACGAACGCCAAGCAAAGTGGCAGATTATACTCCTCGGTCTTCTGTCTGTATGTACTGCCGTAGCGTATGGATGTGGTCTATGGTGCTAAAGCCTTTCGGAACCCGGCTTGTTCGAGAGGTTGGAAGTCGTCGAATTTGCGAGCGAGACGATTCGTAAGGACTCTCGAAAAAAACTTATAGACATGACTCAGAACTGAGATGGGTCTATAGTTCTTTAAGAGGGACTTGTCACCCTTTTTAAAGAACAAAATCACCTCACTTATTTCACGTCTTCGGCGTTCTGCCTTTGGCGATGACGGAATTAAAAAACTTCTGAGGCTGATCCTGCCAGGTTTATAAATTGCTGTAGTGACATCTCTTTCTCGTCGTATAGCAAATAAAATAGATAGATTGATAGCCAGTCAGAAAACTGCCTGGAAATAAGAGGTCATAATACGGCCCCTGGACGACTTTAAGTATCAGCTTACCGCCCGCTCTCAGAAGTTCTGTAGTGATTCCGTCGTCACCCGCCGCCTTTTTGTTTTTTTAGCTGTTTGAGAGCCATACTAATCTCGTACAGGCTGACGTCCGGGATGTCTTGGGTATAGTGTCGGGTAAGCTTGGCTCTGGGGTCTTTAGCCTTGCTTTCAACAAGTGTCTGCGTGGAATATAACTGCCCATAGAAGCTTTCGATCTCCCTCAGGATTTCAGGCTTCGATGAAATGATGCGTCCGTCGTCAGTTTTAAGCTTCGTCATCTGGCTTTGCCCAATAGACAGATCTCTCGCGAACACTTTAGAACATTTATTCCGCTCGATGGCCTTTTTAATACGATTGGTATTAAATTGGCGAAGGTCGCTCGTCAAAGACTTGGATATCTATCTATTGAGCTGCCGATAACGACGATCATCCGTTGAGCTCTGGAGCCTCATTTACGTGTAAAGAGTATGGAAAATAATCTCACTTCTGCCATAGTATAATAATGAGTACTTGCGTACTTCTGCACTTTTTCGATGTTTTTCATTGTTTTTTCGACATTAACTTAATCACAATTACTTATCTTTAAAAAAAAGTTATTGGAGCTACTTCACAGTACGTTAAAGTGTATTTTCTTTCATATAGAATTTAATACGTTTCCGCTATTATTTACGCCAAAAATATGACCCTACGCAAGCGCTTTTGATGATGTTCTGTTTTTTTTACAATCATCTGTGAGGTTTGTACACAGTTAGCTAATACTTGTAGCTACTAGAGAATCTCTTTAGCTTGTCGTTTTTTTGTGGGTACAACTTTACGTTTTCTATATAAAAATATGACCCCCGCAAACCATGTTTCCATAATCGACCCTTAAGTTTTGAACATTTGGTTCCAATTAACATTCTTGGCCAATACAATTTCAAATAAATTCTTATTAATTTTCAAATCTACCCAGCCGAGTATGTCCAGAACCTGATCCTACGTCTTAACATATATTTTAATACAAGAATTGAGACGGCTGCATCTTTAGAACTTAACGAGCTAATTGTTTATAGCGTCACGCCCCGAATCTCTCATACATCTATCGTAACTAGGATTACCTACTGTTATTCTGTGTTAAGTTTACTAATGAAGATTTAATTGCTGTTGTGGTGCATAAGGGCCGCGGGCCGTAAATATATGTAATAAAGTCTCGAGGCCAAAGAAATCGAGTCTTCGCGTTATTTTCATAGAATCGAATCATAGAAAGGAAATAAAAAAAAAACATTTTATTTGGCCAAAATCTATAAGTGTACCTATTTAAAATACAAAGTCTTGTTTGACCGACTGACGGATATCCCAAAGTTCCAAACAATTGAACCTAGAGACTTGAAATTTTGCACATAGATAGATACCTTAAACTGTGTAGGCATCCCACTAAGGAAGGATTTGGGAAATTTCACCCCTAATAAGGCATGAAAGTTTGTATGAAAGTCCGTCAATTTCGAAGTTAGAATCTTCAAATTCTGTGTTTAGGCTGACAATTAAAAAATAATATTTACGTGTCTCAGGGTTTTTGATAATTCCACCCCAAAGTGGTGCAAAGGGGGATGAAGTTATGTATGGAAAGGTCCTTCATTTTCAAATTAAAAATCACCTATTTAATTTAGTTACCTATAAGCATAGTATAATAATGAGAACTGCGTACTATAAGGTTGGAAACTAAAAACAAATAAGCAAACACATATTCCGGAATTTTCCGTAAATCAACCCCTTGCTTACAGGGTAAATAGGGTAAATAAACCTAAAAATGGATATAGATGTTGTTATTGAAGTTTTATGAGATATTGATTGCTAAAAATGGCATTTATTTTGAAGTCCAACACCGCGGACATGATTCAACCCCTAAAGGGAACGGAAACGGGATACTAATATCTCTGGACCCAATTCTGAATATTATAACCTAGTTTCCGCCCGCGACTTCATCTGCGTATTTCACACTGAGAAAATTTTTAGGGAACTTTTAACCAGGATACAAATTACTATATGTTTTAATTTCATTAAAATATGATCAGCCGTTTTTACTTGATTAGGCGAGTGCCACCAAGCGCACTGCCCCACGAGGCAGGACTGTGCAAACCACTGTGAAAACAAGTGTCGCAAGCTAAATTCTGAAACTGCAAGAAATTGCTGGAAGAACTTGTTGTTCTAAACCTCGCCTTAAGGCGCCAAAAATGTCCACTTTGAGTTAAAATTGATTTTAAAACTTACAGAAAGAATGAAAACTTGTGAAGTATTATTAAAAAAATACTAGAGACAATTTAAGAAGGCATGATCTTTTTACGAAACTTTGTTTACGAATAATAACAATAAATGTATTTTGGGGGTCTAGTAGTGGGTAGTGTTCACGCATAAACGCTAGAACAGCCGTCCCAACACTAGCGGGGAGCGGGGGCGGCGGGGGTCCGCCAACCGCGTCACTCTTTGCAATCGAACGGCCACGCATACGCGTCTTTCTTTGTCCCTTTTGTCTGCCATTTGAAATTTATACCTAACATTACATCCATCATAATACCTACAGTCCATTCTTTGTATTTCACATCAAAACATGGTCCTTCGAGCCGGATTGAAACAGGTAGTAAGGCCGCCTTAAGCTACAAATCCTTATCAAGTCTCATTTCCAGGTTACAAAGACAAGCCCACCAGAGTGACGGACAAGGCTCTACTGTCTGCGTTCGACACGATGAAGGAGCCGGCGTCGAGCCGCCAGTCGCTGGCGTCCGACGACGCGCCCAACGGCGACAAGGACGTCAAGAAGCGTCATAGGCGGATGAAGAGCAGCGGGGTCAAGAAGGATGGCGACGAAGGTAAACTGTTTTGTGTAATGTGGTAATCTGCGCAGCACTGCCGCGAGGCAGTACTGGCAGGGTCGCCATGCTATATGGCGACCGGGAGACGTCAAATAACAACGATGGTTCAGTGGATATTGACTCATTTATTAGTCTAAATACAACTATAAAATGTAAGGGGAGACACACTACATTTGGATAAATTTGTTTTTGTATTTCTCTGCGGACTCACTGCAAAGTGCAACATCGAATCAAAAACCCAATTAGTAATTAAAATAACCTTTGATAAAACTGCAAAATCTTTTTAAACAAAAAACATACAATTTGGTTCATTCATTTTAAAGGTTATCCTTTATGCTTTATCTCTTCAACAGAGGGCGAAAATGCATCATCGTGCGAGTTCACGATAGTGAGCTTAGACGGCAAGAGATGGCGCTGGGAAGTAGGCGCGGCGGGGTGCGCGGCGGCCGCCGAGCGCGACGCGTGGGTCGCCGCCGTCGAGGCGCAGATACTGGCCTCGCTGCAGGGGCGGGTGAGTGCACTATAGGTACTAGTGCTGCTGTAGCTCGCTCGGACGGCGAGAGATGGCGCTGGGAGGTGGGCGCGGCGGGGTGCGCGGGGTCGCCGCCGTCGAGGCGCAGATACTGGCCTCGCTGCAGGGGCGGGTGAGTGCACTATAGGTACTAGTGCTGCTGTAGCTCGCTCGGACGGCGAGAGATGGCGCTGGGAGGTGGGCGCGGCGGGGTGCGCGGGGTCGCCGCCGTCGAGGCGCAGATACTGGCCTCGCTGCAGGGGCGGGTGAGTGCACTATAGGTACTAGTGCTGCTGTAGCTCGCTCGGACGGCGAGAGATGGCGCTGGGAGGTGGGCGCGGCGGGGTGCGCGGGGTCGCCGCCGTCGAGGCGCAGATACTGGCCTCGCTGCAGGGGCGGGTGAGTGCACTATAGGTACTAGTGCTGCTGTAGCTCGCTCGGACGGCGAGAGATGGCGCTGGGAGGTGGGCGCGGCGGGGTGCGCGGGGTCGCCGCCGTCGAGGCGCAGATACTGGCCTCGCTGCAGGGGCGGGTGAGTGCACTATAGGTACTAGTGCTGCTGTAGCTCGCTCGGACGGCGAGAGATGGCGCTGGGAGGTGGGCGCGGCGGGGTGCGCGGGGTCGCCGCCGTCGAGGCGCAGATACTGGCCTCGCTGCAGGGACAATCACGGAAGTTGCCGCTTTAACACTTTGCATGAACAATGTTCGTGTTATCTATTGTAATTTTTACTATGCCCCGCCCATACGCGTATAAGTAGACACTGCTCAAAACCAAAATAATAACACGAGTTTGAATAGTTTACACAAACCGAAAGTTGACCAGCCACCCTGATATCAGAATGGCTTGACATTTTGAAAGTCCCATTTTGTGTCAAAGGTTAGCAATTAATTGACTGTAGGCAGTAAAGATTACCAAATAAGTAGCAATTTTCGATCAACAGTCTGACCCGAAACAATCCAGACAACCGGTCATTCTGAGGCTCACAATGTTTTGAGCAATAATTGGAACGATATAGAGCGACGTAGAGCATATTCAATAAATTGCAACAATATTGCTTCTAATTGCCCCATATATTCGAGATTGATCAATATTGCTGACATGAATTGCCGAATATCCTGTAGGTTTGGGAATTTATGGCAATTTTAGGCAATTTTCTTTTTTATCTCGCTACTGTCTATGTGTGGTCGTTGCTTGAGTAGGCGTAGTACTAAGTTTAACTTCTGTCCTCTCTCTATTTTGTGGCGCAGCCCCCCTCGACTGCACACAATCATAGCAGCCCATATAGCCCACTGCAAGACGTAAGCCTTTTCCGTATAAGGATGTTGCCACTATCGCCATGCTTGGCTGGCGCCTTGAAGATCGATTGTGGTCGACAACCCTTGAAGTCAATGGAGAAGGATTTATGACCGTGTAGCTAAATGTCTAGCAATACACATGTTTTTGTTTCATTTAAATCAACGATTAGTTACAAGGGTTTGAAGGAAATGCCAAGCAATGCATTGGAATATGTGCTTTATTACGTACGATTAGGGTTTCTGATTTCTCGACCTTTATTTTTTCTCGAGTTTCGGGAATTCTCGAGGCCAAATTCTCGACTTTTCTCGAGTCTCGAGTCTTTTAATTGAAACTGTTGACATCTGTTGAAATTTCATAAAAATACAGTTTTTTTTAATCTGAGATACTTTAATTGCACCACAATCAATATTTAGAATATGATACCTCTTATTTGGGTAAGGAAAGAAACAAAAATTAAAATCTTCTTAAATATTAATAACTAATAATCAAATCTTAGTTCAATTACGGCTATTCTGTGCTATTGTTCCTATTAATTAATACTAATAGGAACAATAGTCATAACGTCGAAAGCTAAGTTTTCCTAGACTAGACTAGCCTAGAAGCAACGTTAACATATAAAAAAATTAGAAAACTTTTGTAGTATAGTAGCAACAGAAATACATCATCTGTGAAAATTTCAACTGTCTAGCTATCCCGGTTCAGGAGATACAGCCTGGTGACAGACAGACACAGACGGACAGTGGAGTTGTAATAAGGGCCCGTTTTTACCCTTTGGGTACGGAACCCTAAAAAAAGGAACAACCATGCCCTCCTAAATTGTCTCTAATATGTTTTTAATAACTTTAAAAAAAAATCATTCTGTAGTAGTTTAAAACGCAATCGAAACGCACTATCGTTTTGGTTTAAACAGCCACTTTTGGTTTAAATGGATTTTAACACTTACAGAAAGTATGAAAGCTGTTGAAGAATTAAAATATTAGAGACAATTTGAATGGGAATGGTTGTTTCCTGTTTTTAAATATTGACCTGGCTTACGTCTAATAAAAATAAATGAATTGACGGTAGACGGCCTTAAGTGCCTTAACGGCGAAAAACAGTCGCGCTTCGCGTCTGCCACGATTCAAATTCGAAACTCGAGAATTCTCGAGCTCCGGTCAATTTTTTCTCGTCTCGAACGAAGCCAAATTTCTCGAGTTTTCTCGAATTCGAGAAAGCTCGAGCAGAAACCCTACGTACGATGTAAGATTCATAGCACGCGTTATGACGTCATAACGCGAGTCTAAATATCAGTTTTCTAGACCAATTACTGCGAAATTTCTTCACAGTTGTTCATGTAGTAGTACCATAATCTACTGGATAAGTCACTAAACAAAAATCGATGGGGTTTTCCATATTATTAAATTTTTTTTTATTTGTCCAGACGTCACGGCAGCCGGCGCCGACGGGCGCTAATTCGACGGGCGACGTACGAGCCACCTACTACATCCGGCGGGTGAAGGGCAACGACAAATGCTGCGACTGTGGAGCGCAAGGTAACTATAAACCTCTGAAATTAAGTACTTTTCTAGTATCAAATCTTGTGTATAGTATTCTAGTATCAAATCTTGTGTATAGTAGCCGGCAAACATCTTGAAATCGGGTGGGGATTGCGCAGAACACGTATTTTGGGTATGCGTAGCGTTGAGGTACGCGGATGGAGAGGGGCGCGCGCTATTGGTCACTGGCAAGTGCACATGTGCGAACTTATCTCCACTCCGTCGACAGAGCGTCAAGATGTTTGCCGCAATCTGTATAGTTAATTGCGTTCTAGGAATAATCTCTAATCCGCTAAATGGGAAAGTATTTTATGATCAACAATAATAAATGTAAATGTTTAGCAAAAATTAGCAGTATTATTATTTTTAAATATAATTATTTGGGCAGAAAACAAATATTTGGTCAGCAAATCTGCAAACAATCTTAAAATCGTCAGTAATTTAATAAAAAATTGAAGAGCAAAATATCTTATTGGTCAGCAACATTTAAAAATTGGTAAGCAGCGAAAACTGAGGATGAAGGGGCAGGGGTTTGTGGTATGTAAGGATAGAGTATGGGGGACGGGGTAGGGAGAGTGCGAGAGCCACTCCCCAAGTCACCAAAATACGAATATTTTGCTAACCAGTTGAACAATACCGTACAGTTATTTTCGTACTAAGTATTAATATGGATAATTTGTAACAAATTGGTCAATTTATACTTATTTTCCAGACCCGGACTGGGCGAGTTTAAACCTTGGCGTGCTAATCTGCATCGAGTGCTCGGGCGTGCACCGGAACCTCGGCTCGCACATATCGCGGGTTCGCTCCCTGGACTTGGACGAGTGGCCGTGAGTTTTGCTTCTTTACTAGTTTGAACCTAGGCGTGCTAATCTGCATCGAGTGCTCGGGCGTGCACCGAAACCTCGGCTCGCACATATCGCGGGTTCGCTCCCTGGACTTGGACGAGTGGCCGTGAGTTTTGCTTCATAACTACTTTCAGCATACCGTGGCCACAGCGGCGACATTCGCTGTACGTGTGAGCTCTGGCGCCGGTAATATTGAGCTGCATCGGGGACTAGTTTTGTCTCTCTCTCTCTATTCGTTGGTTTTGTGTATGTCGTGTCATTCTCATCACGCGCGAGTCAGTTCCTCGCTCCGATGGCTGCGCGGCACTCCTGAACTCGCCCCCGCCACTCAGACAGTCGCGAGCACTTTTACAGCCCACATGCGTAAGTGTCGGTTCTTTTCGTGTAGTGTATATTATTATTATTATTATCTTTGTGTGGCTACGTTCGCCTAGTAACTAGGCGAACGTAGCCACACAACAGGCAGGCACAACACACTAGGCCCTAGTATGTATACCTAGCCTTGTAGCCTTTCTAATGAATTATATGAATAAGGTTGGTAAAAGGGTGTGTAGGATAACTGCTTGGATTACCCATCATCGAAATTAGTATTCAAAAATGTTTTTAAATTTGTCCATTTTCGAAAATTTATTTTTTATTTTTTACGAATCTAAAGAATCATATTCCAACAACAATTACTCTCGCAATATGCAACAAAGAGCAATGATTTTGATGTCGTTTTGTAGAAAATATTTATGTGTACTATAATAACGTAAAAAAATTCACATTAACGTCCTAGTTTTTGAGATATGTGAGAAAAACTAGACGAAAGCACACCACAACACACCAATTTTTTTATTAAAGATCAATTTAGTAATTTTTTTATGACATATGAAGCTGTAAGTGTACACAATTTAAATTTCACTTGATAGGTGATATTATTAGCTTTCGAACAGTTTTTTTATATAACTGTAGGATTTTTAAATCCTGAGAAAATAATATAATTCAGCGGGGCCATCTAAAAAAGGTCAAATTAAAATGCGGTCATTCCAACAGGAGGAGCCTAAACCCAAACATGTGGGTGGTTTTCATATCATATTATCTGCCTTTTAAAGTTCCGACATCGCTAACCAAACATAATATATTCTGTGTTATTAGTTCAGGCAAAGAAAGCTCAATAAAATGTATAGAGGGAAATGCTTGGAACACAATTTTTGACTTCGTAACTTTGTTTGGACTTGTCATCCCCTCATCATTTCCCTCTACACCTTTTCGTTTACTGGGCTGGTTATATTGGGCATGGCTATTATTAAATTTTTGTATGTTGTCATAGGTTGGGACATGTGAGCGTGATGGTATCGTTGGGCAATGCGTTGGCCAACTCCGTGTGGGAGGCGGATTTGCGGGGCCATAATAAGCCTCATGCTGCTTCGTCGAGGGAAGAAAAGGAACGGTGAGTACCTATTCTATGATATTAATCGGTGTTGACTTTACAGATTGATTTACTACAACGACAAGAAGTTAACTACGATTATGACTTTACTAGCGGCCGCCCGCGACTTCGTCTGCGTTGAAATGTTTTTTGCTATCCCTCGGGAAAAATACTTTTTTTCGGGATGATAGGTGTCATCCCGAAAAAAAGATATATGTCCTTCTCTGTACCCCTGACAACGTGTATGCAAAATTTCATGATGATCGGTTCAGTAGTTAAGACGTGAAGGCGTAACAAACAGGATAAGGATTCCACAAGTATTTTACTCTTGAAGAACTCAAGAGTACTGCTTTGTTTTGTTTAACCCTTATTTGTTGTCATATTTCGTTTGGAATTTCAAAACGCTTTGAGCATCGATAGAATCCAACATTGTCGATGTTTCTTATCCATTTCGATGGCATCGCTCCATGAGGTTCTCCGTCGTCGTGTAAATAGTGTATTAGGCTCAGTTTGGATTGGCAGATTCACAAATCGTCCACTAGTCGGCGCACTACCGTTAACTTGGCGCTAGTAACAAGACCCTCAACGAAGCCGTGGTTTACATATTCTGCCTATCATCAGGACCATTTCTGTTCAAAATTTATTGCTGGGAAACGATTTTAATTCCTGCGAGTGAATGCTACACAGCTGCATGCGGCCGAGTTGAAAGGCAGCGTTTATGGTTGTGCTCATGAGATACATTGAGTTATGACGTTTTGAAGCCATTGTTTGTTACGAAAAACTTAAAATTTTGATAATGTTTCTTTGGACAAAAATTAGGAAATAATAAAATAAGATTTCATAAAAATGAAGTTTGGCTCCTAGCTTGGGAGATGAATCAAACAGCCAGTGTAGTTTGTCGCTAAGAAGCTAAGAACGATGTTTATTTATTTTTACATCTTATATACTAAATTATTACATAATACAATTGTATGTGCGTCAGCTGGATATTCTTAACACAGTGTGTGTGAGTTTGCTCTAGATACAAAGTCCGAGCTGACGCTACATCACTCCCCCCTTAAAATAAAGGAAAAGGGATAAAAATAAAGGATGTATAATACCTAAGCCTATTAAAAGTTAAATACAAAATAATTATTATTGTAAAAGTAAACTACGATGACTAATTACTATGAACGGGTGTTGTAAAATGACACTCTGTTCACTGACCGAGGTCAGTATTTGCTGTATAGGCAAAATACTCGCGGCGTTTAAAATTAGATTTGTTTTTATTCAATTAATCGTTGCAATCAGTGCATAGGATTAATTGAATTTAAATCTGACGACTGGCTTCGATATTCTGCCGGAACGTTGTCCTTGGCTGGCTGTTGATCCTCAGGACTCGTCGATAGTGCAGGCTTCATCACGGGCGGCGGCTGCGGTTGTTCCTCGCTGATTTCGCCACTCTGCTCGTCGTGAAGTAGGAAGGCTGGCTTGAGACGGTCGATGGAGATGGTGGCTGTTCTATTCGGCAACTCGACGGAGTAACCCCCTGGCCACGAAAACGGCGGCGGCGGCGAGAGGCGACGATTGCGGGGCGGCGAGCGGCAAGAGGCAAAAACAAATGTAGGAACATGTACGAGGTATGCCACGCTTACCGCGGCAGCGGCGAGAGGTGACGATTGCGGGGCGGCGCGAGTCAAGCGGCGCGCGGCGGCGGCGAGAGGGGCGGCAGGAGAACGAAACAAATGTACTGGCGAGTATGGAGGCGGCCACAATCCCGAGCGGCGGTGAGCGGCGCGCGCGGCGGCAGCTCTTGCACCGAGCGACCAAATCAAACAGTTTTGTTTCTGCCGCGCGTGAATATGGAAACGGAGCAGTTTATCGTTGTTATTTTGAGTTTTTTAGTATGTAATCGAATGTTTCTGTACCTGTACGTGTACGTACTCATTATAAGGAGTATGAAATTCGCCAAATTATTTTGATTTTTTGGGTCAATCAACTTTTATTTGTCCTATGGTTTTGATCAAACATAAAAGTGTAATCTTGAAATAAAAAATAAAGGAAAATTTTAGCTTATAATTAAATAAGTAATTAAACTTAAGAAATAAAGTATCTATCATTTTGGTAACATAAATAAATATATTATTTACATACTTATTTGTTCGTATTGTATAGGTTGCCCAGTTGAAATTTCATACAGTGAAAAGAGACATCGATATCAACTGGACAACCGTTAAAATACGAACTAATATGTAAACAACATAGGTACCTATTTATTTCTATGACCAAAATGATACTTTACGTGTTACATTTAACCCAAACCATTATTTAAGTATAAGATAGTTTTACAAAAAAAATATACTTCTATGTTTGGGGACAGGAAAACTGATAAGACACTTAAAGTTGATCGACCCTTTTATTGACTGGATGTACTCCTAACATAAGAATATTTTTTTATTTATTCTTTTGCTCCAAATCTTAATTTTCCATGAAGGCAGGCTAGTCAGTAGGTACTGCCATTTTCAATAGTGCCATTTTAAACTTGTGTTTAATAATAGTTAATAATATTGGTATGTACTTTCTTGAAAAAAATCGACTCGTCACCAGGATTGTCTCAGGCGGGAATCGAAGCCGTGACCTTCGGAAACCCGGTCCAATGCTCTTCCAACTGAGCTATTACTGAGTTACGAATGTTTTATTAGTATATTATTTATAGCATTGTGTATGCTCAAATCTTAAATTTAAAAACTGTGTGAATAAGGCCACCGCTGCCGCCGCCGCCGCCGCCACTAGGTGAGCCGTGACATACCACCGCGCACCGCGCCTTCTGCCGCGCCTCCTGCCTCTGCCGCCAGTTTTGCCGCGGCAGACGTGGCCAGGCCCTAAAACTTCTCGTGACGTTCGAGCACTTTATACGGGCCATTGTAGGGCGGTGTAAGTGCGCTCTTCATCGCGTCATTGCGTACGAATACATGTGAGCAAGTTCGTAGCTCGTCATGTACGAAGATGTTACGCTGAGTATGTTGTCTCCTCGGTGTCGATAGCAGTGACGTCATCGTTTGCTGAAGTTGCTGTAACATGCCATTCTCGTCTTGAGGTGTCCTGGCGGTGAAGAAATCTCCGGGTAGAGTGTTCTGTGCCAGCGTTCTACTTGTCCATTAGCTTGCGGATGATAAGCGGTGGTGTGGATGTGGTTGATGCCCAGCTTGCTTGTCAGCTTCCGGAATAGTTCGAATTTGAACTGTCGACCTTGAACTGACGTAATCGTCGTCGGTATTCCGAATCTGGCAATCCAACCTCTGAGTAGAATCTGGCAGATGGTTTCGGCGGTGATGTCCTTGACGGGGTACGCTTCTGGCCATTTCGTGCATCGATCGATCATAGTTACGCAATATTTGCATTCTTCGGACGTAGGTAATATAATTATGTCAATGTGCAAGTGCGAGAATCGATCGGCCGGCGGAAAGTGCATGATCGACGAAACAGTGTGACGTTGCACTTTGGACTGTTGACATAATAGACAGGTCTTTGCCCATTTTCCGATGTCTGTGTTCATCGATGGCCAGAAATAGCGTTGCGCTAGCATGCGTCGTGTTCCTCTGACGCCGGGATGGCTGATGTTGTGCACGATGTCGAATGCTTTTCGTCGGTACAGCTGCGGTAGGTATGGTCGCATATAGCGCGTCGATGTTTCACACATTATGACTCTGTCGCTATTCGGTACGGGGAACATTTTAAACTGCAAGCGCGGGTTGTTACGCAATTCACTCAGCTCGCTGTCTTTTTCTTGCTCTGCCGACAGTTGCTCATAGTCGATGGGTGAAGAGACGGTAATCTCCTCCACTCGAGATAGGCAGTCAGCAACAACATTATCTTTGCCGGAAATATGTTGTAGGTCGGAGCAAAATTGTGAGATGAAATCGAGCTGGCGCAGTCTTCTTTCCGTGTCACATGAGCTCGCTGGTTTGTGTAAAGCAAACGTCAGCGGTTTATGGTCTGTATAAAACGTAAATTCTCTTCCTTCAATCATGTGACGGAAATGTTTTATTGCCATGTATATAGCAAGTAGTTCCCGGTCGTACGTGCTGTACCGTTTCTGTGTCTTGCTCAGTGTTTTGGAGAAAAAGGATAGGGGTTCCCATTTTCCATTCACGTGCTGCTGTAGTACTGCTCCTGCACATGTGGCCGAACAATCTGTCATTAGGCCGAGACGAGCGGAAGTGGATGGGTGAGATAGTGCAACAGCGCTTTTTATGCTTTCTTTGCACTTCTCAAACGCTTCTTTTGACGTTTGTGTCCACTTTATTTCGCTTTTGTCCTTCCTCTTGGAGTTGTGCAGGTACTTTTTGAGTTCAGCTTGTATGTTAGCAGCGTGAGGTATACACTGGCGGTAGAAGTTCACCATGCCAAGAAAACGTCGCAGCTGTTGGACTGTGGTGGGCAAAGGAAAGTTTGATATTGCCTCAGTCCTGTCATCCAGCGGACGTATGCCATCTTTGGATATGTGGTAGCCCAGAAAATCCAGTTCTTCTTTGCCAAATTCGCATTTTTCCACATTTAGTGTGATGCCGTATTCGTCCATTCTCTCCAGTACTTTTCGAAGTAGGGTCTCGTTATCCTCTTTCGTCCTTGATGGGATAAGGATATTGTCGATAAAAACGAATACATCGAGCCCTTTGAAAACCATATCGACGAAGCGTTGGAACGTTTGGCTGGCGTTACGTAATCCAAACGTCATTCTCCAATATGAAAAAATTTTCTACAGAATTAAATAAAATTGATTTTACTGAGATTATTACTCTAGATAAAAACGCTAACGAAAACTTTAATGCATTTACCAATTCAGTACAATTAGTTTTAAACAATACAATACCATTAACTAAAGTAAAAATAAAGATAAACTGTAAAAAAAGATGGTTAACTTCGGGAATAAAAAGGTCTTGTAAAAATAAAAGGCTATTAAAGCTATTAAATTCGAAAATTAACAATCCCATACTCAATCAAAATTATAAAAAGTATGAGAAAATATTAAAAAAGTCAGTGACTACATCCAAAAAGTTACAAAATATTAAAAGGATAAAAAAATCAGACAATGTTGTTAAAACAATGTGGCAAATAATTAAAGAAAACACTAATAAACTCTCTAATAAAGAAAGAAAAAATATAAAATTAAACATTGATAAGTCCGTGGTAGAAGATCCGACAAGTGTAGCCAATATATTTAACCAATTTTTCATCTCTGTTGGAGATGCTGACGACGCTAATAACACCAAATTACCATTAGGCCGACCTGTGCTTAAAACATCTGAGAACTCAATGTATCTTGGACAAGTAACTGCTAAAGAAGTAGAAAAAAATATTAAAAATTTAAAGAATAAAAAAAGTTTTGGGTATGATGATCTTCCTCCAGTATTAATAAAAATGTGTGTTGACAAATTGGCCCCACCTTTATCTTACCTCATAAACCAATCATTTGCTGAGGGTGTTGTACCAGATATGCTGAAACTAGCTGTAATAAAACCACTCCACAAGAAGGGTGATAAAAAGGATTGCAACAATTACCGTCCAGTGGCTCTTTTGACAACTTTTTCCAAAATTTATGAAATCGCTATGGCGACTCGTTTGTACTCCTATTGCGAAAAGTTTAATTTATTCAATAAAGCTCAAAATGGATTTCGTAAAAATAAGTCAACATCTCTTGCGGTATTCAATTATATACAACATATGTTAAATATAATAGATAGTAAAAAGCATGCATTTGGACTACTCCTTGACATGAGTAAGGCTTACGATCGAGTTTTGTACAATATCTTGTTAAAAAAACTGAACGGTATAGGAGTGAGAGGGCCGGCTTATGACTGGTTTGCATCTTACCTTAGAAACAGTTCCCAATACGTAGAGATAGAACATCATGATTGCGTCACAGGAAATATTAGCCGAGTCAAATCACAAAAATTAAATATCAATAAGTCAATACCACAAGGAAGCGTACTTGGTTGTGTTGTATTTCTATTATACATCAATGATCTCCCAAACGTTATAGATAGTCCATGCACATTATTCGCCGACGACGTATCTATATTGATCCCTTGCACAAATGATATCGATTTTAACATAAAAATAGAAAATACATTAGTAAAAATAGAAAACTGGCTAGCCGACCACAACCTTAAAATATTTTTTTCCAAAACTAAACTCATGCAGTTTGGGCCCTATCAAAGAGAAAAACTACTAGTAAATTACTCCTTTAAAAATAATAAACTAGATTGTGTAGATTCTTACCCACTACTAGGGATTAATATTGATTCAAACATAAATTGGAAAAATCACATCAAAAACATTTCTGCTAAATTATCTAAATTCACTTATGCGTTATATGAGTTGAAAAAATCCACCGACAAAAAGACTGCCTTGAATGTATACTACGCATACGCACATGCGTGGCTCCAGTATGGTATAATCCTATGGGGAAACAGCGTAGATTCCATAAAACTATTCATACTCCAAAAACGATGTCTCCGAATAATTGTTAATATAGACGAAAGAACTAGCTGCCGGTCATACTTTATTAGTGAAAGGGTACTAACTATCACATGTTTATATATATTAGAGTTAAGCATTTTCGTAAGAAAAAACTCCCATCTTTTCCCCCAGCAGGAACGACCCAAAAATTTAAGACCCCATCTAAGACTAGCTCCACCTATTTCTAAATTAACATTAGTACACTCAGGTCCTTTTGCAATGGCTGTTAAAGTCTATAATAAAATACCCGATCATATAAAAAAAGAAGACAACATAATTAAATTTAAAAAGTTATTTAAAGATTTTTTGTTAAATAATAGCTTCTACTCTTTACAAGAATACTATGATTATAAATAAGTAAAGTAGACATTTCTAAATGTCCAATCAGTAGTGTATAATTGGGGGTTCTGGATCAAAGGAGATCCAGAACCGCCCAATTATACACAGTGAATTGATAACTTATCGTGAGCTAATCATAACTTGTTTTTCTCTTCAGCATATTTATTTAATTGATTCAAAGGTGTCATTTAGGTAAGTAGAACATTGTGAATAATTGTCACAACTTTTTTCATCTTGCGCGCATGCAACATATTAAATGAATTTTTTAAATAAAAAAGATCATTTTTTTATTTTCTTTATTGGATATAAATACAGATAATTTCACAATCGTCTTCTTCCAAATTAGCAATAGCTTCCTCGAAATTATCAGCATATTTATTTTCAAAGGTACACTGCTCCAAAAGCTGCGTGTTCCATGGATTGTCCGTCACCAAACTACAAATCTTGAAAAACAGCTTCATATTATCCGTAAACACATGGGGCCTCAGTTTAAATTTTGCAACGTCCATGTTTTCCAGCAAATCAAAATAATACAGAAAAATATCCGAACTCAAGCATTGGTTTTTAAAGGTTTCGAGATCTTTATACACCCAATATTTCGATTTATCCATTAGTAAATGTTCAAGCTCCAATAAAGCAAAATGTAGACTCATTTTCAGAGTTTGGCTAAGCACTCGACCAATCGGCATACACGTCGTAACTGCAGTGTCTGCTTGGAAGTCTTGGAACGACTATTTATTCTCGCAAATTGAAACACTATTTTCTTGACACCACTTATCCAAACATAATACATTTTTTAAAGCACATACTTTATTATGATATATACAGCTTCTTATATTTGAAGAAGATGAATATTTGTCATATAATGTTATTAAACTAGGACAATTTCTATCGTCTAAATTATATACGTTATTGTTATCAAACATATCTCTAATCCACAAAACTTTTTCGTAACCTGTAGTTAATATGCATTTATTGTTTAAAAAAGCGTCTAAAGTTGTTTTATAATTCAGATAAGGCACGAATCCTTCATTCCAATGAATTCCTCTATTTTTTTCTATCCAAGCTATTTGTGAGCGTTCTTCTTTTGTTAAGTCATAAAATGGGTATGGTGGTTTTATTAACAATACAGTAATATGTCTATTCCACAAGATAGCAATTTCTTTCGGAATAAACTGATTTTGGTCATTCTTAAAGCCTTGCACATCTACAATCACATTCATGTTATTTTTACGACTTTAATTGAACCAAATCAAAAACGACGGATCAACAACAGAGTTGTAGTACAAATGAAGAAAATGAGCATTCATTTAAATAATATATTATATTTGCCGTAATAAAATTTTTGATTATGTAACTAATCTGGAAAATACTTATGTGAGTTTAAAAAGTTACTCTAAGTTAATAACTTTATGTTTAAACATTAAGGACCTTCAGCTTCATTACATTTTATCAAATGATAGTGTGACACTGACTGCTACCCGATGCTGTATATGGAAGTTCGCTGCATTCCACAGTTGCTATTATTAGACTACAATAAAGATTGACTATATTTTTAGCTTGTAGTTATTCTGCAAGAGTATTTTTTGTTAAAATTATAACGACCAATACATACTGCTAAATGAAAATACTATGTGAATTACGTAGTACAAGTTGAGGGTATGTTGGAATAATAAAATATACAAATGAAAAGACGTTTTATATATCTTATCTTCTTATATTTTCTTTTTCGCTAAAGATAAACATATTAGGCACTTAATCAAACTTATCTATATTATTATTATTATTACTATTACATTAAATATTATGATTATATGTTAAATACATCAATAATACAAAAAAAATCATACAAAGTTATAATTATTATCATAGTACCACATTTTTAGACATAGTACGTTTTTTAAAGCACACGTTTTTTTATGAAAAACGCAATTAATTACTTCGGTCTCATTTTTACAGTAATCATCATATAATTTTATAAAGCTTGGGCATCCTTTTTCACCTAATTCTATAATTTCACAATTTTGACATAACTCTCGAATCCAATTAATTTTTTCCAATCCTTTTATTAATATTTTTTTAGCGCTTAGGTATGGGATCACTATCTTTCTAAATTCATAATAATCAATGTATCCTTCACTCCAAGTAAGGCCACGATTCTTTTCCAACCATTGTACTTGCTTTTTTTCTTTGTTTGACAGAGTTCTGAACGCATAGGGTGGTTTAATGAGAAATGTTTGTGTATGGTCCTTAGAAGCTATCGCCAACTCTTTGACAATAAATTTATTTTCGAAATCTTTAAATCCTTGTAGATCTACAAATATAGTATTGGTATTCATGATACTTTCTTAACAATGTTGCTCAAAGGCTTGTATTCAAATATGCAGTCGTTTAATATGAGACAATATGCGGTGGTTTGGTCAGGTATTTCTTCATCTGCTTCGATGTCAACTCGAACGTCTCGATCGAGCCCTTTAGCGTTTCGTGTTGGCGAGAACAATCAATAACAAATAAAGGAGCAACGTCTTTAAATTCTTTCAAACCCATCAACGGTTCGGCTCGACGTCCGTAGTAAGACTGTTGAAATCTTGCATACTGTTCGTATATTAATGAATACTTGTCTTCAGAGAAACTGACATTCAGCCCTTCATATGGGTAATACGATGAATTTAAAAATACTCTTACGTCACGTAGATTGCAATGATCAAATTCTGCCATTGATTTTTGAGCGGAACCTTTACGATTAGTTTGTAAAGCAATAACTACATATCGCGGTTTCTCAATTTGCGATGATGTTTTAATAGACCAAGTATGTTTCCGTGTTTTGGGTAGTAACGGATATTCATATAAATCCCAATTACGAAATGCAAGTGTTATTGGTCGGTCTTTTTCTAAATGCTTTAATAAATTAATTCTTTCACGATCTGATACTTTGACATGTGGTACTCGCCAAACAATTTTACTTATTATTATATCCTCAACAACTTCCCCTGCTTTTAATTTTAATGAATTAAGATTAGTATTGCTTCTCAGTAATACTAACTCATGTTTGCAATTAATTATGATTTTTTCATAATCTTCTGCAAAACCTAAAATTTTATTCAAAGGTATTGAGATGGAGAATGCTCCACCATTAACACTGTCAGTTTCAGCAGTTGACCACCCCCAAACTTTTGCGCATTTGGATTCTTGTTCATTCAATGATAGATAAGACTTAATAGTTGTAGTTATGCCCGCATTTTTAATTTTATCTATTTCTACTCCATTTAATTCGTACCTAATATCTTGAAACAGAAATAAGGCAGGGTTATTTGTAAATTTTACATCTAATACTTTTGCTTTAGTAGTTGCGTCTGAGCTCTTGTACACATCCACTTTGCCCTCAATATACAATGTGCTAAGAGAGGGCAGCACATACAAATCTTGCTGATTAATAGGTATTCGTATTTCATCATTCTTGTTGAAACTTGTCACGTATGGTTTGTATGAATGGTATTCAAAACTTTCAATGCTGTTATCATAAGATGTTGCTTGAGATATATTTAAAATATTCATTTTAATAAACCCACTAGCTTAAGAAATTCCTTATTACTTTTGGTTAGCTTCTTTTTTAACCGAAGTGGTGTTCGTTTATTAAACGTTGTTTTAGAACTGACATGAATATAAGGGGGAGACTGGTTTTTATTGAAATTTAGCATTCTTTTTTCTGAAATGTAAATACAACTGTACTTCTTCACCGCGTAAATTTATTTGCTTGTTTTCACCGTCTAATAACCTTATATTGATCGCGTTTATTGAGTTTTGGTTGACTGGAAAATATATTAAATTCTTAGGTATTTCAATAATTCGATAACCAGGTGGGACGTTAGGCACAAATTCATGAATTATATGACTTGCTGTTCCATTCACAAATGATCCGCTTACTACGTCGCATTCGATGCGTACGATGGTTGTTGATAAAATACTTACAGGATACGGAGACTCAGTGCTTATATTAGCTTTTACTGTTTCCATACCAAAACCCAAAATTTTACCAAGTGACTCATTTCTTTCAAAGTAAACATCTTCAGAACAGAAAATACTAGTTTTCAGCGTATTATTGTTACAAGTCATTTTCAATGCAGCATTCTTGACATTCCTTTTTAAATAATCACAAATATCTTGAAATTCATATGATCCTTTAGGTATTTCGATAATTTCATCTTTGCCATAATAAAACTTATTGTTTCTGTCATCAATATTAGGAATAGAATTAAAGGTAGAAAAATACAAAAGTCCACACTCGTATTCATCGTGCAGTTCTAAAGTTGGTGAGTAATTTGTTATCAAAGAAGCTCCCTTTCCAGTTATCGACACAGTGAAAGACATTTTTATACTGACTAAGATTATTATTTTGTTCGTATTATAAATGATTTTTCCAATAGTCTCTTAAAAATTTTAGACAAAGGTGACCACAGTTACTAGTACCGAATTTTTGATGCTGTATGTAATTATAGTTTATACACATGTATCTTAAATACTTTATTAGTTCTAAAGGTGGTTTCAAGTTACCAAAACTATCAAAATATTCACAATAGTCATTTTGTTTAACATAGGCTACCCAATGAGTTCCAGGATTATCAGAACTATCTAGATTTAGTACAGCACACTCTCTTTTTCTAGGTTTTAAGGGTAAAGTATCTCTCATAAAAACACCACGAAAATAAGGAATGTCACTTGCATGCTCCAATATATCTAAATTAGTGAGAGGTCGTCTAGGTAGCCGTTTAATCAGTTTTTTGAAGAATTTATGTATAAGCCATTTCTTTTTTTATGAGATTTGATATAAAGCCCTTTTCCCAAAGCAATAGCTTCCATCATTTTATTGTGTCGCTCGGTTTCATGAAGATTTTTTTCAGCGCTCTTGTAATCATTCACAGCTTTTGCTATACCTGCAGCACCTCCAGCCAGTGCACCGAGAGCTGACAATCCAGCAAAGATTGGAATGAGTGGCAGCATTCCACCACATTTTGGGATAGGAATGCAACGAGGCAACCGTATACCTTTCTTATCATGAAATAGTTTTTTAGCGGCTGCATATGCGTATTTTATTGCAGTGTGATCATCTTTAGATTTTATTTTTTTTAACTGAGACTGTATTTTTTTCACAACTTTCATAAAAGATCTTACTCCACCACCAGCTTTTAGCTTTGCTTTCATTGCATTTTTTACTACCCATGAAGCAACTTTTTCTCCTTTCGTAGCATCTTTCGATTTCATTCTTTTCTTAACCATATTTAAAAGTTCTAAATCAGCTTTATGTCTTATATTCAAATCACTGTTGTTATAAGCTATATCGTGGTACATACAAGCTTCATCCAATTTGTTTATACCTCGATCACCCCTCTGTAACCGTTTCTTAAGTTTTGTTCCAGGTCCGCAAAATTGATATCCAGGTAGATGTAACTCGACCGGTATATTATTTATTAAATCGTTAATAATGCCACTTCCTTCCTTCATTGGTTTTCATAAACTGACTATATTAACTAAAAATGCTTAATTTATATCATGACACCAATGCATTCTTGTCAACCCAACTATTCTCTTTATCACTGAGACCTAACCATTTCACAAAAAGTTTATTTCCTGTTCTTTTAATAACTTTCTCAATAAGATATATGTCTGGAAACTTTGTTTTCTGTAATTCATATTCGTAAAAAGAACCTAAAATCATTTGTTTATGTTTATCTTCTAAATGATAAGTTGGAGGATTCGTGTGATTGACTTTAACGATTTTAAAAATTTCTGTTGACCAATTTGCGGTATAACCTTTGTAAAAATCTCCTTTATGTTTACTAATACGAACATAATCTCCAATTTTGAACTTAATTCGTTTATTTTTCTTTTTGTTATTTTGAGTTTTAATTATGTTTGATCGGACAACCATCTCGTTTGTTTTATTAACATCAATGGGCTTAAATTTTGTTATTCGGTGTCTAGTGTTATTATAGCACATGACAACGTCTTCCAAATTTTTTTTTATCCATTGATATTGACCATGTAAGCTAAACAATTTAAAAAGGTGACTTTTTAATGTTCTGATTACTCGTTCTACAATAGATGCCTTTTTTATAGAGTAGGTAGAATAATGGTTAATATGATACGTATTCATCAATTGTTTAAAATTATCGTTATAAAACTCTTTGCCTAAATCAGTTTGTAAATTTTTTGGCTTTCGAGATGAATTTCGTATTATATTTTGCATTGAATTTGTAACACATTTTTTCTCCTTAGATTTTAAAGGACTGACCCATACAAACTTTGACAAAGCGTCAATCACAACTAAAATGTATTTATAACCTTTGTTATAATGTGAATACTTTTGAAAGTCCATAAGGTCAGCTTGCCACAAATCATCTATTCCTTTTATGATTGTACATCGACGAGGAAAATTCCTTCTCGCCGGTCTGTGGATTTCGTCGACTATGTCCTTTTTACTCATTTTTATTAGACTTTGTATGACTCAATCATACGATCTATTTCAGATTTTGAATAAAATAAAGTACTTAAATTTTCACTAGTCACTTTTTCCAGATTATTGAGGTAAATTTTAACATCGCTATAAATTTTTTTCATTTCATGTCTTAATTGTTGAACAGTTTCATCCATATATGCTTTATTCACAGCTTCATCATCATTCTCAGGAGATGCCAGACCTTTTAATTTTGATGATTTTAAGTCGTAGTCACCTGTTTCCGACTTAACTAAAGTATCGTTTAAGGTATCAATGTATTCTGATAATCGTAAACGTTTATGAACGTGATTACCAAATTTATCTATATTCATTGCAGAGTGTTTATGTGTTCCTTACTGCTAGCCGACTGCTCAGTTTTCACATTGCATGTTACTTATATTTTTTTAATAATGCCATTTTCATATAGTTCCTCGATTATTGCAATGATTTCATTATCTAAGCCAGTGTTACCAGCATCTCTTGATGCATATAACAATTTTAACCGTTCTACTAACTCATTTGGATCATCCCAATAAACATAATCTGTGTTTTTCTTAAACTTTTTTAAAAGTTGTATACCTTTTCCTTCTGAATGACTCTCCGAGCTAGTTATTTTTCTTGAAAATTTGAATAATGGTCTAATAATATTCATATATTTAAATCCCTTGTTGCTGTTGATTGGTTTTGATGGGTCATAATTTCGCCTATGTGCATTGGTTTCTATTAATAGTGATTTATAATTTAGTAAATCATTATCTGTGATAATTTCCAAATTAGGTTTCTTTTTGTACAACAGTTCTTTTAAGCCTCGAGTTTTATTGATAATATAGTTTCCAATTTTCAAAATTCTACCATCATCATAAACTCGTGTTTTGCCAAGTAGTAGTTTTCCCCGTTCATTTCGTATTCCAAAAGGAATATCAGTCATTATTTCAGAGGATGTAGACCATGACATTGATTGGTTTTTTGAATTAGGTGATGATTGGAAAGATTTAAATGATCCATCGCTTACATTGAGGTCATCAGGAAGTCCTTCGCTTGCATTGTGATATTCAGAAGGTGAAGCAGTAAGAGTTTTGTTAGTTTTTTCATATGTATCCGTGACTATTTGTTGTTCTTCTTCATCTTCACTGAGAGGTTCATTAAAGTTTTCAATAGAAGGATACGAGGTATCACTTTCATTATCTTTTATCTTTTTTAAAATAGGTTTATATTCTGGCTTTTCGTTATGATGTTTTTTATTTACTAATGTATTAAGGGGCTCAACTATGGGCTTGAATATTGTCTCCAAAGTCATATTATTAGAATTTTTGGCATCTTTAATCATTTCAACCTTTCTTTTTACAGCTGCTGCTGATTTCACAATCTGTTCTTTAAGTTCTTTTTCCATTTTAGAAATGATTGCACTCAGTTCAAAGTCAAAAATAAAAGTGACTCATTAATGATAAAACAACCTCTTATGTATGTTAATCTACCACTATAAATGTGTCAAATGCCATTCTGTAATATCCTTTATTTCGTTCACAGTCCTTATTGATCACTAGATAACTGAAAGGTTTATTCCAAACAGTTGAGCACATTTCACGAAATTGACGCCATGACATGTCTGATCCCACATGTTCATCATAAACATGCCTTAAATTTATGTCATCTTGTTTAAATAATATTATTAGATTTGAATTGTCTCTTACAAGTTGTTTGGGTATTTTTGTGTACGTTTGATTTATATAAAAGCAATCAATACTTTTGTGACGACCCATAGCAAAATAATCTCGGATGCTGCTTTGTTTTTCACAAGCAACATCATCAAAAATAATGATGGAATTAGGTAAAGCATCATGAGGACTTAAAATATCACTGTTATTATTGTATTTATTAAAAGATGTGTATGGAACCATATTTAAAACTTTTTCTAAATATACGTATTTAGGTTGATATAAAGATTTCGAATACACATAAATGTTACGAAAACGCGGACCATCTTTATGTAATAATAAACTAATTACTAAGTTCGTCTTCCCACAATTCGATGGACCGCAAACAATACAACGTATACTATTAGGAAATAAGTTGCCATGTCGTTTTGGTTCATTTGATGATGGAGGACAGATGCACTCTAATTTCAATGTTTGTTTTTGTTTCAGAAATTTCATGCCTATTGTTTAAACTTGACCGCAGCGTTTCACGGATTTCGCTAAAATGACTTTATAACATTAAGCCCAACACAATATAAAGATTCTTATATTACGAATACCTGCTATTAAATCTCAAGATGATCTAAAGTTAAGTTTGAATTATTATGAACTATGATGCAAGAATGATTGTTTATAAATATCCTTTAAATATATATCGTCATTATTCCAACATACTTACGTCACTTAAATCAAAGAAGGTAAAATATTTGATTAAAACAGTAGGTAGGTGCATTTAAATGAAACTAAAATAGTTAAATAAAAACACATCTTTATTTATGTTAACAATATTTATAATCAAAGAACAATATTTAAGTACTTATATTGATACAAATATTAGGGCAAACTCATACATTGCGCTTACTTAATTCTAATGCTAAATAATTTCTTAGGTAACTAATAATCATTTTATTCATTAAAGTTCATTCTGCAAAGGTATTATTTTAAAATATTAAAAAATTAAACTACGATGACCCCAAGGTAAGGTTTCTACTTTATTGGGTAATATTTGTCTTTTATCATCGTTACTATTTAAAACAACTTTGTTGACTTGCTGTGTGTAAAGCACGTGTTTTATTGATTTAATCATTCTCATCTTATATCTGAACTGTTTATCAGAATGCAATGCTCTGCTATAATTAGAAATATTTAAACGTTTCGTTATAGGTTTTGAAACACCCTTTGCTTTTGCTATTGTAGTCTTGGCGGTTTTCAAACAGTACAGTTTAGCTCGTAAGCCAACGAATTCGGTAATAACGACTCCACCGAGTTCATCTTTAAATAGTCCTGGAACTTTAGAATTCATTTTAGGTATATCAAAAGGGTTATCTTCATCAAAATTGCTTGTATCAAAAATCTTAATTTCATCTTTTAGGTCTTTATAAAAATCATCAGTCCTAATATTATAAAGAAGACTATCAGTGTCTGTGTAACAAAGTTGAGCATCGTTATTATATTTTTTCTTAATAAAATCGTAGTGAAACTTATATAAATGCTGTTTGGCAAACTCTAATACAGTAAAGCCAATATATATAGGTTTGTTTAATAATATTTTTTCTAAATTTAAATGAACTGCTATTAAATTTTCCGAGAGTATAGATATATTCTTGACATTAGGTTTTAAAAGTATTTTCTCCGCGCTGATGTATTTATTTGTTTTATTCTCAACGTCGTTCCATTTTGATACTAATTTAACATTCACTTGCTTTCGTTTATTCTCAATCGTTTTACCGAACACAGCATTGTTCAATAATTTAAAAAAATCTTTTTCGAATGTTGTTGTAGCTTTCTGTCGTAAACATGTATTTAAATCAATATATTTTTGTAAAAAGTTTTCTTGTCTAAAACGGAGGATTCTATGTATTTTTTTTAAAATCAAACCATTTTTTAAGCATTCTTTTAAGTGGACAAAATGAATGACATAGTAGAATTTATCATATAAGTTAGCGATCAGCTTTTTTGTTTTTCCTCCTGGTGGAGTAAAATGTTCGGGTGCAAAAGGTAAATCACTGTGATGATCGTGTAAATATTCAGGATAGCTCAAATCAACTTCTAGAATAAATCCATATTCTCCATCGTTTGGAGTCGTCAAAATGTTAAAACGTTCTAATTCATCTTGAGTTAAAAATTTGAAATCTGAAACGGGCATTTTTTGTCGCATTGCGTAGCCGTAGAGATTATTGCAATCAAGATATATTAAATAAGATGATGGTTTTGAATCATCGAAATGTGGAGTGTATAAATTATTCGCTTTAACATTCCGAAGAGAACACTGTGCCAATCCCCCGCGTATTCCCTTCTCTAACATTTCATATATCTCTAAATCGTTAACAAGTTCTAATTTAATTCCAGTACATAACAGCATAGCATCCCAGCTTAAACTAGGTGCAGACAAATAGTAAGCCGGATCAAGATTATAATGCAATAAACTTGTATTTCTAAAATGTTCAAATATGTCACATAATAATAGAACATCGCATTTTAAATATAAATCAGTATATTCTCCCATTGAATTAATGTTAAAAGTGGACCATACTGCTTGAGCATGGGCGTACTCGACATCAGTGATATGCTCAAATTTTAAGGTATTATAAAATTCATCCTTGGATGGAAGCTTTTTCTCATCATACTTAGACCATGAATCAATATAATCGTACGGATAGATACCCTTTTGTCTTAACAAATGTAAATCTTTGTGGTCTCCAAATTCTTTTCTTAAGTTATTAAAATCCGTTTCATTCAAATTTTTACTTAGTACATCCAAACTAGAACTTAGAAATTGAAAAGAATCAATAAATTTTATCTGAATAGGCTTAGATTTATTTGTTTCATTTATAATTTTAGTAATGGATAAATATTTTTCTTTAGATTTAGGTATAATTTCTAAAGATCCTTTATATTTTGCCAGTTCTTTAATAAATAAATGACAATCATAACCAGCTAGGTTGTGAAAAACAACAGGCACAAACGAACACACTTGGTATCGTAAATTACATAGAGAGTGTGCTGCGCCTCTGTACTCTGATGTTATGTGATCATGGTCACGTACTTTATCTCCAAATAAAAATTCTTTACAAATATGACATTTGGTAGCATTTTCAAAACTATGTTCTTCTTCTTTGGTTAAAGGTTTCATTTGATTATTTTGAAATAAAATTGTCTTAATATATTGTATATCTTCAATTAAGCGCTTTACGAAAATTTTAACACAATCTTCGCCTCTGTAACTAACATATTTATTTAAGTTAGAATCATATGAACAACAAATGTAATAAGCAAAACATGATGGAACATGGAGTTTAAGATTTTCAGTACTTTTGTTTCTATTTACTTCACATTTCGTTAACATACTCTCAAAATCAGCATAAATAACAAAATATATTTTTTGTTGTCTTTCATAATTTTTGAATTGAACAGTAGCGTGTTTTTCTGGTAAAACCGTTAGAATTTGAGAACAATAATGAGAATTTCGCTTTTCCTCGCTCGTGAAAAATTGTAAACATAATTCACAAAAATACATTTTACCTTTATGTTGAGTTATTTGTCGTCTCACTAATCGCATGAGGTCTTTAATCAAACAGTAGTGTCCTTTACCCTGTTGCTCAATGTATAGTAAATTAATGTGATGCTCTTTCTTAACTTTCGATACATACAATGGTCCTGTTACGAGACATTTATCTTTATCCAAACCATAAATGTTAACGCTTATATCATTATTATTTCTTTCAAATAACTTAATGTCATTTACTGTGGGTGGAAATTTCATTCCCTCTATGTTTAAAACTTCTGAATAGTGTGGATAAGAGTTTACTCGACACACATTAGTTCTTGAAGGAAATAACGCTGCTACTATGCTCCATAAAAAACAATTACTGTCACTATTTTTTATGTTTAAACAACTTTTTGTATTCCTTATAATTTCAGGCAGAGCTACGTAAGTGCCCCCTCTCATCGGACAATATTTATTGATATTAATTTCTAAATGACTTATACATACATAAGACCAACCAGATTCATTATGCTCAAATTCAATTAATTTATTTTTTAATTTTTCAATTGTTTCAATAAATAATCCATTTATATCTGTATTTTTATAAACTATTTCATACTTAGTATTAAAAGACTTAAGTTGTTGCTCATTCGATTTCTGTAATGTAAAGTAAACAAACAGTTCACAGTTCATTTTAATGCAATCATGTTTCAGTAATGATATGTTGATAAGTTTTGTGATATCAGCTTGCGTCTCGCACAGGAACGCCTCAGGAGTGAGGTACTCGACTTCCCGTTTTGGACTTAAGCGATATGTAACAATTCTGTTTTTAAACGCTGTTGCAACTATATCAATATTCTCAAATTCTGTTCTCAATAGACAATTTGATTTATGCATGTTTGTTCTCAAATGATATTTCAATTCATTTTTGGGTAACTCAATCTGACATTTATCACATTCCATTAAAACATCATTAGATGACTCGAAGCGAGTGGGTAGAACTGTAACGAAAACAAAAGACATTTTATTTTAGTAGATTTATTGATATTTCACCAAAGACTGCATAATAATTATTGTATAGAATAATCTAATGGTAGGTAATAACACCACAATGATAGTAATAATGCCTAGGCATAATAATAGCCGTAGTAACCTATAATGGCTTACAATACTACTTATTTATTGCCTTAGATATCATAATCAGTAATTAAGCATCTTTTACACTGAATTTAGAAAAGAGATACGCGAACAAACACTGTTTATTAGAGCGATGCTTTATTACTGACTATAATAAAGGTCTATAAATGATTGATTTACACAATGATATCAAAAAATATAATAGTAAGATTGAGTACATAGAGTAATTTGAATTAGAAAAAGTTACGGGCAAAATGTGGAGTCACACTTGTATATTTTAATTAATTTTCAGCATTATCATCAACTGAGTTTAAAAACCGAAATTGGTATCTTTATAAACATCAACTCAAGGGCTTTAAAATGATACTAATTATTTACTTGAAATTGATTCTATGCTGAAAATAGGTCAAAAAAACAAGGGTGATTCCATATTTGTATGTAAGTATATAATTTTATTATTATTTCAATAATAATTACTGACGAATGAGGGTGGACACGTTCTATACTCTTTGCGAGTTGCTATTATAAAGTTGGAGAGATGCTTCCAAGCCTCGGTGTCGTCGTTAGTTTGGTTTTTAATAGTAATGATGGCTTGACGCCATCTATTAACGGGCAGCACTTTTGAAATTTCATCAGACTTGTACACCTTCAGTTCAATAAAATGAGACCCCGTTTTTAATGGGTTCACCTGCCGCGCAAAACCATTAGCTAGTCTCCGAGACATATAGGATAATAATTTACCCGATGTCGATGGTGAGTGAGGTGGGACTATTTCGTCGTCTTCACTGTCGCTGCCGAATAAATCAGCAGCTGTTGCGTGTCGTGATTTCGCTGACGACACTGGGTTGATCTTGATTTTCTTGGCGGTTGAGCTCGATGTCGATGCCCTGCTGCGCTTCTTCTTTGTTTCAGCTGGCTCGACAGGAACCGACACCGATGCTTCATCTTCCTCGGAGGGAAATAATTCATCAGCGTTTGAAGTATGCTTCGACCTGAAATAAACGTAAAATATTTAATTTCTGACAAACAATATTTGAATAGTGCTATATTTGATTGATCACATCATTCAAATACAGCACTATTTGAATTGAAGATATTATTAACAGCCTAATCAGTGTAATCGTATTTTCATTTGAATTGAGAATAATTCAATTGAAAAAGATGAATATTATATTATATAAATGGACACTTACATTGTATTGATGCAAATCCTGTGGCTTCGGAGATTGGTAGACGGAGCTTCCCGAGGGGTATCGTAGAATGGTGTCAGGGGCTGATCTGTAGAGCTTAAATACTAGAAACTCACGTGTACTTTGCCCAATTATGGAAAGCGACCGCGTGATGCCAAAACACTGTGTCAGCAAAATGTTATTCAGTTGAAATGCATGTTTGCATTTACATAAAGCAGAGGCTACAACGCCAGCTAAAATATAATTGCATAGCTTAGCTCAGTTAACTGCTACATTATCCATAATTCGCCTTATAGCGGATTTACACATTCTTATGAAACTATGTATTATATTTACATTTTATTTATAAAAACTTGGTATTGATTGCATACAGTTACACGAACTTAACTACATAGGATAGTATAGCTTGCGATGTAGCTTATGCCTTACGAATCGAATGCTAAGACGATCCTTTTTAAAGCCCTTTGCAATAACGTAGCTAAATTTTATTTACATTGCGTTGTACAAGTATAAATAGAAAAAAACAGTAGACAGCAAAACATCAATGTATGTGAAACACAAGATAGCTTCCAGATATGCGTTCGGTTTCAGAATAAAAGTAACAATATAAACACCAAGTCTTCGTTAGACCACCCATCATCAGGTGTCGCTACAAATTTGTCAACGCTAAATAATTTTATTCTAATGTGTGAGCCTGATGTAATGTCGACAGCAAGTCAATCTATACACTTGCACTACAAAAAATTACTACACTATTACAAACGACATAAAGATGGTTTCAAAGTCGAACTGTAAAGCTAGGTGTGTTGTTGGCTGTACAATAATTACATTAGTATAAAAGAATGAAAAATAAGGGACACTAGATCATAAATATTTTGGCGGAGACGTCGGAAGCTTCCTTATAACACGGTTCTACTAGGTACCTCCTCCATTCTGTAAAATGTCGGTAAGTGTGGTATTGTTTTATATAATCAATCAGTTTTTATCAATAATTTATCATATATTTATTGATTAGATCAATAATTTGTAAAGGTTGTGTGATTACTCATTTAATTTTTTTATTCGTTTCTAGGATAGTGAAGATATCTTCAACTTTATCCCCAGAGAATCTACGTCAATTCAAAAAACTGTACAAAAAAATTCTGGTGCCGATAATATATCTCGCAAGAGAGCCAAGACAGAACCATCAGTTTTTTCCTTCATAAAGAAACCTGCAAATCGAGGGACAAAAATCATTAGAATAGAAATATACGACTCTGAAAACTTCGTCAAATCCGAAAATCCAATGTGTAACTGTGAAGCTGAAGTATGTGTTCAATATCCAGTGAAGACCGTGCTTTTTGATGACATATACCACAGAACTAGGGATGTTATTAATAAAATTCAAGACGAGTTAGATATAAGATCATAGTACTTACCTACTTAAAAATCCATTTTATACCTAGTTCTTAAGGTTCTTATCTACATTATATTATTTCATATTTTAATAATTATACGTTAAAAAAATTGATTGTTGTTTTATTTAAATGTATAGGTAGGTAATACTTATTAGAAATATTTTTTTTCTGTAGTACCTACTTTTTAAATAAAAAGTCATTTTCACTAAAGTCAAGTTCTCATAATCTAGCCGAATATGAATGTATGAAAGATTACTAGGTAGGTAATAAACACGCTCGGATAAAATTCATCTAGTTAATAAATATAAATAGTAGGTAGGTAACATCTCAGTGAGCTTATAAATGTAGCGCACATGACTGCTGAGATCCGTAGAACTTAAACACGCTTGGATAATTCATCTCATATAAGTATGTATAAAAAGTAGGTACCTATAACATCGATGAGCTGCATAAATGTAGCGCGCATGACTGCTGAGATCAGATTCAATGCAAATTCATCAAATGTGCAATACGAAGAAACATCCAGTAGGTACTTACTAATATATTAATAAAACATTAAGTCTGTTTCCGAATAGATATTAATAGACTAAAAAACAAGTTATGATTAGCTCACGATAAGTTATCAATTCACTGTGTATAATTGGGCGGTTCTGGATCTCCTTTGATCCAGAACCCCCAATTATACACTACTCCAATCTAATATACTATACTAACATTATTTCGTTTAAGTAGGTAAGTAACTACTTATATTAATTAATATAATAATTTTTAAGTCATAATTTCATGACAATTCTTTGAAAGCCATATTTTTATGTTTTAATTTATTTCTAGTTTTTTAATGTAGGCTAGTACTTAGGTTTGTGTGTTTATTTTTACTATTGATTTTATTTTATTTTCAATTTAACGTGAATGATTGTTATTTCCTTTCTTACTTTAGTTAATAACTATTTGAAGTTGCTACACCCTAGACAGGGTTCATGTTTTGGGTCTAATATCTATTATCATCTTTGTTAACCACATGAGTGCAATAAAAAAACTTTTGATTTGATTTGATTCGAAAAGTCCAAACGGTGTTGTTATTGCCGTTTTCGGTATGTCATCTTCGAAAATTGGGTGGAACGATTTTCGGATGTCAAGCTTGGAGAAGACGGTCTTGTCACGCAGCAAGTATGTAAAATCTTGAAGCTTTGGTATAGGGTAGCGATCAGGAAGTGTGACGGCATTTAATCGTCTATAATCACCGCATGGCCTTAATTCGCCGTTCCGTTGGCGGCATAAATTGCGTAATCGGCATTTGTGGGCTTTTCTTTAGTGCGGGCGAGTACAGATATGTCTGCTCCGGTGTCTATTAAAAATTGTGTTCCACTTTTTCGGTCGGTAACACATAGACGGTAACTTGTTCCGTCAACACCAACTCCCGCCGCGGTTAGTGTCGGAGTTAGTTTTCCGATGACGTACTTCGCTGCGCTTTATGTGTACAACGAGCCTTATCTTTACACCGCGTCGATTTGTTACCAAACTTTTTGTGGAACCAGCAAATCCAATCTTTGGGTTTTCGTTCCGTTTCCTGGCTTGCGAGTGGGACATCGATTTGCTTCTGTCTCTATCTTGCTCTCGCGGCATGTGACGATGAGATTTGCGCATCTCACATAATTGTTGCGCAAGAAATTCCACTCTTCTCGACAGGAGTTCTTCTAATGATTCTATGGACAGCTGTGCTGATGAGGATGCCATAGTGTTCTGAGGATGGGTTGTGCTTTGAAGCTATATAGCGCTTGTCTATGAGGCAACTGTGCTGTCTAGTTCGAATCTATGTGCGACTTCTCAATTTGACTGGTGAGACCCGCTTGTGGGAGGCCAGCCAAACCGATCCGCTAGAAAATCGAACGACGCGACGTAGACAGTTACTTCAGATTGCGTAAATAGCGCTTTCCTCAGTTGTTCTTGCTTGATGGTCACTGGGTGGCTGCGATCTGTTTGTCTCCCTGGGCGACGAAGGACTTCCGTGATTATACGCCTCTTGAAATTTCAATCGGTGAGATCCGCTTGTGGAAGGCCGATTGAAATGTGCGATCACGGAGAAATCCAGCAGAATCACGTCGGGGTCACCAATTTGGCTCCTAGCTTGGGAGATGAATCAAACAGCCAGTGTAGTTTGTCGCTAAGAAGCTAAGAACGATGTTTATTTATTTTTACATCTTATATACTAAATTATTACATATAATTGTATGTGCGTCAGCTGGATATTCTTAACACAGTGTGTGTGAGTTTGCTCTAGATACAAAGTCCGAGCTGACGCTACAGAAGAAAAAAAAGAAATTGTTTTGATTTTCAATAACTTCATAGCTATGGTCCCCTGTTAACTGTTACTATACCTGTATAGTCTAAAAGACAAAAAAATGTTCCAGATGATGGGCGGAATGCGTGGACTTCGGCTTCGTTGAGGGTCTTGTTACACCCATTATGTAGACGTGTCATTTTGTTGTTTGTTACCAATTTTTGCATGTTGGATCAAATTTTCGTAAATACTTATCCATTTTTTCTCTAACACAGGTTTTCTTTTTTCAATTCGATCATTTATTTATTATTTATTATTATAGGTCTGCCAACATTTTTACACTTTAGCATACAATACAATTCCTTAAAATAATAAAATTAAAAGTACAGTGAAAAACAGTTACAGGCAAACAGCATGACTTTTTTTTTAATAAGTGATTAACTAGCAAGCAACTAACTCATAAAATTTTGACACAATGCGTTAGAAAAAAAAATGTACTACTACTAAGCTACAATTTTTTGTTATTACCTATAGTTTAATTAAAATTAAATTATTTATTAATATTAGTTAAGCTAAACAAAGCCTTCTTAAAACTAATCAGTGATAGAGAAAATATGTGAATGGAGTTGCAAATAGTGTTGTGTTCGTCACATAGTCTATTAATAACACTCTGACGGCCCAAGTTAGTTTTAGAACACCTCAAGTTAAATGGTCTAAAATTTACAATTCTGGAGTTCTGTCGAGGTATTTTGAATTTTATCTCACTTATTAATTGGGGACAATTAATGTTACCCCTCAAGATCTTATACAACAACACCTGATCGGCCACCCACCTACGATCTTTCAGGGAACTGAATCCAAAGTATTCGAGTCTATCTTTGTAAGAGAGTAATTCGTATTTTTTATTTTGATGTACCGTGAGGAAAAATAAAAGTTTTCTTTGAATTTTTTCAAGCCGAGCTCATTAATTAATTTACTGTCCAATATCTTTAATGATTCTTATTACTAACAACCATTTTTAGATATATCTAATTTAAAGTAAACGGTAAAATTGGGGGTAAATACCCGTACAAAGGTCTCCAGTAGCAGTAGCGCCACTAAGCGGGATAAAGGGGTATGTGTACAAATATATGGACTCTGGTCCTGGTTCCAATAGATATAAATAGTTTATCGTTAGAAAGGTATATTCTCCTAGAGCACGAATAGGTATGGCGCTTGTCCTGTTAATGTTGTCCTGATATTCTATGGATCCGCCGCCGTTAAGCGACATATCGGTGAATGTCGCTTAACGGACTACTGACTGTACAAACACATATTTTATAAGCCGATATCTCGAATCGGACAATACATCCAAATATAACTCCAATAACTTTTTTCCTCTTGAAAATATCAATCCATCGATGTACGATTCAAGTCTATCGGTTATAAGGACCAAAGTGCCAGAACCTCTTTTGACATCCCGCCATTGAATGAGCAAAAATACAACGGTGTACCTTATTTTAGATGGATCCGGCTAAAATACGAGCGGCGAGCGTTCCTCTCGTCGGGCGAGGTGGCGACCAACTTGGAGGCGCTGCGCGGCGCGGCCACGCGCGGCTGCGTGGGCGCGCTGGCGCGCATGCTGGCCGCGCCGCCGCCGCGCGCGCCCTCCGCCGCCGAGCGCGCGCTGGCCCTGCGCGCCGCCGCCGCCGCCGGACACCTCGCCGCCGCGCAGCTGCTCATATGGGTGCGTGTGTGTAGTATAGTGTGTAGTATAGTGTGTAGTATAGTGCCCCCCGCCGCCGAGCGCGCGCTGGCCCTGCGCGCCGCCGCCGCCGCCGGACACCTCGCCGCCGCGCAGCTGCTCATATGGGTGCGTGTGTGTAGTATAGTGTGTAGTATAGTGCCCCCCGCCGCCGAGCGCGCGCTGGCCCTGCGCGCCGCCGCCGCCGCCGGACACCTCGCCGCCGCGCAGCTGCTCATATGGGTGCGTGTGTGTAGTATAGTGTGTAGTATAGTGCCCCCCGCCGCCGAGCGCGCGCTGGCCCTGCGCGCCGCCGCCGCCGCCGGACACCTCGCCGCCGCGCAGCTGCTCATATGGGTGCGTGTGTGTAGTATAGTGTGTAGTATAGTGTGTAGTATAGTGCCCCCCGCCGCCGAGCGCGCGCTGGCCCTGCGCGCCGCCGCCGCCGCCGGACACCTCGCCGCCGCGCAGCTGCTCATATGGGTGCGTGTGTGTAGTATAGTGTGTAGTATAGTGTGTAGTATAGTGTGTAGTATAGTGTGTAGTATAGTGCCCCCCGCCGCCGAGCGCGCGCTGGCCCTGCGCGCCGCCGCCGCCGCCGGACACCTCGCCGCCGCGCAGCTGCTCATATGGGTGCGTGTGTGTAGTATAGTGTGTAGTATAGTGCCCCCCGCCGCCGAGCGCGCGCTGGCCCTGCGCGCCGCCGCCGCCGCCGGACACCTCGCCGCCGCGCAGCTGCTCATATGGGTGCGTGTGTGTAGTATAGTGTGTAGTATAGTGTGTAGTATAGTGTGTAGTATAGTGTGTAGTATAGTGTGTAGTATAGTGCCCCCCGCCGCCGAGCGCGCGCTGGCCCTGCGCGCCGCCGCCGCCGCCGGACACCTCGCCGCCGCGCAGCTGCTCATATGGGTGCGTGTGTGTAGTATAGTGTGTAGTATAGTGTGTAGTATAGTGTGTAGTATAGTGTGTAGTATAGTGTGTAGTATAGTGCCCCCCGCCGCCGAGCGCGCGCTGGCCCTGCGCGCCGCCGCCGCCGCCGGCCACCTCGCCGCCGCGCAGCTGCTCATATGGGTGCGTGTGTGTAGTATAGTGTGTAGTATAGTGTGTAGTATAGTAGATGAGATGCCATTTCGACGAAGGGATGGAGGTGCGAAGAGTCTCCAGGACATCATCACCTGTTTAAAGGAGACCGACCCAGACGACGTGCCGACATTCGTGGCTAAGGAGCTACACAAGCTGCCCCCCGTCACATTCGACCACGTCGACGTCACCAGGCTGTTGAAGGACATCACCTCCCTGAAAACAAGCCTGGCCGAAGTAATGTGTAAATTAGAGGCTTCGGATAACACCATAAGTGAGTTGCGAGCCCAAGTCGTGTTATTAAGCAACACGGCTTCGGTAAGTAGGTCACCCGAGGCCTCCAACAACGTGAACACTCGTCGTGGGGCGCAAAATGCATCCATCGGCAGTTTCGAGTCGGCGCATATGGATGCGTCACCGATCGCTGCCGCCACAGTGCGCGATGCACCGCGCCCCGCCGCCCGCTCCGCCGACCCGGCGGATACGTCACGCGTATGTACGTCAACACCTCAACGTGCATATTCTGCAGTCACCGCTACCAATCGACCCGCTACATCACAACTCAAGCGGGCTACAAATGAGGGAGAAAATCTTCTCGGCCCTGTCACTAAGGCTACAGCACCACGGAGACAGGATGATGGGTGTGACGAGGACGGCTTTAAAAAGGTGGAGAAGAAGAAGAAACCCGCCCGCCGTAACCTATGTGGCACCGCCCCGACTGGACACAATCACCTGCTGCGGCCGGCTATTCCGACGACGCTGGTGTACGTGTCCCGCCTGCACTACTCCACTAAAGCAGACGATCTCGTGGAGTATATCAGAATCAAGTCAAAATATACTCTGAGGGTCCAACGGTTGGAGTCTCGCCACAATGTGAATTTCAACTCATTCGTGGTGAGGGCGCCGACCGAACATCTGAAGACCTTCATGAGTGAAGATTTTTGGCCGAAGGGTGTCCTGTTCCGTCGATTTCGCGGCCGGTTACCGGACACTGCATTGCGCAACACGTCGCCGTCAATACGTGATAAAGTGTAATATTTATAAGATTGTTTATTATTTATGTATGTTAGTCTTTAAGGTATTTATTGTATGGGCCATTGATGCCTGAAATAAATGGTTAAATAAATAAATAAATAGTGTGTAGTATAGTGTGTAGTATAGTGTGTAGTATAGTGCCCCCCGCCGCCGAGCGCGCGCTGGCCCTGCGCGCCGCCGCCGCCGCCGGACACCTCGCCGCCGCGCAGCTGCTCATATGGGTGCGTGTGTGTAGTATAGTGTGTAGTATAGTGTGTAGTATAGTGCCCCCCGCCGCCGAGCGCGCGCTGGCCCTGCGCGCCGCCGCCGCCGCCGGACACCTCGCCGCCGCGCAGCTGCTCATATGGGTGCGTGTGTGTAGTATAGTGTGTAGTATAGTGTGTAGTATAGTGTGTAGTATAGTGTGTAGTATAGTGTGTAGTATAGTGCCCCCCGCCGCCGAGCGCGCGCTGGCCCTGCGCGCCGCCGCCGCCGCCGGACACCTCGCCGCCGCGCAGCTGCTCATATGGGTGCGTGTGTGTAGTATAGTGTGTAGTATAGTGTGTAGTATAGTGTGTAGTATAGTGTGTAGTATAGTGTGTAGTATAGTGTGTAGTATAGTGCCCCCCGCCGCCGAGCGCGCGCTGGCCCTGCGCGCCGCCGCCGCCGCCGGCCACCTCGCCGCCGCGCAGCTGCTCATATGGGTGCGTGTGTGTAGTATAGTGTGTAGTATAGTGTGTAGTATAGTGCCCCCCGCCGCCGAGCGCGCGCTGGCCCTGCGCGCCGCCGCCGCCGCCGGACACCTCGCCGCCGCGCAGCTGCTCATATGGGTGCGTGTGTGTAGTATAGTGTGTAGTATAGTGTGTAGTATAGTGTGTAGTATAGTGCCCCCCGCCGCCGAGCGCGCGCTGGCCCTGCGCGCCGCCGCCGCCACCGGACACCTCGCCGCCGCGCAGCTGCTCATATGGGTGCGTGTGTGTAGTATAGTGTGTAGTATAGTGTGTAGTATAGTGCCCCCCGCCGCCGAGCGCGCGCTGGCCCTGCGCGCCGCCGCCGCCGCCGGACACCTCGCCGCCGCGCAGCTGCTCATATGGGTGCGTGTGTGTAGTATAGTGTGTAGTATAGTGTGTAGTATAGTGCCCCCCGCCGCCGAGCGCGCGCTGGCCCTGCGCGCCGCCGCCGCCGCCGGACACCTCGCCGCCGCGCAGCTGCTCATATGGGTGCGTGTGTGTAGTATAGTGTGTAGTATAGTGTGTAGTATAGTGTGTAGTATAGTGTGTAGTATAGTGCCCCCCACCGCCGAGCGCGCGCTGGCCCTGCGCGCCGCCGCCGCCGCCGGACACCTCGCCGCCGCGCAATTGCTCATATGGGTGCGTGTGTGTAGTATAGTGTGTAGTATAGTGTGTAGTATAGTGTGTAGTATAGTGCCCCCCGCCGCCGAGCGCGCGCTGGCCCTGCGCGCCGCCGCCGCCGCCGGACACCTCGCCGCCGCGCAGCTGCTCATATGGGTGCGTGTGTGTAGTATAGTGTGTAGTATAGTGTGTAGTATAGTGTGTAGTATAGTGTGTAGTATAGTGCCCCCCGCCGCCGAGCGCGCGCTGGCCCTGCGCGCCGCCGCCGCCGCCGGACACCTCGCCGCCGCGCAGCTGCTCATATGGGTGCGTGTGTGTAGTATAGTGTGTAGTATAGTGTGTAGTATAGTGTGTAGTATAGTGTGTAGTATAGTGTGTAGTATAGTGTGTAGTATAGTGTGTAGTATAGTGCCCCCCGCCGCCGAGCGCGCGCTGGCCCTGCGCGCCGCCGCCGCCGCCGGCCACCTCGCCGCCGCGCAGCTGCTCATATGGGTGCGTGTGTGTAGTATAGTGTGTAGTATAGTGTGTAGTATAGTGTGTAGTATAGTGTGTAGTATAGTGTGTAGTATAGTGCCCCCCGCCGCCGCCGCCGGACACCTCGCCGCCGCGCAGCTGCTCATATGGGTGCGTGTGTGTAGTATAGTGTGTAGTATAGTGTGTAGTATAGTGTGTAGTATAGTGTGTAGTATAGTGTGTAGTATAGTGTGTAGTATAGTGTGTAGTATAGTGCCCCCCGCCGCCGAGCGCGCGCTGGCCCTGCGCGCCGCCGCCGCCGCCGGCCACCTCGCCGCCGCGCAGCTGCTCATATGGGTGCGTGTGTGTAGTATAGTGTGTAGTATAGTGTGTAGTATAGTGTGTAGTATAGTGTGTAGTATAGTGTGTAGTATAGTGCCCCCCGCCGCCGAGCGCGCGCTGGCCCTGCGCGCCGCCGCCGCCGCCGGCCACCTCGCCGCCGCGCAGCTGCTCATATGGGTGCGTGTGTGTAGTATAGTGTGTAGTATAGTGTGTAGTATAGTGTGTAGTATAGTGCCCCCCGCCGCCGAGCGCGCGCTGGCCCTGCGCGCCGCCGCCGCCGCCGGCCACCTCGCCGCCGCGCAGCTGCTCATATGGGTGCGTGTACTCTAGAATAGTCACATCCCGGACACTCCATACGACCGCTCTGTTATTTTTTTTATTTATTTATTAATGTATAGAAACAAACAGTCATACAAAGAATTTGACTTAAAATAAAGTGTTAATTATAGACCTATAGTTTCCTAGCTTTATAAAATCTATACGACTATATACTAAGAAAAGAGTAGAGTATGCTAAACAAAGGCAATTAAACATTACCCAATTAAATTACTAACTGTTTTAACTTGCTAGCTAACGTTTTATCGTGTAAATGTTGAGACGCAGAGGTCCCGGGTTCGATTCCCAGGGGGGGTACAATTTGTACTCAGTTTGGTTGGTGGTAGAGCTTATTTCAAGTCCGCCTGGCTAGCTACCACCATCTTAACTAAGTCTTACGCCATAACAACAATTTAAAAAAAATTGTGTTCCGGCAGTTAAAGGTAAGATAGCCAGTATTCCGGGTGTAGTGCGATTCCACCTTTGGCCTTATCGTCATTTAACATTAGGTGAAATGAAGGCCAAACACTATCCCGTTGTGTATAAAGAAAACATAACAGTTACCATAATATATTCCAATCATATGTTCCAATCTGCATACTGTTTAATAGGTCGCTAGCAGAAGGTGTGGTACCAAGCGTATGGAAACGTGCTTACATCACTCCGGTACACAAAAAAGGTTCAAGAACTGACGTCGCTAATTACCGACCTATTTCTAAACTTTGCATTGTTTCTAAAGTCCTTGAGAAGATTGTGTACGAACAACTTTACGCAGCTCTCATGCATTCCTTTAGTCACACACAGCATGGGTTCCTGAGAGGTCGCTCCGTTGTGTCCAACCTAGTACTGTTAAATGAATCTCTCACCTCTTTTATGGATGATGGCTCACAGGTTGATGTCGTATATACCGACTACAGCAAGGCATTCGATCGAATTCGGCCAGATCTATTAGTACTTAAACTACAGAAGATCGGTATTAGTGGTGACTTGCTTAGATGGTTATCTTCTTATATTGATAATCGGTCCCAGGCTGTTGTCGTAAAAAATTACATCTCCAGTTGGCTTACGGTTCCAAGTGGGGTTCCTCAGGGGTCCCTGCTTGGGCCTCTATTGTTCGCAGTTTTCGTGAATGACATTGAACACTGTTTCAAGGTATCACAGCTTCTATGCTTCGCGGATGATATGAAGATTATAGCACCCATATCTTCAGCTGCCGATGCTAGTCTGTTGCAGGAGGACCTCAACAGACTTGATAACTATTGCGCCGAGAATCAATTAGACCTTAATCCGTCGAAGTGTAGTGTTGTCACATATAGCCGCAAACGAAATTTGGTCCATTTTGACTATACTTTGAAAGGCTCGAAATTGAAGCGTGATACTGTCATGCGGGACCTTGGTGTTCTGCACGACAATAAGCTTATATTTGACGACCACATAAATAATATTATTTCTAAGGCTTCTAGGGCTCTCGGATTTGTGATGCGTAATTCTAAAGACTTCAAACATGCAAAAACACTAAAGATTTTATATTGTACATTTGTTCGAAGTCATCTTGAGTATGCGTCGCAGGTCTGGAACCCTCAGTACCTTACCTATATAGTGCGGATCGAGAATATCCAAAGGAAATTCATGAAATATCTCTGTTTTCGTACCAAAGAACACTATGAGTCTAGCCAATACATATCTTTTTGTAAAAAACACCACTTGTTACCACTGGAGAAGCGTCGTGAAATCTCTGATATGGTCTTCCTATTGAAAATCGCTTCTGGTGCAGTTGATAGTCCAGAGCTACTCTCTAAGATCTCCCTTAGAGCTCCGAGGAAACCCCTTAGATTTAACCCCCTTATATGCGTACCATCTGCATCTTCAAAATTTCGTCATAATTCGTATCTCTTGCGTGCAGGCAATAGCTTTAATTTAATCTCCAAGCAGTTTGATATTGACCTGTTTAATATTAGCGTTACATCGTTGAAGCGACTAATGAGCAGTGAGTTTTTTGGCAGATAGTCTTTTAAGTGTGCTGTATATTAAGTAGGTATTAGTTTTTAAGCATAAGCTACTTTTTGTTTACTTATTATTTGGCTTATATATCTTGTTTTCATAATTATATAATTATCTATCATGTGGAATGCGTACCTATTCTTACTTATTAAGTGCTTAGTTAGTATTGTAAATTGTTTCCATCGGTGAGGACCTGTAATTGGCTTCCAAGCGTTACATTAGTTACCTATTGGATTAAATTTAGCTGTTGGTCTTCCAAATAATTAAAATAAAATAAAATAAAATAAAAATAATTAAACGCTTAAAGCGGTATTGCTTGCGCCGCCATAAAAGGGAAATAAAAGGGGTCAATTCAGGAAATGCGGGTAAATTCGCTATCGATATGATGGAGAAAACACACTTCAACAGTCAATTAAAAAAAGGAATACCCAAGATGGATACTAGTGCCCATGATGTTGCTCAAATATTGCAAAAATGAGGCAATGCAATATTGCTCAGAAACTGAATCTCATTCATTGATTCCGTTCGACGAGTATTCCAACGGTTTCTAGAGATTATTGGCTATGTCTGAAGGGGAAGAAGTATATAACAACACAACATTAAATTAAATAGGATTAAATTAACTTTTTTTTTAAAGGTGCTATTATTCTGACCCGAAGTGTAGTACAAGTACAGAAGCAGCACTCCGCAAAGTCATTTAAATAAAAATCCGACATCTATGGACCGATTTTGATGATTCTTTTTTTGTTCGATTGAGTTTGCTTGCGAGATGGTCCCATTCAATTTTTTTTCAGATCGGTCCAGTAGTTTTCAAGTAATCCTGAAAATACTATGATTTTGCATCAACTACCTTGATGACTTTGTTATTTATGAACCGAATTAGATGAAGTTCTTTGTGTTGGAAAGGGGATACCTTTAGTGAAGTCACTTTTACCGACTGCAAAAAAATACGGTTCTCATGTTTCACCTGTATATAGTATGTTTCTCCGCGATTATCTCATGTTTGGCTGAGCCGATTTTTCTACCTAAATAATATACTTACCTACACTACACTACCTAATACAGAAGGTACTTAAAATAAAAAAAATAAAAAATTGATTATAAACAAAAAAACCGACTTCAAAAAAAAACCTGCCTCTAAAAAGCAAGAAATAATATTCAAATCATTAGATACGCATTATCATCGTTATAATAACGTCTATTGAAGTCGGGTGGGGATTTTAGAATAAAAAAACGAAGTTGTACTTCCCGTATGTACGTACGGTACATTCGTTCGTACCCTACCCGACTTCAATAGACGTTATTATAACGACGATAATGCGTATCTAATGATTTGAATATTATTTCTTGCTTTTTAGAGGCAGGTTTTTTTTTGAAGTCGGTTTTTTTGTTTTTAAACAATTTTATTATTTATTTATTATTTTGATTTGATGATAGTTTTGTTTTTGATTATTTATTATTTATTTGAATTAATGTATTTGATTTGATGATTTTTATTATAAATTGTAATTTTAATTATTATGTGATGTATGTTCCATGTATGATCCAAAGTTGGTCGAAATAAATGATTATTATTATTATTATTAGCTATCACAAATCTCTATTCGGTTGTATCTATAATGCGGCTTCACCTGCGTTAACGATAATGGTCATGTCCAACTACGCGTTACCTAAAGCATTATATAAATTTAGTACTGTCGTTTGTAAAGTTAAAGTGTTAGCCACATCTGCGTATCGTCTCGATTAACGTGTTAGGCTACGCGTTAAGACGCAGGTGGGGCAGTAGCATAATGATAAATCAATAAAGTTTATTCACACAAAAGATGGAAAAACAAATGATTATAGAAATAGAAAAAAGAGAAGTATCATATATATATTTCTATAAACTGTTTCATTTTTTTAATGTTTGATGGGGTTCCATGCTCAAAACAGGTTGGTGGTGCTAGCGGCGACCGTCCACTATCAATGGCTATGATTGGCTAAAAAATACCTCAAACAAAACGAACGTAAAAATTGTTTAACGCATTGTTTGCCTCAAGTTGCTGACGTCACCGATATATTTTTTCAGTTCAAAGAGAAGCCGTAAAAAGTTAAAGGTTGACAATCAAACGATTTAAGGACAGTCATTTGTGGCGCCATTAATTCTTCAGTTTGCAACCCCATCATACTTATGACGTTTTTCTCTTTACAGCACAACGGAAACCCGAATTTCCCCGACGCGGACGGACACACGTGCGTGTTCTACGCGCGAGCGGCCGCCAACCACCTGTCCGGTATCCCCCCCCAATACCCCAAAAGCCTCCAACTCACCTGCCCCCTCCACCCCACTCCCCCCGGCTCGAACACCAACTCATCGAGCTCAAACTCAAGCAAAAACTCACTCAAAAACCCAGAACCAGAATGCAACTGTATTATCTTCGAGTTGTTGAACGCACAAAGCGCAGCGAATGCTCTTGTAGAATTACTAATTGGTCTCCAAAACAATCAGTACATGAATGGTTTTGATATTAATGGCTCTGGAATGGCGGCGTTTAGCCACGCGACACTTGGTAGGCCTTTAGGCCCCAATCTGTCGCTCACGAACGGAAAATGTGGTAGTATTGTGTAAATTAAAAAAAGTAATCTGTACTGAGATTAAATAAAAATTAACACTGGAAATTTTGGTAGTGAACGAAACGCTTAACCATCTCAAATAAGTTTAGTAAACAATTGTGAGAATTTAAAACTTCTTTTCTATGTAATATTACTGGTTTATACAAGGTGTTACAAAAAAACCCGTAACGCCGAATACGACAGATAGGAACTATCAAACTGAAGGACTTTTGACCAACTCTGAAATCGCAAAAAAATCAGCTGTTTCATGCATTTTGATATTTTCGTTATAAATTTTTGTATGAAACATTTGATTCTTTTTTCGCGATTTCTGAGTTGGTCCCATAGTCAAAGTTGATCAGTTTGATAATTCCTATAACATACTTATGTATTGTATTTTAGTAACTCGTTCGTTCTCCGCCAAAAAACCCGATATTATACGTAACCAGTTCATGATATGACTGAAAATGAGAGATTTCATATTATATAGTTACCAAATTATACTTGACTAGGTAATTCTAGAGGTAATGTTTGACACGTTTGATTCGTATCGATTATCGAGTGTTTGTGAGCACTACATTTTTCGCATACGATTTTCTATGAGTAACGTTGTTGCACTGTATAGTGGTTTGTGATTTAATGGGAATAACCTATTACCCGTGTATAAACGTTGACATAATGTTGTTAAGATACGTACTTGAATATGAAACGAACTGGGACCCTATTTTTGAATCGCTCGGATGGCGTCGAGCGCTCGTTTCTACTGATTTTCGTTCGACAAATCAACTCAAATGCATGAGCTGTCGAACGAAAATCAGTAGAAACGAGCGCTCGACGCCAGCCGAGCGATTCAAAAATAGGGCCCCTGGTTGAGCGTAACATAATCTTCTTGTTAAATTAAAACAGTATGTACTATGGGCAATAGCGTCGCTTAAATTACTCCTAAGGTCAAAATCGCACGCCGCGCCGTCAGAACCATACGTTTAGTTCGTGCAGGGGCGATACGCACGCACACGAATTTTGTTGCTAACTGGTTCAAATCAAATCGTTTTATTCACACAAAACAGAGTGCATACCAGGGTTGGCATGATTAAATCACTTTGATTTAAATCATGATTTAAATCACGATTAAAATCAAGTGATTTTTTGAATAAAAATCATTGATTAAATCAAATTGCTCTTTTTCTCTCTTATATTTATATAAAAAACTAAAAATCTTAATTTTGAATAATTGATAGACACACACATGTATGTTAAAATTAACTTTGTGTTAGAATTACTGCACAATATTGTTTTTTCTTAAAAAAAAACTGCCTAATAATTTGTCCTTATATCTTCCACAAGATATTTTTAACTATTTTATTGATCTTTACTTGTGTTTCTTCGAAATTAAAGTGTCAAATAAATAAAACATAAGCGTGTTGTGGTTTTACGCACTATTTTAAGTGGATTTTAAAGTCTCAAGCAAAAAAATCGAAAAAAATCTGATTTTTTCGATTTTTTGCAATAAATCTGTGACTTTTGTTTTTTTGAAAAAAATCATGATTTTTTCCAACCCTGAGTGCATAGGTACAGTTGTTATTGATTACAATTCCAGTTCTCTGCCTTGCCACACAAAGGGCATGTGCAATGACAGTTTGGATTGAATAGTAAATAGATACAATTAAATAATTAAATTAAAATTATATGTACAGAAAAAAAAATATGTCAATTTTTAATTTAGAAATTCTTCAATTGAGTAGAAACATTTTTTAATAACCAGCCCCCCTACTCTCGACGGGAATTAACGAGATCAAGTTCACATCAGGATCGAAAAAACGTCAAATATCTGTTATTTTATTTTAGTACATTGAAAACGGTTGCCATGGTTTCCATTGTGTACTGTTTTGACGTTTAGTCGATACCAATTCGATCTCAGTTTCTCGTTCGTGTTTCGGAAGTAACTCCCCAATTTTTTTTAAAAAAGGTTAAGCATCGCTGTTGCCCACAGTTACTTTCTGTCCGTACATATTCCTTGAATTTTGATTACTTTGATTAAATGAATTTTTGTTTCATAGTTAATATCGCGGTAAGAGTATTCATTTAAAGGATTGCCCATTGGCTAAGTAATTACTTAAATTTTATCCTGTAAATACGCTCAACCTAAAACTTGTCGTTATTCAATTCTGTCACTCAATAATCTAAGGTTGATATCGATTCTAAATTTGATGACTGTCGTAAGATATCCGTAGTTAGATAATGTGAAATGGTCATGAAAAGACCAAATGATTGGATTGTATCTCTAAAATCAACAGCACTACTTTATGTAGGCAAAGAAAATTTTAAGACTCACGAAAAAGTGTTTAGCTAAATTTTAATGATGTGGAATCACTTCGAGAATCAATGTTTTAAGAATTAGCAGAATTGTATTATGTCAATTTTTTTAGAATATGTATGCTACATAATTGAAAATAATACTTGGTTTAGCAGCACATATCCCGTGTAATAGTTCAAATTAAATATTGTTTTTGTAGCGGTTAGTGGTAGAGCAAATGAAATTTAGTTAACTGGTCACGTAATATACGATTTTAAAGAGATATACTATGCGAACCAAATAAGAATAGTACTATCAAACGGCAATTTTGATCTTTTTATTCCTTTTCTTGCACAGCCTACACCCTGAAGTGGAAGCGAGACGCAAACAAATATGGCCGTTTTGACAGTACTATTCTTATTTAGCTCGCATAGTACGTAGTTGGACTTTTAAAAATATTCACTCCATTTTTCTGTTCTTAGTAAGATTTTTCACATAAAAGTAAAATATTATTTTTCTTAATGAGTGATAGTGGTAAAATTAAAATCTTTATTTATTTTGATTATCAGGTTAGGATATGAAAGTTCCGTTTCATCCGGTTAATTTATCCGGGTAGTTCCGGCTATCCGTAAACGTTATTCGATCGTAATTTAGTCGGTAATCTTAATAGGTTTACATAAATTATAACGTTAGGTGCAAGATCTCAGCTCAACGCTATTAGGGTAAAATTAGGATAATTTTAGAAGTAATAAATGTCGCTTTACCCTTAGCCCTTGGGTGCTACTAGTGGTAGCGCTTATTTAACTTTTAAAGTTAAATTATTCTATATTTAATTAGTTAGTAATTAATTTACTTTCATCACAAGAAATCTCAACAATTGCAATATTTATTCTAAGTAAGAAATCACCAACTTCCTCTGCAGCTTTATAGTAACACGAAATTTTACAGATGTACAAAGTTTTAAAATAAATCTTTATATTTGGAGGGAAATATTTCACTTTTATACGTTTAAGTTATTTATTATACATTCCGATTATGTATAATTTACACCCAAGGGCGAAATATAGTTGATGTGATATTCCTGAGGTTTTCCCGTAATAAGCCAAATGTACTGAACCCTTCTGTGCCTACTTTAGGTAGTTACGCTTCGCTACACGGTGATAGGCCAGGACGCTGAGAAATTTGTATTTTATTAAGAGCTCCTTGCCTATCATATGGTACTTATCCGATGTAAAGTGTTACTACGCACCTATTAGTGTTTTTCGCTACTTAATGTTATAATTACGTGCATTTAGTTTCCAGTCATTTCCGTGAGGTTGATTTTTGAATTGCTGATTCATATAGGTACTTATAAAAAATTAAAAGTATAATTTAATAATAATAACAGTAACAATTGAAAACCTTGTATGCGCAATAACAAAAATCTACGTTGAATAAACACAAAAACCGAATTTTGTAAAATAAGCCATACATAGGTACACTTAGGGTTGCCAACTTTTTTTTGGATCAAATATAGTAGTTTCAAGATTTTTAGTGTAAAAATATAGTAGATGGCGAAAAAGTCCAAATAAATATAGTAGGTTGCCGTTTTGTATGGAGGATTTTGAAGAAATTGCATTTTTCATAATTAAGTAAGTAGGTATACTAACATTTTCATAATTTATTCAACAAGCATAAAGACAAGTGTTTAATTACAAAAAATATTATGCAATTACTTATGTGCATATAAGTAATTATATATTCTTTTGTTGATTTGTTAAATTTTTTGACTTGAAAAAATATAGTAGTTTTGCCTACTATATATTTTTTCAAAAACATAGTAGGCAAGCCCTCAATATAGTAGGATACTATATTATATATTAGGATTGGCAACCCTACATACACTATCATAACGTTTGATCTAGAGGCATAATCAAATAGGATCAAGCCATTTTGACCGTTTGAAGTCGATTTGTCATTGAGATAAATAGGAGCCTTAACATTTACTGCTATTATTAATATCATGGCTGGGTAAATTTACGGGCATTTTGAACGACGTCATTCTCGACATAAAATTGTCACGATAGGTTGCAAAAATAATACAACTTATGCTGCTAAATGGATCTATTCTCGACACTGCACACGGGGACAAAATTTTCTTACTCCAAAATTATGAAAATATGTTGAGAGTGACAGCGTTCAAAATGCCCGTAGATTCATCCAACTAGAGTTTGGTTAACGAAAGATAAGACTCGGTTGAAAATGGAACTAATTTTAAGGCACAAATATTTTTTACGTTAATTTAACAGGGAAAGTGACGCCGCCATTTCAGTCTCATCTTACGTTAACCAGACTCTAGTTGAAGCTTATCCTGTGCGATAAGATGCAATTTTGATCTTCAAACTTAATCTTATTTCACAACTTCAATTTTGTTGATTTGATTATGTTATTTAAAGTGAATTAAGTTGTAAATTTTAGCAATAAATCATTTACCGACGTCAGTATTCGTGAAATTGTATAAAATGCACTTTTAACTCGCACGCACCACTTCTGTACAATTTATGCGGTAAAAATGTATAATTTGGTAAAAATGTATAATTTTTAATAATTTGAATTGTTGAAATTTTATTGCTAATTTTAAATTCGTTACCTCGTGTTTGGTTCATTATTTTATTTTGAACGTTTTTAAATAAACATGTTTTTTGTGTATATTTTTTTGTAATGGCCAAAGAGCTTATCATTGTAAATATTGTATAATGCAGCTATAGTACGTAGCTGTGCTCTAATTAGACTTTCGTTATTGTAATTTTTAAGAGATTTGTTGATGTTCTCTATCTTGTGAAATAAAGTGTAACAAACACGACACATGTTTTTTATTTTCAACAAAATGCCGGATTTGGTAATTGGCTTGAGCACGGTGAAAAATTAAGAGGTGTAGAAACATGATACTGAAGTATGACAAGTAGGGCTTGCAAATATTCGACGAAATCAATATTCGAATATTCGAAAAGAATTTAAGGCGGTATTCGAATATATTCGAATATTATTCGAATATTTCTGTAAAGTAAAACAGGTGGTCGTAATTATTAAATATTGTTTATTTTTGAAATTAAACCGACGTTAAATGCTTCGTTTAATGGGGGCGCATTTTGTAAGATTTATCATCAATTGACTTTTGCATTCGCCCCACAGTTTTAGGTTTAAAACTTCTTTATAGGGCCATCAATCTTTACGTGGGTAATTATTTTATACTTATTAGTCCGTTTTTATAAGTATGTTTTGACTTGAGTCCGATTTATATACTTTTTAGTTAGTTTTTAAAACGCGATTTTTTTTGCTTTTTTGTCAGTAAATATTTATTTTTTGCTTTTTAGTCTAATCTGTGCTTTTTTCTCTGGTGTTTTCCGATTTCACCATCACACCAGGGTTTGATACTATTTTTCAACGGAGTACTTGTCAAGATGAATCAAACGACCCAAAACTCGATGAATTTGTATGGTTTCTTTTTTTATCGGAAACTGGGCAGGCACTTGCTTGGTAAACAGGATGTGGTCTAAGTTGTAGCACACTTGCCCAAGAAATGCCTATTCACTGTTACCTTGAAGAGACAAAGGTTGTAACTATCGGGGAACATATGAGTAGCAGCGCAATCCATTCTTCAGCAGTCAAATGTATTGGCAAAGCGCTTGGTAGCATCTACTATGTAAGGAAGGGTGATATGCTAACCTGCGTCTTGTACCCTGATGGTGGAAAGGGACTAGAGGAACAAGCTTGTGCAGTTCCCTCGCACACTCTTTAACTTTGCGACGGTGAATAAGGCTCTGAAGTTCCGCCGCGGCCAATTTTGAGTTGCCGATGAGCCTCCTTGCTTTCAATCTGCTTTCAATTGATTCAGGAAGTTTAAGCTGATACTTAGCAGAACCATCCCACAGGTGACAACAGTACTCCATGATTGGATGAATCTGCGCGTTGTATAACAGAAGCAGTTGGTTGGGTGAGAACTGAGAAGTACCGCTTAGCCCGTGAGAGGGTGGAATTTAATACAGAATTCCTGTGGTTTTCTTCCGGCTCCATCATCAGACCCTGGACACTATTTCCCAACAGAATACTTGTCAAGATGAATCAAACAAGCCCTTACTCAATGGATTTGTATGGTTTTATTACAGAGTGTGAAACATGGGCACTGACTCAAAAACACTATTTGAATCTCAAAACATGCCAGAGGAACACGGAAAGAAGCCTAATAAGTGTAACGCTGAAAGACCGGCCAAAATCAGAGGAAATGAGAACAAAAACGATAGTAGAAGATATAATAAGGAAAATAAGACAGTTAAAATGGCAATGGGCGGGTCATATGGCAAGAGAAAGCAAGAAAAAATGGAACAAAATTATAACAGAGAGACGGAAAAGGAAAAGAGGAAGACAAACCAAAAGATGGGCAGATGATATTATGAAAACTGGAGGAACACTTTGGACGCGAAAAGCAAGAGATAGAACAAAATGGAAACAGCTGGAAGAGGCCTATGTGTTGCAACTTGCAATGCAAGACACGATGCTCACTAACGCCAAGAAGAAATAAAATGTATTTTGTTAATTATGAGTGCCAATGTTTAAAATGTTTGTGTTATTTGCTTAGTGTCAGCAATAAAGTAAAGTATTACAGAGTTCCTGTGGTCTTCTTCCGGCTCCATTATCCGACCCTGGCCACTATTTCCTAACAGAGTACTCATCAAGACAAATCAAACGAGCACAAACATGGGGTCACATGGTTTTATTACAGAGTTCCTGTGGCCTTCTTCCAGCTCCATCACCAGACCCTGGAAACCGTTACTCATCTCCTTTTAGAGTACTAGTCAAGGCGAACAAAACAAGCCCAAATCAGATGGAGTTGCATGGTTTTATCACAGAGTTCTTGTGGCCTTCTTTCGGCTTCATCAGACCCTGGACACTACTTCACAATAGAGTACGTGTCAAGACGAACCAAACGAGCCTAAACTCGATGGGTTTGTATGGTTTTATTACAGATTTCCTATGACCTTCTTCCAGTTCCATCATCAGGTCAGCTCAATGACACTATAATACTTTATTGTCTTCCTGTTCTGACCTATGTTTTAAGTTTAAGTCTTTTACTCATCGGGAACTAGATTAAAATCGTTTGCAATTTGTGGACAAACAAACAACATAGCTAAACAAATAAATAAACGAGAAAGTGAACGTTAACGATCGCTTCATTCTTTGCTCACAAATGCTATTCGGGTTTTTAATTAATGTCTTTTGCCTAAATCTAACAAAGTAGAAAATATTCGAATATTCGAATTTCACCGACTTTAGTATTCGAATACCAAAATAAGGCGAATATTCGAATAATTCGAATATTCGAATATTCGATTTGCAAGCCCTAATGACAAGTGTGTTAAATACCAATACAAGAAACCCAGAAAAACAAAATAGGAATTATCACCGAAAAAAATCTGATTTGTATCTAGGTGTGTTTTCAGGCAATTTTCAGGGACACATGCAATGCAACGAAAATCTCATGCATATTCCAGTCGATACCTACAAAAAGGGCTTTTATTTCACGGACAACGGAAGCACCGTTATAATGTTAACAAGCTCCTCAATATAGATGGCGCTGTAGGACTTAGTAAATGAAAATCTCCATAGATGGCTTTAGTCAATTGTTTGAAAAACAAAAAAGCAAGATCGTATAGTTTTCTTGTGAGGTCAATAGACCTTGTACTATTAGTTATTCTGTGTCAATAGTATGATTAATGACCGGATATTATGATTAATGACCGGATATACTATCTTTTATGGTCAAAACAAACAGGTGATCAAAATAGGCTTTTTCCGTTCTTTTCTCTACAAAACATAATTTGGTATTTTTTTTAATTTAAAGAATTTGTGCACTAGAAATTAAGGTAGCAGATATTACAATCTACTGCAATCCGCAGTCAAGTCAATTACGTAATAACACTACCTATAGTTTTTGGGTGTTTCTAACATAGTGGAGAAGCCACTTTTACGAAAGTCGTCTATTTACGATTCCCGTCGGACAAGAGAGTGCTCCACCGACAACCGGTATCATTGTCTTCAGCATGATCTCCTGAACAAGAATACAGCGGTTGTCGCATTATAAAGTGGTGGAGGGGGGAGGGGGGGAGGGAAAAGCCGCGGAAGTCGAGTATTGGGAATTGGTTAATTTTCTCAACAACCACTTGTCCGATTTAAACAAATAAGCTGTCGTATGATAGGTAATATCCTTAGCAACATATTTTATGCTACAATAGTTATTGTAAATACTATAGTTTATTAAATAATTAGAAAAAAGTCGAATTTCAAACAAAAACATTTTTAGTTTTGTAGATTTGAAGCAGTAAATTAAAATAAAGTACATACATATATATAGTATAAAGTACTGCGTAAAATTGCTACAGTCATTAGCTTGCTGTTTGCTTTTTAATTTTGAAATTTGGCTGGAAAACAACAAAATTATCATCGATATTGTGCGGGAGGTCACTGTCCGAATAATATCGAAGATGCTTTAAAGAAAGTCGTCTAATGACTATTCCCGTCGGACCGGAGAGTTCTCTACCGACAACTGGTATCATTGTCTTCAGCATGATCTCTTGAACAAGAATATAGGGGTTGTCGCATTATAAAGTGGTTGAGGGGGGAGGGAGGGGAGGGAAAATATGCGGAAATCGGGTATCAGGGTTTGGATAATTTCTCAGTAACCGCTTGTCCGATTTAAACAAATAAGGTGTCATATAGTAGATAATATCCGTAACAACAAATTTTATCTTTCAATGTTTTTTTTGAATACTAAAGTTTATTACAAAAATAGAAAAAAGACGAATTTCAAACAAAGGCTTTTTAGTTTTGTTGAATTGAAGCAGTATATTAAAAGAAAGTACTATGAAATTAAAACTATGAGGATTTGCCCCAGAAAAAAAACATTTGTACGTAGCACAGTTATCCCACTATATGGAGTAATAAACTTGTCAAACATTTTTATCTAGTAACTATGCTAAAAATTTTTTTTGGGTCGCAAGGCGAAATTTTTTCTACCGTTTTTTTCGAAATTCCTCTACAGAATTAAAACTATGAAGATTATCTTCGGAAAAAAAATACTGGTGAATAGCTTAGTTATTCTACTATATAAAATAATAAACATGTAAGACATTTTTGTCTAGTAACTATGTTAAAAAAATATTTATTTAGTCGCGAAGCGAAATTTATGCTACCATTTTTTTCGAAAATCCTCTACAGAATTAAAACCATGAGGATTTACCCCAGAAAAAAAATAGTAGTAAATAGGCCAGTTATTCCATTATATAGAATAATAAACTTGTCAAACATTTTTGTGTAGTAACTGTGTTAAAAAATATTTTGTGTCGTGCAAACTCATTTAAACATAACTTTGCAGGTCCACCGTGTTATGCGACACAAAACATTTTTTAACACAGTTACTAGACCAAAATGTTTGATAATTTTATTAATCTATATAGTGGGATAACTAGTCTATTAACTATTTTTTTTTCTGGAGCAAATCCTCATACCTAGTTTTAATTCTGTGGAAGAATTTGAAAAAAAAAATGTTAGAGAAAATTTAGCTGCGCGACAAAAAACATTTTTTTTACATAATTTCTAGACAAGAATGTTTGACAAGTTTATTATTCTGTATAGTGCAATAACTAAGCTATTCACCAGCATTTTTTTCTGAAGCAGATCATCATAGTCTTTATTCTGTAGAGGATTTTCGAAAAAAAAAATGGTAGAGTTAATTTCGCCACGCACCACAAAACATTTTTTAACACAGTTACTAAAGAAAAATGTTTAAGAAGTTTGTTAGTCTATATAGTTAAATAACTGAACTATTTACTACATTTTTTTTATGGGGAAAATCTTCATAGTCTTAATGTTGTAGAGGATTTTCGAAAAAAAAATGATAAAGAAAATTCGCCACGCAACAAAAACATTTTTTTAAACTTAATTACTACACAAAAATGTTTGATAAGTTTATTATTCTATATAATGGGATAACTAGGCTTTTGACCAATATTTTTTTTCTGAGTCAAATCTTCATAGTTTTAATTCTGTAGAGGATTTTCGAAAAAAAATGGAAGAGAAAATTTCGCCACACGACGCAAAAAAATTTTTTTTAGCCAGTTATAAGACAAAAATCTTTAAAAAGTTTATTACTCTATATAGGGGAATGACTGGGTTATTCACCGATATTTTTTTTCTTGAGAATTTTTTTATAGTTTTAATTACAAAGTAGTTTATTTCAATTTACTGCTTCAATTCTACAAAACAAAAAAATATTTATTTGAAATTCGTATTTTTTCTTATTATTTAATTAACTATAGTATTTACAAAAACCATTGTTTGATCAAATATGTCGTTAAGGATATAACCTACCATATGGCACCTTATTTGTTTAAATCGGACAAGTGGTTATTGAGAAATTAGCCAAACTCTGATACTCGAGTTTTGCACCTTTTCCCTCCCCCCCCCCTTCCCCCTCCACCACTTTATAATGCGACAACCGCTAATTTCTTGTTCAGGAGATCATGCTGAAGACAATGATACCAGTTGTCGGTAGTGCACTCGCTTGTCCGACGGGATTTCAATTTTGAAGGCCTGGCGTCTCGGCTAACAGTAAGTAGGGTCACGGAAAAAAAAATAGAACCAAAGGTACCGTAGGTATTTTTTTACCTACTTATGATGTATACTTACCTACTTATGATGTCAAATCAATCACATAAATAATTCTGTGTTCGTTCTGAAGTGTAATCTTCCTCAAGTGAAGTGATGTAAGTAGGTACCTACCTAGATTTATGATTAAAGTTATAGATAGTCCTTATCTATAGACGCCTTGACGTCGGACATACAGGAAGAGGCCCCCTGGTGTATGTTGTTTGCGGACGACATTGTACTTGTTGGTGAAGAGGAGCCTGAGATCCAGAGCAGATTAGGGAAATGGCCACAGAGGCTGGAGAGTGTTGGCTTGAAAATTAGCAGAACCAAAATAGAATACATGTTTTGCGACTTTGGCGGTATCTCAAGTACTTATAACATAGCGCTAGACAGCGTGCCCCTACCAGTCTGCTCCGACTTTCGGTAGCTCGGTTCACTTATGCAAGGCGATGGCGAAGTAGATCGGACTGTCAAACAAAGAATAAACACAGGGTGGATGAAATGGCGACAGGTCACGGGAACTATTTGCGACTCCCGAATCTCCCTTAAACTTAAAGGGAAGATATACAAAACAATGATAAGACGCTGTCATGTATGGATCGGAGTGTTGGGCCACCAAGGAGATGAATGAAAGACAAATGCATGTAGCTGACGAGGAATGTGTGGTTGTTACGAGAAAGGTCAAAATTAGAAATGAATACATAAGAGGGAGTTTGAAAGTGGTGCCAATAACGGAAAAGTTGAGGGGAAACGAAAAGGGGAAGGAAAAGGCTGTCGTGGTATGGACATGTAAGGGGGCGTCCATTAATCACGTGATGTTTTTTTGGCCAATTATTAACCCCCCATCCCCCCTGGTGATGCATGGTGAGGTTTTACGTTTTTTTGATACAAAATAATTTCAACAATTTTCACTACGAATATGGCGCGGTGGGCGGAAGAAACAGACATGCTGCGCCGACCCCAAATAAATTGGGATAAGGGCAGGAGGATGATGGGTAATTTGAAAACTAAATTATCGAAGTGAGATTGAAATCAAACACCGCAATGGCAGCAATTCGACTAAGTTCTGAGTTCGTGAAATTAGCACGAGATTGAAATATATGTTATAAATCTAATATATGTTTGCCGATGCCAGCGTGGATGACTTTTACGCATTAATGCGAAAAAAGGCTGCCTCGTTGGTGAACAGGGTGCGACGGAGCTCGAACAGAGTCCTGAGGATGGTGGGTGAACGCCTCGATTCAGCCCTAGTTGGCAGGTTCACCGAGCTGCATGTGGCAAGGGTTCGGTGAGCCTGCCCACTGGTGGTAATTTACTTTTTGTTGCCATGTTTACTAACATAGTCTATAAGTTATATTGTTACTAATAAACTATGGATCTTTGGTCTGAAAATAAATTATTTTTATTTTTTTATTTATTTATTATGTAGATAGATATCTATACTTACTTTACTACTTATTATAACACACGAAGCAAATAACAAAGGCTAGGATTACGTGCATCAGCCCCCCTACCCTAGCCAAAGTAATATCACAGAATATATAGGTAGGTAATAGTACTGTAACATTTGCAAATCATCGCTTCGCTTTCGAATCGAAACCTGAGATCGAAACATTGTAGGTACGGATTTGACGTTTTAATGTCAATTCAATATTTTGTTTGATTGACGACCGATTCCGAACGATTCTGAGCGCATGCCTCCCAGTTGGAAGATTCAATTTGGCAACACTTCATATGGCGTTTTAGTACGTCCTTATATCTGAGGAACTGGCCACCCTGCTTTCGTTTGCCTTTTTGCAGCTCAGAATAAAATATTTGTTGTGCCACCATGTAATGGCCTCCTTAAAAATGTCGTTAATCCCGTGGTTATTAAATTCTTGCCTTTACAAGCTCGGTGATCGGTGCTTACAGAAACTTATTAACGTCGGTATTTGCTACCTCAAGTAAATTAATTTTGTGGCTGGGCTGGGTTGGCTATTATTATGCCCAAATATTCCTATCCTATCCTTGTAAAAGTATAAGTATGGCGTTTAAAGTTATCAGTTAAATCAAGTCAACATCCTTACTAATATTATAAATGCGAAAGTCCGTTTGTTTGTTTGTTTGTTACGCCTTCACGTCCTAACTACTGGACCGATCGTTATGAAATTTTGCATATACGTTATCAGGGGCACAGAGAAGGACATAGGGTACTTTTTATGCCGAAAAAATTAAAAAACCTTTCCACTCATACGAAGTCGCGGGCGGCCGCTAGTTTATTTATATTTATAAAATCTCAATTTCACCACGAAAAGTATTTTTACAAACTTTAATTCTTTTGTACTTTAAGTACTTACAACGATTTTTTTTAAATTAACTATTAAACTTTTTGTCGTTCATCGTCGGTTTTTTTTATGTATGTTTTTTGCCAGTTTCTATCTAAAAGAACATAGTTCAGCAATTATAGAGATCTGGTTAGTGTAGTTTTTTCATAATCCTGAAAAATATCATTTATTTAGCTATTACTATCGCACGATTTCTTCATCATCATCATCATATCAGCCACACGACACCCACTGCTGGGTATAGGCCTCCCCTAAGGATCTCCACGACGATCGGTCCTGCGCTGCATGCATCCACTGGCTTTCCGCGACCTTCACCAGATCGTCGGTCCACCTTGTCGGGGGCCTACCCACGGAGCGTCGTCCGGTGCGCGGTCGCCATTCCAGAACCTTTCTGCCCCAACGGCCATCGGTTCTTCTCGCTATGTGTCCCGCCCATTGCCACTTCAGCTGAGCAATCCTTCGAGCGATGTCGGTTACTTTAGTTCTCCTGCGGATCTCGATTCTTCAGGCATACTTAATTATTTTCTTTTTGCGAATCCGTAATTTTACTGAACTATTTGTTAATGAACCGGTTTTTTTAAATGATTCTTTTTTTGTTTAAAAAGGTCATCAAGAGTGGTAACATTCTAATTTCAGTGGTATTGAACCTTGGACTTCCAAGATACACAAGGGAACTCCTCAAAGTCAAATAGGATATGTGAATGATTGAGATCATAGAAATAGAACTCACCGAAAAATTTTCTATGTCTATGATTGAGATATTGGCAGGTTTATGTCAATCCAAAACAAACCGAGCTATAGACTTCGACGGCAACGTCCTGGACTAAACTTGGACTATGAAGGCACAAAGGAACTCTCTAAAAACAAACAGCGTAAAGGACATGGCCAAAAAAGTACTTTCCATTTACTGGCCATGTCATTTAGAAATTGAGTTATGGGCATTGTATCATTGAAAACATTACCTTATAAAGTTAAAAAATATTTAAAGGCACCTACCACTAAGCCTTTAAAAAAAGAAAACCTCCTTCAAAAAACCTGTTAACAAAAACGGCTTCAAAATAAAATAACTCTAAAAAGCCAGAAATATTATTCAAATCATTAGAAAGTTACGCATATCAATTTTAATAATGTTTTATTTCTATTGAAGTCGGGTGGGGCTCTTAGAAATAAAAAAATAAAAACAAGTTGTCGCTCCACCCGACTTCAATAGACGTGTTTTATTAAAATTGATAAGCGTAACTAATGGTTTTTTCACTCCTCTTGCTCTAAAAGTCCCTCATAGTAAGGTACAAGAGCCAGGATAAAATAGCAAAATTACCCCTAGGGGATAAAGTTTTTTCTTTTTTAATGTTTGTCTATTACCAATGAGCCTACTAAAACGAAAAAGTCTTTATTCATAATCACGAATAAAGACTCGCTCGACTTAATACTGTTTCTCATTTTTATTTTTGAAAATGGAACTAAAAGCAGCGATCTCTTCGGTGAAATCATAGACTTATTTATACTCTGTGACTTTAAGTTTGATCGTAGAATGCGTGCATTGTGTTTCTTAGCTGCTACAGTAGAAATTAAAAAAGGCGCGAAATCTTTAGAATTTTTCTCTAATACCAAACTGATTGAATTGTGTGACTGTAAGTAAGTAATAGGAAAGAAATAATTTTAATCTTTTGCCGTCAAGCACAAATCATTTATTTAAATACTGTATGAAAAGTTTATGAAGTGGAGGATAGAAAAATGAGTGGATTCGTTTACGTAAGTATAAACTAGGTATTTAATATTGTATTTTATTTTCTCGCCTTCGTAGTGAAAAGTAGAGTGTAACACACGACGCTAAAACCCATTGTAACTCGGTTTCTATTTATTCCCTCGCTAAAGCTCGGGAATAAAACTACCTCGTATGCAATGGGTCATTTTAGCGTCTTGTATAACAATCTACTATTGCTTTTATGAGGTAGATATTTTATTTTGAAGCTGTTTTTGTTAAAGGTTTTTCTTTTTTTGTCTTGCCAAGTTATGTGCCGGCCTTATAACATCGATTTTTAATGAAATACTTATTAATAGTTTTGTCGTCTTCTTACTACTGCTTGACCATCAGCCATTTTTGATGTCCCCACTGCTGGGGCACAGGCCTTCCTTAAGGGTGAATAAGGAGGATGGGCCAATAACCCACAACGCAGGCCCAATGCTGATTGGTGGGTGTTAAAGACTGCAAATGCAGCCTAATAATTTTTGGTCACCCATCCCATGACCGACCCTCGCGAAAGCAATCGCTGCGCCACCGAGCTCCTCGACTACACTTAATTAAAATAGGTATTAAGCTGTGTAATATTTGCTGTCGTAAGCATCGGTGCGATCAATCATGTTTTATAAAAAAAAACTTTAGGAAAACCATACATGACTTTCCATAAGATATTGACTTTCTTCACATTTCTGGTTAAAAGTTCCAGTAGGTTAAAGATGAATAATTTTGTGAGTAGGTAGGTAGGTACCTACTTCAAATAAAATACGATTTTTTTGCATTGTTTCTGGGTTAATCACTCAATACAGGTATTTACTTAAGTATACTATCAAAATATCACAAAAGTAAGTGAATGTCCGTGTTTTTCATAACAAAATATTTTTTCTGGCTCTAATGATATAAAATGTCAATTTTCACGAAACTTCTGCAAAGTTAAGATTTTAATACATTGTCATTTTCCGTTGAAAGTCGACCATCGATCATATTTTGACGTTTCAACAATGGAGGATTAATGAGATGAAAATCTTCTGAAGAAATTAGACTCTAGGAGATGTACCTAGTCTTAGTAAGTATAGTAATCAGATGAAAAATAATGTTTACTATTAAAAACTGTCTTTAATTTTTGTCTTAAAAAGTGAAAGAAAATTACAGAAGCTGTAAAAAATCGTCGGCACGAAAAATTTCCAGATATAAACCTCTAGAAAGGAACGAAAACTAAATGAAAACTGAAGTCTACAAAGCCGTCGCATCACATAGTATATTACAATACAAGATGTTCCTTAGAAACAAAAGTCAATATTATACCAAGAATTAAAAAAAAAAAAAACTAAAAGCTGACGACGATGATAATTGTTAACAACTCTACATTCTTGACATGACCTTAATGAAAGAAAAGTAAGTTTATTAAACGGGTGGAATGTGGGTAGAATGAACTTTCTGAAAAGGTCGCGGTTTTGCTTCAATAATAATTCTGTCAAGGGGTTTATAAAGCACGTCACCCCACTTTCGCTTTAAGTTAGTTATTTAACATCATTATGGAACTACTCAGGAAACTCGACGCCATCTTGGAAGTACTTATACAATTTTCGATAGACGCTCTTTTACGTGGAAAATATCAGCCTACTGTTATGTAGGTATATTAAATCTAGCGACATTACCAATATCTTAAAATTTAAAAAAATATTATGTTAGGTACTTATTGTTATGTCCAGAAAATAGTAAAAACATCAGCTTGTACCATTTATTGACCGAGCGAGCACGAAGTGCGAGCGAAGCGTCTCTGCTTCAGCTTGGGCAAAAATTCTTTCGAATGTCTGTATGTTCTCTTCTACAGGTCGTATTTCTCAACCGATTCTCGTGACATTTTGTGAGCAGGTTTAAAAATAATATAGAATTTTATTGTCACGCCACTTTTTCGATTTCTTTTAAAATGGCTGAGATATGTAAAAAAAACATATTGCAGTCCAGCTTCCCGGCTCTGTCTTTTCTCCTCTACGGGTCGCATTTCTCAACCGAATTTCGTGAAATTTTGTAGGCAGGTTCGAAAATTATATAGATTTTTTAAAATTGAGACAGTTTTTCCAAATTTTTCGTAATGGCGGAGATATGTAAGAAAAATGTATTTCAGTCCGGCTTTTTGGCGCTGGATGTTCCCCTCTACAGGTCGCATTTCTCAACCGATTCTCGTTAAATTTTGTGAGCAGGTTCGAAAATTACATAGATTTTTTTTGTCACGCCAGTTTTTTTTAATTTTTTATAATGACGGAAAAATGTAAAAAGACATATTTCAGTCCGACTTTCCAGCTGTCCATTTTCCTCTACAGGTAGCATTTCTCAACAGATTCTCGTGAAATTTTGTGAGCAGGTTCGATAATTATATAGATTTTTTAAATTTAGCCAGTTTTTCTAAATTTACCAAAAATCACAATTTCGAAAAATGATTAAAATTAGAAGCGCCATCTAGCTGCGAACATACCTACCAAATAATACCAAACAGCTCGTACCTACTACGTGCTTTGAAAAGCTCGTGAACAGTGTGGGAAAAAGGGATGGCAAAATCTTTTAGATAATTTTTTAAACAACATACAATTTGAGCTACTTTTTAACGGCGTGATCCTCAGTGGCCGGACCACATTTTAGTACTTGGTACTTGGTTTAGTTCCACATAGTTGCTACCTAAAGTCTACCTTCACAGGAATATATCATAGTTAATAGTACCTCAACAGATAAGGAAATATTTAACAAATAAAGTGGTCCGGCCGCAGAGCAATGCTCTCTGGCCGCACCAACTCAAATTTTAAAAAGTGTGATACATTTTCAAGAAATTTATATCGCAGTAAAACCTACCTAAATAGTACCTTCCACACGACCAGTTTCGTAAAATAAAACTCATTGGCTTAGAAGTTACAAGCCGTAGTTTGTGGTCCGGCTGGGAAGTATTCTCTGCAGCAGGTCAATATCGTAAGTGTGATACATTTTCAAGAAAGTGATATTCCAATAAAAGCTACCTAAATAGTACCTTCCACACGACAAGTTTCGTAAAATAAAACTGATTGGCTTAGAAGTTACAAGCCGTAGTTTGTGGTCCGGCTGGGAAGCATTCTCTGCAGCAGGTCAATATCGTAAGTGTGATACATTTTCAAGAAAGTGATATCCTATTAAAAGCTACCTAAATAGTAACTTCCACACGACAAGTTTCGTAAAATAAAACTCATTGGCTTAGAAGTTATTAGCCGTAAATTGTGGTCCGGCTGGAGAGCATTCTCTGCAGCAGGTCAATATCGTAAGTGTGATGATACATTTTCAAGAAAGTGATATCCCAATAAAAGCTACTTAAATAGTACCTTCCACACGACAAGTTTCGTAAAATAAAACTCATTGGCTTAGAAGTTACAAGCCGTAGTTTGTGGTCCGGCTGGGAAGTATTCTCTGCAGCAGGTCAATATCGTAAGTGTGATACATTTTCAAGAAAGTGATATTCCAATAAAAGCTACCTAAATAGTACCTTCCACACGACAAGTTTCGTAAAATAAAACTGATTGGCTTAGAAGTTACAAGCCGTAGTTTGTGGTCCGGCTGGGAAGCATTCTCTGCAGCAGGTCAATATCGTAAGTGTGATACATTTTCAAGAAAGTGATATCCTATTAAAAGCTACCTAAATAGTAACTTCCACACGACAAGTTTCGTAAAATAAAACTCATTGGCTTAGAAGTTATTAGCCGTAAATTGTGGTCCGGCTGGAGAGCATTCTCTGCAGCAGGTCAATATCGTAAGTGTGATACATTTTCAAGAAAGTGATATCCCAATAAAAGCTACTTAAATAGTACCTTCCACACGACAAGTTTCGTAAAATAAAACTCATTGGCTTAGAAGTTACAAGCCGTAGTTTGTGGTCCGGCTGGGAAGTATTCTCTGCAGCAGGTCAATATCGTAAGTGTGATACATTTTCAAGAAAGTGATATTCCAATAAAAGCTACCTAAATAGTACCTTCCACACGACAAGTTTCGTAAAATAAAACTCATTGGCTTAGAAGTTACAAGCCGTAGTTTGTGGTCCGGCTGGGAAGCATTCTCTGCAGCAGGTCAATATCGTAAGTGTGATACATTTTCAAGAAAGTGATATTCCAATAAAAGCTACCTAAATAGTACCTTCCACACGACAAGTTTCGTAAAATAAAACTCATTGGCTTAGAAGTTACTAGCCGTAATTTGTGGTCCGGCTGGAGAGAATTCTCTGCAGCAGGTCAATATCGTAAGTGTGATACATTTTCAAGAAAGTGATATCCCAATAAAAGCTACCTAAATAGTACCTTCCACACGACAAGTTTCGTAAAATAAAACTCATTGGCTTAGAAGTTACAAGCCGTAGTTTGTGGTCCGGCTGTGAAGCATTCTCTGCAGCAGGTCAATATCGTAAGTGTGATACATTTTCAAGAAAGTGATATCCTATTAAAAGCTACCTAAATAGTACCTTCCACACGACAAGTTTCGTAAAATAAAACTCATTGGCTTAGAAGTTACAAGCCGTAGTTTGTGGTACGGCTGGGAAGCATTCTCTGCAGCAGGTCAATATCGTAAGTGTGATACATTTTCAAGAAAGTGATATCCTATTAAAAGCTACCTAAATAGTAACTTCCACACGACAAGTTTCGTAAAATAAAACTCATTGGCTTAGAAGTTATTAGCCGTAAATTGTGGTCCGGCTGGAGAGCATTCTCTGCAGCAGGTCAATATCGTAAGTGTGATGATACATTTTCAAGAAAGTGATATCCCAATAAAAGCTACTTAAATAGTACCTTCCACACGACAAGTTTCGTAAAATAAAACTCATTGGCTTAGAAGTTACTAGCCGTAATCTGTGGTCCGGCTGGAGAGCATTCTCTGCAGCAGGTCAATATCGTAAGTGTGATACATTTTCAAGAAAGTGATATCCCAATAAAAGCTTCCTAAATAGTACCTTCCACACGACAAGTTTCGTAAAATAAAACTCATTGGCTTAGAAGTTACAAGCCGTAGTTTGTGGTCCGGCTGTGAAGCATTCTCTGCAGCAGGTCAATATCGTAAGTGTGATACATTTTCAAGAAAGTGATATCCTATTAAAAGCTACCTAAATAGTACCTTCCACACGACAAGTTTCGTAAAATAAAACTCATTGGCTTAGAAGATACAAGCCCTAGTTTGTGCTCAGGCTCAGGCTAGAGAATATTGAGTTTTGGACGTTAAAACATAGAATACTTCTTATCCTGGTTAACGGTTCCCGGTGGTTAAAGGATTTACTCGAATGTCCACGCGAATGAAGTCCCCACTGCTGTAAAGAACTGTAAAGAAGATGGGCCATAACCCACCATGCGGGCCCTTTGCGGATTGGTGTGTGTTAACGACTGCAAATGCAGCCAGGACCAACGGCTTAACGTTCATTCTGAAGCACAGTTTTTTGGTCACCCATCCCATGACCGACCCTTGCGAAAGTTGCTTCCATTCGCTAAAAAGTAGTCCTTTCTAGACGGATTTAATACTCTGAGCTTAATTATACAAATTACTAGTTTGATGAAATAAAAGAGCAATATTCTCTAGCCTGAGCACAAACTAGGGCTTGTGTCTTCTAAGCCAATGAGTTTTATTTTACGAAACTTGTCGTGTGGAAGGTACTATTTAGGTAGCTTTTATTGAGATATCACTTTCTGGAAAATGTATCACACTTACGATATTGACCTGCTGCAGAGAATGCTTACCAGCCGGACCACAAACTACGGCTTGTAACTTCTAAGCCAATGAGTTTTATTTTACGAAACTTGTCGTGTGGAAGGTACTATTTAGGTAGGTTTTACTGCTATATAAATTTCTTGAAAATGTATCACACTTTTTAAAATTTGAGTTGGTGCGGCCAGAGAGCATTGCTCTGCGGCTGGACCACTTTATTTGTTAAATATTTCCTTATCTGTTGAGGTACTATTAATTATGATATATTCCTGTGAAGGTAGACTTCAGGTAGCAACTATGTGGAACTAAACCATCTGAGTACTAAAATGTGGTCCGGCCACTGAGGATCACGCTTTTAACGCGAGGTCTACAGCTCACGGAGCCACTAGTTTTATAGAAAACAGAAAAACGAAGTTAAAAAAATGCTGTGCAAGACGGTCTAACCAGATAAAGAACTCCAGACCAATGCAGTTCAGAGATGAATCGTTATAGCTACTGACCATTTTCACACCTCTATTTGACTGTCCTCACTTAAAAAGCCAAAGTAATTTTACCTCTCAATTCTATTTGCAATTTTTCCGCTGACAAAATTCAGCGTTTGACAAAGAGGGTCGAATTTCATTAGAGACCGTCAAAGCGACCTCGTGCGGTCAGCTTTCTCAAATGCAGTCGGGTTTAAGCTAGGGTTTCCTAGGATGACGGTGCCGTCATATTACGGCCGTAATTTAGCGGCGTAGAACGTTGTCTATGTAAACAATATGGCGCGCCCTATTATATTTTGCCGCCGCCATATTGTTTACATAGACAACGTTCTACGCCGCTAAATTACGGACGTAATATGACGGCATTGTCATCTTAGGAAATCCTAGCTTTAGACTACGTTGCAACGGCTACAATATGATCGAACGAGAGACGGTGGACTTTTTATACAAGCAGACTTTTCTATGACCTTATATAGTAATCAAATCAATTTTGTTAACAATATAAAGCATACTAGCTTCCGCCCGCGACTTCGTTCGCGTGGACATTCGAGAAAATCCTAAGGGAACCTTTAACCAGGATACGAAGTATTCTATGTTCTAACGTCCTGCCTCGCTAGGCAGTACGCTTGGTGTGGACGTACCTCGCTTGCAGGCAGGGCGTTTACCACTTGCGCGTGAGGATGCGGCCCGACATCGCACTCGGTCGATATAGTACGCGCTTACCAGCCAGAGGCCTGCTGCGCGCAAGGCACGTTCACACCAAGCGGGCTACCTAGCAAGGCAGGATATTAAACTTTTTATCCGGGTTAAAGGTTCCCTAAGGATTTTCTCGAATGTCCACGCGAACGAAGTCGCGGGCGGAAGCTAGTAGTATAAAATAATATAATACTTAGAAAGCGGGCTTAGATTTTATTGCATGCACGTGCATTTTTTTCTGATAAATTACAAAAGACAGACCCAAAACTCGACACTTTATTGTTTACTTTTAAGCCATTGACCATTTTACCGTGCCAGATGTGGGAACACCAGCGGGGCTACTCAAATGGCCACTTTTCTATTCGTTCGCTAACTTAAAAATTAAAAATAAGCCATAAACACCAAAATATCGTGTTGTAGGCTTGTCAATTCCATAAAATACGACAATGTCTGTGATTTACATAAACTTGCGACATCTGACTTGATCATTAATTGCTTATTTTTAAGATTTAAGTTAGCGAACGAATAGAAAAGTGGCCATTTGAGTAGCCCCCCAGGTCCAGGTAGTCGTCATTCTAACAGTATAGGTAATTCCCCAAAGATATTGTTACAACGAATTCATCGTAAACTCTTCTTAAAAACTTAAAAGTCGTATATCTTTTGATTGAGTGAACTGATTTCGACGAGATAAAAACTAAATTACTTCGCAAAATACATTATATATTTCTATGTAAACATAATTACGATTGAGTTAGCGCTTTTTAAGTTATTAGCGCACAAACATACAGATAAACAGACAAAAATGATAGAAATGGGTTTTATAGGTTGTTATCAAACACCCCAACCACTTTTTTTCAAAATATTTTCTTTGTACAGACACAACTTTTCTACAGCTTTATTATATGTATAGATTAAGATAATTAATGAACTCGAGAGCAGAAGAATCGTACAATAGGCCAAATTTAGCGATCTGAGCCTCCTCCATTTATTCTTTAATTTGCCATCATCAGATCGGAGCCCGTTTAATCCTGGGCGGAGAACCAGAGCTTCAAAATTACCTAAACTTTGTATGAAAATAGGCCAGTTGTGCGATTTTTCTGCTCTCGAGTGAATATTAGAAAAAAATCTTAATATAAAAACAGCATTGTGAATGCCTAAAATCTAAAAATTCAATAATATAGGTATAAAGCATACCTCACCTCACGATTTATGACTGCGGCGGAAGATTATTCACATCATTTTGGTACCACCTTGTACACCGTTAATTTTATGATTCAACTAGCGGCCGCCCGCGACTTCGTCTGCGTGGAAAGTTTTTTTTTGCTATCCCTCGGGAACAATACCTTTTTTCGGAATGAAAAGTACCCTATGTCCTTCTCTGTACCTTATGTCCTTCTCTGTACCCCTGACAACGTGTATGTAAAATTTCATGATGATCGGTTCAGTAGTTAAAACGTGAAGGCGTAACAAACAAACAAATAAACAAACATATAAACGGACTTTCGCATTTATAATTAGTAAGGCTGCGTTCAGACGATAACGCACGACCCAACCTCAACCCAAACTCAACTCAAACTCAAATCAAACTCAACTCAAACTCAACCCGTACACAACCCAAACTCAAATCAAACTCAATCCGAACTCAAACCGAACTCACTTCAAACTCACATGGACATTACACAGGACCTTATTAAAGTGTCATAAGACTCAAAATTGTAAGCGATGTATTTCAAGGTGGGCTGTGTTTGAGGTGAGTTTGAGTTGAGCTCGGGTTGAGGTCGGGTCGTGTGTTATCGTTTGAACGCAGCCTAAGGATAGTTATAATATTAGTTAGGATAAAGCGACGCGCAACAACCACTGCACCGCGTTTGAAAGATCACTGCAAAGCAAACGAGGTGTAAGTATGTACTAATAAATACCCTCACCAAAATTAAAAAATAACGTTCCGATTTATGCACTGTATATATTAAAGGCCAAAATGGAATTAAGTAGTGAAAACCTGCTAAAATGTTAATATATATTTTGAATTATGATTTTCTTCATTGTAGGTTACGATGTGTAATTATAAAGATCATTAAGCCCTCTAAATTGGTTTGCAAGTTAATAACATACACACGCCTTGTTTGCTCAGGAACTTGAAGTAATTTGTATCCACTAATGGGGCATATACATTATCTTGTGAAACAATTAGCTCATGGGGTAGCCTTAGGGTTGCCAGCTTTGCTGGCCAGTAACATCAAATGAGGGCTTTTAAAAATGACAAATAACTGTGAGCTCGATAGATGGCGTTGATAAAAATGTAAATGTGTCAATGTGTTTTTTTACTAAGCTTTTAAGGTACTCAGGTAGGCAGGCAGATGTAACCCTAAAATGTTTCTCTTTGGGCAGATGTCAGCCAGCGAGCTCTTACTTGCCTCTTTGGTACAGGCCGCTTATTATTAAAAGCGAATTTTGACACTTCTCTTTCCATCAACGCCATCTAGTAAAGCAAATAGTTACTATTTTTATTTTTTAAATGTCACTTTGAAAAGCCCTCATTCTGGGACAAAGCTGTCATGATGCTAGAGCGCCCACGGGAAGGACATGGACAATATTCACTACAAATTTTATTACTTTTCTTTTGTATTCAATTGTAACAAACGGTGTTAGAGTTTTGACGTCCATATAATAGTTGATTGTTGGATATGCAATAGAAAAATATATCAAAAAGAACACCTAACTAAATCAACTTCATTCGCCCTAGCACCTCTTTAAGGTTTATTAATCAAAACTTTGTGGATAAAACGTAGTACCTATTTCGAGATTCCGGGTCATTTTTCTCAATTCCGGGACCCGAAACATATGCTCTCATTCCGTAGCAATTCTGGTGGGTCTGGCAACCCTAGCATAGTAGAATCAAATAAGTAAGTCGTCTTACTCATTATACGCCGGAACGCGGTTTGTATGTGAGCGCGGCCGTACGTATGCGTCGTCGCACGCACACACTGACACAACTTAAAGGTGATAGCGGTGCGTCAGTCGTGGCTGCGCCGTACTTAATACCGCCCGCGCTCAGCCGCTCACGCATGCTACGCCGTAAAATGTACACTAGCTACTTACCTCCTTTTAATACAAATTCGTGAAGATGAACTGTAGAAAATATTGCAGTGTTTATGGATGTCTAAATAGCAGTTTGTCTGATCCGGAATTGTCTTTCTTCGCATTACCTAGCGAACAAGAACGGTGAGTACCTATCTAATCTACTAGGTACCCTACTATATCATACGTAGGAACGTACATAATTTTGCTACATTGAAATGCGTAATACATTTCGATTTTCGAAAGTGTTTAGGAAATACCTAGTTCTGCTCCGAATTTCATTGACCAGATACCAATTTGTGGTTTGATTTAATAGATCACAAAGTATGCCTCACCGCGAAAAGAAGGGACCAAAAATTACTTAAGTAGAAATTTGTATAAATCAAACTAAATCTTAGGTATTAGCAATAAACTTGAGTAGGTAGGTAGGTACTTACCTAACTATGTTTCATTCATCTCATCAGTTAACATGTCGGTTGGTTGGTTATCAACCTAAACCAAATCTGTCAAAATTTTCCAATTGATATTGCATTCTATATTTACATAATTATTATATAGGTACCTACATATAAATAAACAAATCGGTAAAAAGTAGGTACCTACATAGGAGGGCGGGGTTTATTATTATTTCGTCATGATTAGGTATAAAAAATTAGGTACAGTCAACGGCACGTCAGACTATACACGTTGACCTTGAGTTAAGACCGTCATTATGTCGTGCGTAATAAGAGCTGTTTTCGTAGTTTAACTGTTTACCTAACCGTGCTGTCGTGCGTACCACCTCATTCCGTTTTAAATTTTCAAATTAGGTAGGTAACAACCGTTTAAAAAATAAACGTGCTTAGCTATACATACAGGGTAACTTTTAAACCTCACGTGGAGTTAATGAGACCATCAAACTGAACAACTTTCATTATGGGACCAACCTAGAAATCACGAAAAAAAATCAGCTGTTCCATACAATAGTACAATGCTTACTCCATCAAAATGTAGGAAACAGCTGATTTTTTTCGCGATTTCAAGGTTGGTCCTATAATGAATCACTAATCATATAATATGACGTAGGTAATGAAAACATTGTAGTCAGCTCCTGGTCTATGTACAAAAAATAATTAAAAAACTATATAATATAAATCCCTGATGCTTACCCTACCGGGGAAAATTGTTTTACATAAAGATTGCCTACATATTATGCATTTTGACGATTGAATACTATAAGCGACAGCCCTACCAGTCAGCCAGTGTTTAGGCTATTATCGCTCGCTCACCGCTCGAGTTGGCCTACTTATTTGATTCTACTATGACCCTAGGTAGCTTCGTCTGAGGGGGTAGCATCCTCGTTGGAAACTGGAGACGGCAAAAATAATGTAGACAAGACTTGGCATAAGTTTACAGATTTGATATGTTTCTTCTGAATCGTTATTAAACTGAGAATTTAACATTTATTGTTTTTAGGGTTCCGTACCCAAAGGGTAAAAACGGGACCCTATTACTAAGCCTCCGCTGTCCGTCTGTCTGTCTGTCTGTCACCAGGCTGTATCTCATGAACCCTGATAGCTAGACAGTTGAAATTTTCACAGATGATGTACAAGGTGTTTGGTAAAAGCCTTATAGGGTAGATAGGGACTATCAAACTAAACAACTTTTACTATAGGACCAACTCTGAAATCGCGAAAAAAAAATCAGCTGTTTCATACATTTTGAAATTTTCGTTATAAATTTTTGTATGAAACAGCTGATTTTTTTTTCGCGATTTCAGAGTTGGTTCCATAGTAAAAGTTGTTCAGTTGGATGGTCCCTATCTACCCTATTCGGCTTTATAAGGCTTTTACCAAACACCTTGTATTTCTGTTGCCGCTATTACAACAAATACTAAAAATAAAATAAAATAAATATTTAGGGGGGCTCCAATACAACAAACGTGTTCTTTGTAGGGTTCCGTACCCAACGGGTAAAATCGGGACCCTATTACTAAGACTCCGCTGTCCAACTCGCACTTGGCCGGTTTTTTTTAATACCGTATGGCAATTTTTAACATTATAATAGGAGTTTGTTAATTACTGGAACTTCAATGTATCTAATTATTAGATAAACTACACTACAGTATCGTATATTATAACTAATATAATCTAATAGAGTAGTAAGTAAATCCAAATGATAAAAATGATTAGTTCTTTAAAGATTTTTACATCAATAGACTGTCATCTCATCAGTGAATGAAATATGTTTAACAATCTTTTTGCTATTAAAAGGGTCAATCAACTTTTAATTGTACTATGAGTTTTCCTGTCCACAAACATAAAAGTATATAATTACTTGAAAATAAATATCAACTAACTTAAAAATTATGGTTTGGGTTAAATGTAATACTTTAATTATCATTTTGGTAATAGAAATAAATATGTTGTATATATTTATTCGTAACTTTTACTCTTTAGTTGTCCGGAGAGTAAAAGTTCTTAGTACCTTTATATTTCACAACAATTCTTCTGATCAAAGAATTAATATATTACCTCGGATTAAACGTCAACCTCTAATTGCTTTTATTCGAAAATGAAAATATATTTTTTTGTTTAATTTAACATATTTATATTACAACACATTTACATACTAGATTAGTGGAAATTTTCGGAAAAACCTCGGTTAACGGCATTGAATGAAACTTTTTGCCACCGGTTTTTTTTTAGACTAATTCGACCCCGCTGAACACGATTCTGCCCGGTGTCAACGCGTCGCCCACTCCCTTCCCCCCCTTTCCCCCAAAACGTGTCCCCAACCTGCGGTTTTTTTATTTTTTTTTCCGAAACTATTAGAGAGAGATAAAAGAAAACTGTCCATGACAAAAATAAACTGCATCAAATTCTCCACGGCATTTAAATTATTTGGTCCGCTCAAACATATTTTTTTATTTTTTTTCAAAAACTTTTCATTCGCAGTTGATTTATCGAAAAACGGTCGAATCTGTGATAAAATAGCCATAAAGCGAATTAATCTTTATACATTTACCTACAAAACAAGACTAATTTATCATTGTACGAGTATTTGTTCACGGTTTATAGGTCGCAGCGCAGACGCCCTGCCGCCGCGAGTCAGGAAGTTATACATTATTGTTAAAATTATTAAGTTCTCGTATAGTAATATTTTGTAGGTAATATGAAAGAAAATAATTATTTATTTATTTTACTCTTTATTGCGCTAAAAAAACAGTTATCTACTCATAAATAATTTAAGAAACGTACCCTAAGGAGGATTTATCTCTAAAAATTGTTTTATAAACTATAATTATTTACTAATTTGGAGCTTTACCTATTTATAATTGAGAGTTTTACATTATTGATCTGTTGTTGGGTTATGTAGCCACGTTGCATAATAAATACACTATTAGAATTAAGTTTAATTATTATTTTTACCTATGGCAAAGAACGAATCAATTATAAACTTAAAGAATATTCTAACACAATTTATGTCGGCGGGCGCCACGTTGGCGCCTATCCTACTAATATTATAAATGTGAAAGTTTGTGGGTTTGGATGTTTGGATGTTTAGATGTTTGGATGTTTGTTCCTCAATCACGCAAAAACTACTGAACGGATTTGGTTAAAAATTTGGCACACAGATACAAGATAGCCTAGACTAAAATATAGAATACTTTTTATCCCGATATTTCTACGGGAACGGGAACCACGCGGGTGAAACCGCGGGCGGTCGCTACTAAAAAAGTAATTCTTTCAACCCTTTTATTATTAAAATTTAGCTTATCGCTCAATATATCGAGACAGGTGAAATAGGGCGCTTGTGATGAAGAGTCAAACTAATTAAGTCACTTATGGTATGGGAACGAACAGTGATTTTGTACACTTCACTAAACGTAGTCGTGGGCCCACTTTTGAGACCAAACTATTTATTTGACATTTAATAACCAAGCATTCGAACATGCGATATCATCAACCCTGAAGCGGGGATACTTTGCTGAGACGTTGATCAGATCGAGCGTAGCCCACGAATTCTTTATACGTTTCTAATAACTTTTTCCAATAGGAAACTACTTACATCGTTAGGTAAAGTCAGTGTTAATTTCAAATAGAACAATCGTCACTAATAAAAGGTGTTATTGTTAAGCATTCGCAAGCGTTTCCTAATTGCCCACAAGTCTTATAGGTAATGGCCACCCATTCTGATAAAACTAAGAAACTTGATCCCGAGAAACTTTTAAATGATAACGATAACAGATTAAAATTAACTGAACGAAGAACAAAAAAATATAACTGAACAAATAAATAAAACAATAATAAAGTTATTCCTGGTCTTTTGAGTTGGCGCATATGCCCTTACAATAGCAGCCCGGTGTGCTTGAGCCGCAGTTTTACAACCTGCCCGACAGCCGCATGTACGGAGATCCTTGCAAGCTTTGGGAACTGCTTCTAAAGTTATAAGCACTGGTATCAGCTTATTACCATCCTCACCAGCGACTGTCGTCTAAAGTCATTCGAAAAAAAAATCTGTTCTTCGTTACCAATCTAGGTTTTATGAAAGGTTTTATTTCGGTTATTCCTGTAACATAGACAATTTAATATTGATCAGATGTGAAGAATAATTAGTTGGTCTCCTGTCCTGTTTCTTTACGGAAAAACTCCAGCAAAGTTTAAGTTTCAGAAAGTAGTTATTCTAAGTAGGCACATCTATGTGATGTAGAGATAGAGTACTTGAGGTTTGTGGGCGGTGGTGTTGTGGCATCGTCTGCGTTGCGACCTGTAAATCGTGAACGAATACTCGTACGACATTTAATTAGGTCTTGTTTTGTAGAAAATGTATGTAGATCAATTCACTACTTGGGTGTTTTATCACAGATATGACCGTTTTTCAAAAAATTAACTGCGAATCCAAAAAATTAAAAAAAAAAAAAACAATTAAGACAGATTGAGCAGGCATTATTTCTTAAGTTATTATGCCTGTCAAATAATTTATACGCAAATATGGTGGAGAATTTAATGGAGATTATTTTTGTCATGGACAGTTTTCTTTTATCTCTAATAGTTTCAGTAAAAAAATTAAAAAACCACAGGTTGAGACACGTTTTGCGGGGAAAGGGGGGGAAGGGAGCGGGGGAGGGGTTGACACCGGGCAGAATCGTGTTCAGCGGGGTCGAATTAGTCTAAAAAGTTCCGGTGTCAAAAAGTTTCACTAAATGCCGTTAACTGTTGAAAGCAGAAGCAATTTGAGATTTTTCCGCCAGTCTGTACCCTAGGTCTAGATTTTTACTTTCCTCTATGTCTATGTCCTAGGTCCTAGCAAGTGTGAGTTGCACCAAAACCCTGTCAAAGTTATGGTTATCGTCAAATGATAATGCTACCTATTTGTCACGTCAAACTTGTCAAAGGACATCATGCTGAAACAATCGTGTAACATAAAACAAACACAATTAACAAAAAAATTTTAAAATTAAAAATATTAAAAACACGACAGCTCTGACAAAAACGAACTAAAAAGTTAAATAACGAGTGTAATTTGCAGTCGGGGACCGTTTTATGGAACAATTTTTGATCAAAGAGGTCCCCCGACTGCAAATTACACTTGTTATTTAACTTTTTAGTTCGTTTTTGTCAGGGCAGTCGTGTTTTTAATATTTTTTAATTTGATTTATTTTTATTTCAAACATTTTAGTGACAAATTATATAGTTTTGGAATGTGCTCATCAAGGCCTTTCATTTGATGCCCCTATTGTAATAATAGAAAAAAAAATCACATTTGAATGTGGCGTCGTCCAGTCGAAATAGCCGTGTCACTCGGGATACTGCAAGGATTCTAACGATACCCCATACATATTTTTTTTAAATAAAAGAACCTGTTTCCGTACTTTAACTGATCCTTGGTCGTTAATCTGCAGATTAGCTAGGGAATCTGCAGATTACCTAGTTAAAGTACGAAATAAATCAATTTTTCGCACTTTAACTGATTCGACCAGTGAATCTTAATTGATTTCCGCACTTAACACAAACTCCTTTTTGGGCAGTCGTGTAAAAAAGTAGTTTGGCCCTAAAAGCCATTTACAATTTAAATTTTATTGCAATGAAATAAATGTCAAAAGCATTCCCATTATTTATCTTGAAGTACTGTAGTAGTAAGTTCCAAGTTACGATAACTTAACTTTGGCAGCTGAAGCAGGGCCGTAAAGTCCAAATGTTCCCAGCGAAGTACGACTATAGAGATATAACTTTGAATATTAGACACCACTTAAGACCTCAGTTTAAGACTAAACTGTGATTAGAGCGGCTCCTTTCGCTATGGTGAAGTAAGTTTGAACCGTAATGTTTTTTATTTAAGATCTACGTTTTTTTATGATTTAACTACCTAGGTTTCTAGAATCAGTTTTATGGCACTAAGCATATTTTTTTGCATGTTCCTTCTACAGCTAATGGACTGCAATTGAACTGAAATCCAGCTGTAAATGAACCGCATTATAATCGTACAGCTAGTCTGCAATGTCCGCAGTCAGTAAGCAATCGTTAAAACTGCACGTCGACTGCAAGTGGACTGCCATGCCGGTAGACTGTGCAGTTGGATTACAGTTTCGATGCAATACTATCGACTGCACGCTGGCTGCATACAAACTGCAATTTTGCTGCTTGTGATGTGTATTTCTAAGTTGTCTGTTTCATGGAGTCTAAGCCTTAGTGAGTAAACGAATAAAATGTTAGTAATTTGAATATTATTCTATGGCTGAATCATGGTGTAAAAAATCTTAAGAACTCTTGTCTCTTGTTTCTCTCCGAGGAGCGCGCGCGATGCCGTCGCGTCGCGGTAAGTGCGGCAACCACTGCGCGCTCTGTCTCGTCGTTGTCGGTCTTTCAGCTCGTCGTGTAGTGTCGCTACACAACCTGTAGCCGACCGCGCGAAGTTGAAGGCAGGACTGCATACAGTTGATATTGACTTCACTAGACTGCAGTAGACAGCGTGCAGTTGATATCATGACTGCACGAAGTCGAATGTAGTACAACTGCATGCAGTTAAATATATCGACCGCGCACGGTATTTGTGATGCAGTCCGTGTGATGGCGACCGTCGTCGCGACCGCGCAATGTAGGGGGGAGTTTGCCGTGCCCCTCGCGTACCCCCACGATTGACCCGTCGCGACCGCCGAGAGTAACCACTTCAACATTTTAATAAATTTAATGGAATTTATACAATTACCGTGCTTTACGCTCTACCACCGTGCTAGGGCGTGAACCGTATACCAGAACTATTTAGGTATTATTGTATAGACTTAACTATTAGATAATACTAAGCAGTGAAGGGTTTTTAATTTAGGTTATCACAAGAGTGACGATAGCCTCCGTCACTTATAATACAATCAGGTTTGAGTCGTTTGAGCCGTTTTGGCACGGCTCCGTACCCTCGTCTCTGGAAACTGACAAACTAACGATCCGTCAATCTTGCTGTTAGGTAACCACCACAAGAAATTGGTGGGCACTTTCGTACCTTGTCAAATTAAGTTTCTGTGTTAATCTTATGTTTACTTATTAGTAAAATTTTAAAGCATATATCATTTACCATAACACGAATAATAACGTGATAAATGAAAACGTTGATAAGCGATACTTACTAGAAAAAAATTAATCACGTTGCCTGGAGAAATTGAGGTAAACCGATTGCCAAAGTAATCAGATCCCAAGATACGTGGATCAATCAGAGGGCGATGACTCAGTGAAAACATATGGACAATCTATCGTAATCGAATCGAATTATACTTCAGATTCATCCGAAGATATTAGTATATTAACAAATGTAGTATCGCTTGCATGTATCACCACTTAGCACGTTATTTTAAAGCAATAACCTAAAAAACCTAAAAAGAGAAGGTTTTTGACTTCAAATTGACAGATATTTTGACATTTCCGGTCCGAGCTCTCATCGTCACTACTAGACGCCAACCACTTCATTCGTTTTTCGTGCTTCGCCACGGACGCACGTATACAGTCTCAAAGTGAGACTTCTTTAAAATTATATTTTTACAGTGAAAATTAAACTATACTTAAAATGCTTCGTGAAAAAAGGAAAAAGTTTTCAAGACGGAAGAGGACAAGAAGAAGAAGTCAAGACGAAGGTACACTATTAAATGCCGTTCATTTGGTTAAACAGCATAATTGTCTGCTTACCTTTATGATGGCGTCTGCCACACTGGTCTTTTACCTTATTTTAATTTTTGTTTGATGCGAACTTACCATACTGAGTATTTTCTGTCAATTTATTTATTTATCTGATGCGAACTTACCATACTGGGTACTTTCTGTCAGTTTATGTATTTGTCTGATGCGAATTTACCATACTGGGTACTTTCTGTCAGTTTATTTATTTGTTTGATGCGAATTTACCATACTGGGTACTTTCTGTCAAGGTATTGTGTCTCAAAAGACATCAACTAAATATCTATTGCACTCGAGATAGTCATACTGGACTATTTCACCGCATAGATAGGTCAGACAACGCAACTACACTAACTACACCAACTCAAAGTGCCGCTGACGACGCGACATTGTAAAAAGCAGACTACCCTCAAAGGTTGCCACGTTGAAACCGCTGCCGAGCACCGATCGGGTGACTCCGCCGTCCGCTGGATCCACCGCCATCCACCTTCCAGGCAGGCGACCGCCGTGCTGGAGCTGCAACAGCAGCCCTGACAATAGCGTTGCTCATCAGGTATGAGTTTTGATATCATGTTATCATGATATTCTTAGTGTTGAGTTGAGTTAACACCAACGGTGTAATAGAATACCATCGGTACTAAGATAGTTTAAAACTGACAGAACTAGCTATAAATGCTAAAACTTAAGAACTTAGTGGAACCAAATATTGAGTTATACAGCAACTAGCTAATACCTGATACTTCAAACCTTTTATGTGAAATAGCTTAACCGCTGAAATAGCTAGCTGCTGGCATGCTGATAGAAATTTCAATGAAAAATGGAATAACAGAATCCATACATTTTATTCATATTCATCCATAATGTTTGTTGGTTATTATATTATTATATTATATTACATAGTAAAAAAAAAAAACATTTGCCTAAACTAGGAAACCTTGTATTTCAGGCGGGTAGACCTAACATGTTGAGAAACTTGTTAATCACTAACTATTTAGTATGGTTCTACTAGCTATGCCCTTGTACAAAATTATCTCTATTACTTTTCAAATTTAATTTGTGTGAATTTGTACAAAATAATGTTTCTGATGTGAAAAAATATACGAGTTACAATATACAAGCTACAAGTACCAGTTATGTTTAATGTATAGTATTATGTAATCTGTGGTTTAAGGCAGCTTTCCAATACAAAACTATATACACTTTTTGTGTGACAGTATTTCACATTTTTTACATTATGTGGGGCATTACGACGTTCGGTTATACTGTACACGGTCAACTATAGTGTAGCTAAGGCTGTTTGCTTAAAAGACCACCGACAGTTCAGTCGAATATGAATGATCCATTGGCCACAGGCCTGATGTGAACGATCGAAAAAACTGTAAGTAAATCGGGTGCAGTACTCAATAAAACATTTTTAAAATTGATTTATATATTTATTTGCCTTAAAAACGACAAACAAAAGACGTAGGTAGGTGTGCCACATCACCACATGCTTCATTTCCGACGGCAAACAAACAGTTGGGCACGGCGAGGAGGCCCCATCAGTGATTTGTTTCGTCAGGAAGGCCGATTTACACATAGCAGACTCGCAGACGGGCGTTACGGCCCATCCAAATGGTTGCCGATGATGTATTCATCGATGTTTGCCTTCGATCATCGTACGTGGGGTAAGGACACTCATTAGGATAATGTATTCATGAGGGTGCATGCTGGTGTGGCATTTGTCTGTATTCAGCGAATACAGGCAGTGGTCGCCAACTACAGGTGCAAAGGTCCACTCAATCGCTGGCGCCGGTAATCTTCTATGTATGGAAGGACCATTTAGCCGGCTAGCAGGGCACCTAGATTATTATTTAATTTTTTTTTCTTTGGCAGACTATATGAGTGTTATCTCTTTAATGATTCACTTAAGTAACATCTCCAGAGATATATTATAGTTTACCATTAATATGACTTAAATTCGGGCAGAATGCATAACAGTTATATTATATTACATATGAATAATAGTTTTGTTACATTTTATTGAAGGTTCAATAGAAAGTGATCTCTGTTCAAAAAAAAAAAAAAAAAAAGAACAGGTTTTCATATCAGATTTAGTTAATAACTGTTTAAAAGTTAACTAAGCTTTTAGAAAAAAAATTCGTACTTAAGTAAAACTATAAGCACCTAAAAATAATAATATCACAATTAAAAAACGCTTATTGTTTTTAAAAAACACAGTCTAGAGATCCCATCACCTATAAGGTTTTAATTTTGATAAGGAAAGTGATAGAAATACACGAATTTAAATTCGTAACTTTTGGGCATTGTAGTGCCCACATTTTTATTACAAAACTACCGCCGCTGCCTGGCTATAATGTTTTTTAAACAGCATGATTTCCCTGTTATTGGACGATATTTACTATAAGGGTCTCAAAACCTATATTTTTTTTTTAATAGAAGTTCATCCTTTTTATATTAAATTTTTTTTTATATATACAGCTACCGTCGCAACTTTCCATTCTATTACAAATGTAATGGCAATTATGGTCTTCACAAGACAAACGTTCACATAACTGCAAAAAACACTTATTTTATTACCTTTTTTTATGAATTGATTAAACTGGTAGATACCGGTATGTCATCATATTATTTTACTTAGTTGAATATCATCGATACTTACACCGAATTAGAGACGTTTCTTTTGTACCTTTAAACAATGGGGTAGACTAGGGGACACTAGTGATCATATCAGGAATCACAAATTGTAAAATAATAATTGCATATCAATTATCTAGAACAGGCAGCTTATGATATTTTCATTGCCATTTTTCTAATTGCATTCAGTGCGGAGTGTTAAGTATTCTAGATGTTATTATTCTGATGCTAAACAGAAATTATTCAATTCATTAAAATATCAAAAACTAATCACCAGTTTTGTTTTGTTTTTTTTTTTCAGACCGAGAGTGAGTAAATTCGAATGCAAGTCGAATTAGGCAGTAGAAATAAAATGAAGTAGACTTTTTTCTATTTCTAGCATTTTTAGCCCAAAAACATTTTATTTTATAATTAGAGATTTTAGCATTCACAATGCTATTTTGGTTTAGTATTGTAGAAAGACTATTATGACACTAAGCTACCTACTATTTTATTTTTGTTCCACTAGTTTCTTAAACTAGAGGTGATAACGATTGTGCCATCATGATCGTCACAATTTTGAGCCTTAGTTTGGTACCTCTTATTCACATGTAAGGTACTTCTTCGTATCTTTTATTCTAATATAAAGTATTCACATCCTATAACTTTAAATTTCAGGGACGGAAATTAAACGCACAAATAAATTGGTTTTCACAACATTATCAAGGTGGTATGATTTTACAGGTATATTATTTATGTTATTATTGAAGCTGCTGTCTACTAATACTATCAGGAAGAACAGAGTTTGGTAACGGTTCGATTATTTAACAAATAATAATATAGACAGAATAAACACATTTTCCTTTACAGAAGTGTATATACAATTTAAATATCAGTATTAGATAATATTGCGTTCATTATTGAATACACAAAATTGAACTAATCTCAAGTTTGGTAAATAATTTAACTACCTACGCCTTTGCGTAGACTCCATTATTCAAATACAATGGATATATTAGATTACTTAAAACTTTATTTAAATATTTTTTCAAATTGGAAAACTTTAAATATTTTCCACTTTTGTTCTTTTTTTCAACTTTTTATCTTAAAAATTTAACTTTGATTACCTTGCCTATTGCACTAAGAATGCAAACAAGACAAAAAAAAAACAAGATTGTATTAGTATACACATTTATATTAAGTATAATAAACAGTTCATAATCACTTCTTATTTGGAAAGAAATTAAATTCCTATATGTATTGTAAATAATAGATTGCTGAAATAAAACATTTAATGATAGTGGAGTAGACTCGTGTCCAACCAATTTTAACACTCGACGTACGCCAATACCTTTATAGCCCTAACAAAATCGATATTATAGATGTTCCAGGTAACACGGCGGGATGGTTAATTACTCCACTATAATAGCAAAATATTAAAACATAATATCATCAATAATCAAACTGAGATTTCCAAACCAACCTTGCACTTAAAATATATTATCATCGATAAATCAAACTGAGTTTTCCAAACCAACCTTGCATATTTTTTTTTGTACCAACCATCTGTAGGTACCGTCTTTAGTAGTAATCATGTCAAACGTTCAGAATTATGTTAAATGACTTTCTTTTCTTTTTTTAAAAGACTAATACGCAAGAAATGATATTTCATTTTCTTATTATAATGCTTTAAACATCTACATTTGTTAATATACTAATATCTTCGGATGAATCTGAAGTATAATTAATGATTAAACGAACTTACCTGTAAGTGAAGTTCTATCATAATTATACGAAGGATTCATCCGAAGATATTAGTATAGAATCCCACCCTCCCTTCTCATTATTGTAAATTACAATAACTATCTACCCACTGAAGAAAATGAGGAAATATCATAAGATTTGGACTTTAAACTAAATGAAGTGGTTGGCGTCTAGTAGTGACGATGAGAGCTCGGACCGGAAATGTCAAAATATCTGTCAATTTGAAGTCAAAAACCTTCTCTTTTTAGGTTTTTTAGGTTATTGCTTTAAAATAACGTGCTAAGTGGTGATACATGCAAGCGATACTACATTTGTTAATATACTAATATCTTCGGATGAATCCTTCGTATAATTATGATAGAACTTCACTTACAGGTAAGTTCGTTTAATCATTAATTAGAACCGAGTAATTTAGTATAGGATTTAAGTTTAACCATTGCGCCATACCAATCTGTTAAGATCTTCAAGATATAGATAATACCATTTCAAATATCCGTCAAGTCAACCAGAGAGAGTTCCTTTTTACCCGACTGCAAAGAAAGGGTTATGTTTTTCGCGCGTATCTTGTATGTAAGTATGTTTGTTTGTATGTGTGTTTGTATGTAATATTCTTTATTACCTCATATCTTTCAAACGGCTGAATGGATTTCTGTAATTGAGGTATCGTTAGATTTTTCTCGTCAGCCCAAGTGTTTTTAAGAAGGTGACGTTATAAAAAACCAACATGGCGGCTGTACGGTGCTATTACACGTAGTGGATTTTTTTTTTACAATACTGCAATATGGGTGTTAAATTAAAGGGCTTATTATAAGGATTTCAAAAAGGTATATCATGATAATAATATATTAAAAAAAGGGTACGTTTTATTACGCAAATGCGAGCGGTCGCTATAAAATGTCAATTAGAAATGTATATTTTGTTTGTGTATGTAAGTCACATTCATTATGAAGGAAGGTTATAATAGGCTATAATATAATCTATAGCTATTTTATTTAGAACGCGTTTGCACTACTTGCATTATTAAAAATATTATAGAAGTAGATTGTTAAAATAGTTTTGTAGCATAGTTTAGTTAGGACAACGGGAATATTGTGTGGGAATATGTGTGTTTGTTTGCATGTAATATTCTTTGTTATCTCATACACGGTAAATCATATCTTTCAAACGGCTGAACGGATAGATTTGTCTCGTCACGTCAGCCTAAGTGTTCATAAGAAGTAAGAAGGTGGCGTTATAAAAAAACATAGCGGCTGTACGGTGCTATTATACATAGTGGAAATTTTTTTTTAGACTTCTGCAATATGGGTGTCAAAGTAAAGGTAAAGCCCTTATAAGAATTAAAAAAAAAGGTATATCATGACCGTAATATATAATAACTAAAAAGATATTAATAAAAAAAAATAATTAAAAAAATTGAAAAACCCGCCTGCATAAAAAGACAAGTCGACTGAAAAGATGGAGACAAGATTAAATATTAAAGGCAACATAATAACATGCAGTCGGAGGCATATAATTCAAAGAATTCAAACCATTCATCATAACGTCACTTTCTCTATGCATGCCTCCGACTGCATGTTATTATGTTGCCTTTAATATTTAATCTTGTTTCCATCTTTTCAGTTGACTTGTCTTTTTATGCAGGCGGGTTTTTTAATTTTTTTAATTATATTTCTCACCATAGTCAATAATAACAACAGATAATACCACAGAACAAAGAAAAAATCTATGTTCTGTGGATCAAGAAGATTTTAGTTTATTGAATACAAGAACCTTATGGTTCTTGATTGAATGCAATGAATGACACAAAAATCTCGTACCTTAGCACGTTAAACTTTCGTAATTCGAATAACGGATAAGGAAATTTTAATTTTCTATATCTTTTATCAAGCTTTTATCACACCGTGTAGAAAATTAAACAGAAAAACTAAGCCTCAAAGCTAAATGAAAATGTAATAAAAGCATCCATCTCTACCATTGTTAGATAACTTTCGGAAAAACGAAATAGACTGATTTCTGAGGAAATGGGATTTCTATAATCCCTATGGGACACAGCGTAACAAAAGTCATTTAGCTTTTTAGACTATTCTATTTTCCTTTTATATTATGTTTTTGTAGTTTCCGAGACTTGGGCGAAACTTAGTTTCAATTTTCCATAGCAATAAATATTAATTTGGAACTTAACCTTCTTCTAAAGAGTTCAAAACTATTTAAGGTAAATAATACTCTATTGTTTTAAATTCGGTTCTCTACAAAAACTAATAAAACTAATATTAAGACAGAAAGATCTAACGTAAATACATCTCGTTTAAGAAAATATTATAGAGGTAAAGTTGTTCATGAAATTACTTTCACATAAGAATTACACATTGCATAATTGAAAGATAATGTTAATTAAGATTCACGTATAAAATTCCGGATGGCAATTTAGAATGGTGTTTATATAGAGATGGTTTAAGAAAGGCTTAAGATTTATTGGAAAAAAAAGTTGCAGATAATATGAATCTCACACATCGTAGCAATCAAAATTCAACATTCAAAATCATTTATTCAGTCTAGCTACGGCATTGGTTCGCAAACCCTAAGCGGGAGACCTTGTAACGAAAAGAACCGGTAAGAAACTCGTCAAGGGCTGCTTTTTTCTACCTGTATATTTCATACAGAGTCGTCAACATTGAAAAATGACCTCCCTCCACATTTAAAGTGAGGTCATTTTTCATAACAATCGTAGCAGGGGCTCGTAGCCGCTTGACTACATAAAGCTCGTTCATAAGGCTGCCTGTACATTGACGCGGAGCGAGGCGGTGGGCGGAGCGGAGAAACAAGGAAATATTAACCAAAAGAATTATTTATGCAAATTGTATAAAATCTGAATCAGAAACGAGGAGATCCGCAGGAGAACTAAAGTAACCGACATCGCTCAAAGGATTGCTCAGCTGAAGTGGCAATGGGCGGGACACATAGCGAGAAGAACCGATGGCCGTTGGGGCGGAAAGGTTCTGGAATGGCAACCGCGCACCGGACGACGCTCCGTGGGTAGGCCCCCGACAAGGTGGACCGACGATCTGGTGAAGGTCGCTGAAAGCCAGTGGATGCAGGCAGCACAGGACCGATCGTCGTGGAGATCCTTAGGGGAGGCCTATACCCAGCAGTGGGTATCGTGCGGCTGATATGATGATGATGATGATGTATAAAATCTCCGCTCTGCAATCCTATTGGTTAATATTTCCTCGTTACTCCGCTCCGCCGCGCGCCGCCTGGCTCTACGTCAATGGACAGGCAGCCTAAGGATTATACTATGGGTCTAAAAACGTTACATCACCATCAACTTGTATTATTAAATTTAATAACACTTATGGTTAATTAATACAAGCAGTATTAATTAAATGTAAGCTAATAATAATTCTCTCCAGCACGAAAAGAGCGCTATTTATATTCTTAGCCCTCGTACGCACTGCCCGGTTAGCCGCGTTGCGGCTGTCCGTCCGGTGTACCGCAACCAAAAATATGTACGTTAAAATAGTTTCTATTCGCACTGTGATACGGCTGCCGCCCAACCGGTCGCTCGCAGCGCTGTAGCAGCCCGACTGACGGCTATTCGGACGGTCGCTGTACGCACTACGCGGATGCACTGCGGTTTCCGGCTGGCCGCAAGATGCGGTTGCAGTTGCGGTTAGCCAGGCAGCGGCTAGCCGCAACCGCAACCGGAAAGTGCGGATAGGATAACGTTGCAGTTTCATCGTAGGTATATGTGCGCATTCAGTGGCGAGCAACCGCAAACTAGCAAACCGCAGTGCATCCGCGTAGTGCGTACAGCGACCGTCCGGATAGCCGTCAGTCGGGCCGCAGCGCTGCGAGCGACCGGTGCGGTTGGGCGGCAGCCGTGTCACAGTGCGAATAGAAACAATTTTTTCGTACATATTTTTAGTTGCGGTACACCGGACGGACAGCCGCAACGCGGCTAACCGGGCATTGGAAAATCTAAAGATTTACCAACATGAGTTGGTCAATAAAAGGATTTTATGAAAGGGAGACCATCTTTTTAACAATCGAGTTTGGCACATGCTAAGTTTTACCAATGACGGTTGGTAAAATATGTTGGATTTATTTAATAAAAACGTGAATTAGCTGTCATAACTTAGTAATTTACGGTAATTTATTTAAAATAAAAAAATTAAGTAAAGTAAAATTTTAAATATTTTGCATTATCATTTTGATTTATTCTTCACTATCATTATTATTTTTATTTATGCTGTAGGAGTATTTGAGTATTTCCAAGTCATACATCAAAATAAAATTACCCTTCAGTCAAATCTTTTGTTTAAATTATTAGGATTTGATGAAATTATTATTGATAAGTAAAATATTATAATTTTAAAACCCCTTCAAAAAATATTTTTCAGCATTTACCTCGTCTGTGCAGTAAAACCTAAATTTACCGAGTAAATGGTGGTAAATGTTCGAACGAAATGTTGAACGATGAACACAGAACAGTTCGAACTTTTACCATTAAGATTTAGAATAGAATAGAATAGAATAGAATAAGTTTTTATTATCAACCTCTTAACATACAAAAAAATCAAATTAAACATTTGCTAATTATTTAAATTCTAAAGTGAAATAAACTAAAAACTAAGTGCTTATAAAGAGAGATCAATAAAAGGTCTCTGCCTCAGCGTGTGATTGCCGTGGCGTTATGATAGCGCAACGGCACGCTGCTATTCTGACAGGGCCTGGACTGTCACGGAAAAGAAAGAAATAAATAAATAAAATAACAAAGAAAAGAAAAACTAACTAAAATCTACCTAAAAATGACAAAGTAAAAGTAATGATAATAAGATAAATGAAAAATTGGCAGAAAGGACAGTGTCCTTCGCCTTATTTACATAAAAAGGTTTGACATTGACATTTATGTTGTGTGTGGTGTGACAGGTGAAAATATGCAATTTTGAATTGTATCTTGTCTTGCCACGTTTGTCCACGTATTCAAATACCTACCTACCCTCTCCAGAAAGATTGATATTTAAAGGAAAAGATGTGATGTGACGTTGGTGTGTATATGATAGTATAGTTATTGAAGTGTCATTGCTTTCTCGGTGAATGGAAGTCTTATGATGGTGAATACTATCCGTGAGGCAAGCTCACTCAACCAATAAAAACCCCAAAGAGTGAGTGGCAAATTGATTCAGATTTCGGTTTGCAGCCACTACATGGGTGTAGTTTAGCTGGAAGCTAGATACTCCCCGCCACCACGCATGTTGTGTTAAATTAGCTGGTAAGTAGAAATTGAGTGCGTTGAGAATCAAGTAAATACTGTTTATAGTGTTTTTTAAAAGTGTTTATCGTTTTTATATCGCGCAGAGGTGGCGGGATATCGTTCCAACAACGTGTGGCGGCAAACCTAAAAGAACCCCGAAAGGCTACAGTTCGATGTAAAGGGGTTGAGAAAACATGAGTGCAAGCCCGCCTAGGGGGTCTGTCAGACCTCTGCGCCCATATCAGTTTTTTGTAGAGGTACTGTGGTTTACCTATATCTACAATGCCGAACATCAACGTAGCCAGATGAAGTTTCCTGCGGGCTTCCATCTTCAATAAGTTTGCCGTTATGAGAAATGGTGTAACGTGTGACCTAGGTGGAATGCGGAAACAAAAGCGAGCACAGGCATTCTGCACTCTTTGTATCAAGTTAGAAGTTCTGGAAAGTATGCGTGGTCCATAGACTACATCACAATAGTTGAGTTTCGATAGAATTAGTGACTCGCATAACTGGATTCTAACTTTTTCACACAGGTATGGTCTAATTTTATATAAAACCTTCAAGCGGTAAAAACAACTGCGGACACATTCCATGATGTGGTTCTCAAAAAGTAGATGTCTGTCAAAAACTAATCCTAGGTTTCTAGCCACCTCCACCTGTTCTATGGCTTCACCATCAATAGTGATATTAATGGGTGTGTTGGTTTCATTTATTTTAAGAAGTGTCTTTTTAGAACCTATCAGCATGTACTTTGATTTAGACGGGTTGAGGGCAAGGCAGTTTGACCGACTCCAGGCAGAGATGCACTCCAGATCTTCATTTAGTTTAGCCATCGCACTCACCCAATCTGACGGGGTAAATGACAAATATAACTGTAGGTCATCGGCATAAATGTGGTACTGGCAGTGATTTATATTTTTAGTTATGTCAGCACTGTAAAGTGCATAGAGGATAGGGCCCAAAATAGAGCCCTGAGGCACGCCGCGTGTCACAGGAAGGGGTGCTGACACATGCTTATCACCGCATCTCTTAAGCTCCACATACTGCTGTCGTTGGCTCAAGTAGCTATTAAACCATCTAACGGCTCGGGCATCGATTCCATAATATGCAAGTTTTGACAATAAAAGCGTTGTGTTGATGGAATCAAATGCCCGTGAAAAGTCCAATAATACTAAGGCACTGACTTGTCCAAGGTCTTGAGCTGCAAGGAGGTTGTCGACTACGTCTGCCAGAGCAGTTGCAGTGCTGAACCCCCTGCGAAACCCGGACTGAACCTGAGGAAGTATGCCCTGTTCCTCAAGGTACTGCGTGAGCTGATCACAGACTACCCTTTCCAGGATCTTGGAGACACATGGTAAGATACTGATAGGTCTAAGTTCTTTAACAGAGGCTGGGTTACTTACTTTAGGGAGAGGCTTTACCACAGCCGTTTTCCAGACCTTGGGAAACTTGCCTTCTTTTATGGATTTGTTTACCAGGGATGTAATAGTGGCCAAGGATTGTGGCAATGTTAATAGTATCATGTCCAAAGTGACGCCATCATCCCCTTGTGCATTAGACTTAAGGACAGTGATTATTTTCATAATCCTATCCTCGCTGACTTCTTGCAATGAGAAGGTGCCCGTACCATATCGGTGGTATTCAAAGTGAGTCAGCTCAGATATGGAGACATTATTCTTACTGGGAATATCAAGAAAATGTGCATTTATAAGATCAGGGTTGTCGAAGCATACTGGTAGATCGTTCATGTTTTTATTTTTTGGTAAGACAGCACCTTTTAAGTTAGACCACAGTTTCTTAGAATTTTTTATATTATTATTAATTTGTATAGAAAAGAAACATTTTTTTTCGTTTTCAATGGCGGTTATCACAAGTTGTTTCATAAATTTATAACTATTTTTATGAGCTTCAGAACCACTTTTTTTTGATTTGGTGTGATATTCGTCCCTAATACCCTTCATTTCTTTGACTGTATCTGTAATCCAGGGTTGGGATGGATACTTAAACTTCTTCCTCTTAACAGGGGCGTGAAGATCGAAGAGCATCCTGACGCAGTCAGTGAGGGCCTCAGCTAAAGCATCAACACTCTCTAAGCGACTGATGTACTCCCAATTTACAGCATCTAAATCCTTATTAAACTGGTTGTGATCTATATTTTTAAGAGCTCTGTAAGTAACCCAGTGAGGAGTAGGCTGATCTTTTTTGATCCTAAACTCTGCTGTCAGCATGGCATGCCGTCCAAGGTCAGGAGAATGTTTAACCTTGACCCATGAGACTTTAATGTCAGTGCAGATCACATCAATAAGACTGCTTCCATGATCAGTGAAATGAGTTGGTTCCTCAACTAACTGGGTCAGGTTCATAGTCTGGGTGAATTGAAAGAGTAGTTTTGACTTACTGCTGGTGGGATCCATAAGGTCTATGTTGAAATCTCCCAGCAAGATGAGCCCATCATATTTAGGTAAAGATACTATGGAGCTGGTAACTGCATCAAAGAAGGTGTTAATATCCAGCCACGGCGGTCTGTAAGCCGTCCCAACCAAAAACACCCTGCCGCATATACGTATGCTCATCCACATTTGGTCTACGGTCAGCGTTGGGGGGTGAGAAAGTAAGCGAGCGTTTATACCATTCCGTATGTAAAAACCGACTCCCCCACCACGCCCTCCTTTCACCTGTTCAGGTCGTGGAGAATGACGTAACCGGTAACCAGGCAGATTAGGAGCCAGATCGTCCTGCCCTGCCCTCAACCACGTTTCATTTATTGCCAGAATATCAGGGGATAGTTCCTCCACGGCCATTATAAACTCATCCTGCTTAGTGCAAAGTGAGCCCGCATTAAAGAAACCAACTTTAAGATTTTTTAGGCTAGGCATTGGAGCATTACTATGGACGAACTAATTATGATGCACTGTGTATTTAAGATGTAATTAAAATTGCATATAATTAATAATTGTAAATATGATATAGATATGATTGATGTTTGTAGTAAATATGGTGCATGTATAGTGTTATGATAATTGTATGTAATTTTACTAAAATAAATTGATATGACAGTGTTTAATATAAATAAGACCATATCTGTATAATATAAAAGACACTGAATATTACAATATAATGCAAATATATCTAGTATACTAGTAATTATCATTATGGTGTCATTATTTTTTCGCATAATAAATAAGGTACAAATGAAAGCTGAGATCATCACATAGTTAATATGGGTGAAAAAAAGATTTATTATATTTGGTAAATCTTAGGTTTTACTGGAAAAAATCTTTGGATTTACATAAGTTCAGGGTTTTATAATTATAACAAATAGGTATAATTTTTCAGCATGGGTTTGATCGAACTATTTTAGTGATATTACATTACAAAAAATGTGTGCGTCCAGCGATGAAGATAGTTGTCTAACTCCAAAAGAGTTGAGAGAACTTGCTGAATTTCTCTTTTTACCGGGAAAGTAACGTGAACATTTTCTCGCTGGTATAGGTGAAACGTTGCATGTTCTACACGAGATCACATTTTTGTTCAGCTTCGTGCCTTTAAATCACTCACTGTGCTCAGTAGTCTAAAGACGGCACTGGCAGCACAAATTGACTTTGGTCACTTGTATAACAAATAACTATTTTTTAAATTATTCATTGAAAATTATACATGTTTCTTTCAGGAAGATTTTGATCATGTGCCTTTTCAAGATCTCCGTTGTTTAATACAATTTAGTTTGGTATTAAATCTATAAATTAAATGCGGTTCGTTCGTTTGAAATGGGGTTAATCCTTTAATCTAAAATCGGTCTGACGTTCGATAACGATTTCTATCCTCTATTGAATAATTATGCCAACATTAATTGATGGACTATCTACTGAGCTTCTATTAAATTCCCATATTTAAAATAAATAATGAATAGTGTTGTGGCAAAATAAACAAACTTTAAAAACTGAGATACGTTCAAAATTTTAATCCAAATGTTTTAACAATACCTAAAATAGTAAAATACGCGCTGTAATCTGTATTTTTTTATTGAATAGTAATAATTCACATAAACTGTTTCAGAGGTCTACCGTGTTTTTATTAATATTTTTTAATTTAATAATTGGATTGTATTCATAAACTTATAGCACAGAATATATAAGTAAAATCCAAAAATGATAACAAATAATTATTTGTTCAGATAAAATTACAGTTGTACTGGATCGTCTTGTTTTTAATTTTATTAAAATGACAAAGTCCAAATCTAAATCAGTTTGAGGAGTGAGAAAAGCAGATTTGGTAACATCTACGAGTATATAGCTTCTTACTTTTCTAATAAAACTCTACCAATAAGGAAAACATTATTATTATTTCTTCTCGGAAACTTTTACTTGAGCAGAATATTTGTTACCTTTAGATTACTATCATTTGATCCCTCTGCATAGTGAAGTAGAGAAAAAGGCCGATAAATTCTGTACCCTTTGCACGAATTTCTATCGAGAAAAAAAAACGGACGTAAAAGTACTCGATAGAGTAATTATCTGTGGAAAATTTCATTTCGCTTTTCGGCGACAGATGGCGCTGTATAAATGTCCTGTACAAAATTATAATTCTAAAGACTGTTTTTATGCGCGTATTTTTTTTCGACTGTTCGTGCTTATGGTACTGAAGTGAGTAATTCTTCATTGAACTGTGAAGCAGTACGCCACTAACCGAATACACAATGCAATCTGAAATTATTCGGTAAGTTTTCGATTTGAGAGATATTTGCGTTTGCAATTTTTGGCATAGACGTCGTATAAACCATAAATGGCATAAATGGCATTCGAATGCTTCATATGTCATACTAGCGGCCCACCCTCGCTTCGCTTCGGTTCCTTCCTTATTTTATGGCCAATAGCGACCTTTTAACAGCCAAAAAGAAATTAAGTACCATTTGTCATCACCTCCATTCGATTCAAAAGTCTGTTTTCGTCCCGTTCGAGTCGTTAAAAGATAGACATATGCCGTCGTCGCGGACTTTTTTGTAGACCTATAAAAGAGGAACAATTCCATCACACATTATTTTGTTATAGCTCAAAAGGTTTATGCAGCGTTTTCGATGCAAGCTCTAGTTTTAATTTTGCCGACATCTTCAACAATTATCGTCATATTTTCTACCAATTTACATAAAACCTCAACTTATTACAGACATAAAAACCTTTCTCGGGAATTACTCTATCAATTGGTGAAAACTGCATGGAAATCCGTTTAGTAGTTTTTGAGTTTAACGCAAACTGACACAAAGACCGGCGAGGAACTTTGTTTTATAATATGTATTGATTTATATTATATCACCAGTAAGAGATATTTCTACCAAAGATTTGATGCCTAGATATTACTATTAAAACAGCTGATTTTTCTTTCACGACATCAGAGTTGGTTGGCCCCATAGTAAAAGTTTTTACCATTGAAAATGGTTATCAGATGCAAATCGCCTGAGACGTATTTTTGGCCATATCTCCGAGGATTTTGGGAGGATCGAAATGCAAATAGTACCAAAAGTTGAGGAATTTATCGAGACACATGTGAACGTTTAAATTTTGAAAATCTACTGGTAACTTTTTTTGGAATTTTGCGTAATTCCAAAACTTCCGGGTTTTTTGGGGAATGTTTGTTTACTAAATTGTAAATATTTTGGAAAAAAAACCGACTTAAGAAAAAATGAAAAAAAGAGTCCTAGGGTATTAGTTTAGCTATCAAATGGCGAAATAATTTTGAAAATCGGTTTATAATTGTGACCCGTAGGTTGTCCCTTTAGATTTGGAATTGTAGAAAAACGGCTGTTTCCGTTCATAAAAAGTGATGTAGCTTCTATGATTATTGACCGATCGTCATGGTAATAGTGTTAAAAGATGCAGAAGCAGACGAAAAGTGCATTCGTTGGAATTTTGAAAATTAGTTAATTTTTTTTCGGCAGCGTCGAGGCAGTCAACAGGCGCTTTTGTGACACGAGGCGGAGCCGAGTGTCACAATCGTAAAAATAAATAGGTACTAAGTACCTAGGTAACTTTAAAAATATAATAGGACTTTGCATTTGATTTGATTTTGGTTTTTCGTAAATTTTTGTGTTCATTTTCAATGCTCCGATTCTTGCAGGGACTGTAAAATCTGTGAATTTTTGTAATCATGAGTAGAACCACCCCACGGCGGCGGGCGGGACCAAATAATTAAAATTTGACGCTAATTAAACTAGATACTTAAAACCAAATCCATTGTTACATACTGTCATTTATTTTATTACAGAGATAGTTTATTTCTGATGTCTGTATGTGATTATTTATTCAGCACGTGACTTCGAATGTTATTTGTGGGCATAAATACTCAATCAGATTCGATCTTATGTACTTTGGGGCAGGTTCGAAACTAAATATTGAATATGGCGATAGTTTAATGAAAGTTTTTTTTAGGGTTCCGTACCTAAAGGGTAAAAACGGGACCCTATTACTAAGACTCCGCTGTCCGTCTGTCTGTGTGTCTGTCTGTCACCAGGCTGTATCTCATGAACCGTGATAGCTAGACAGGTGAAATTTTCACAGATGATGTATTTATGTTGCCGCTATAACAACAAATACTAAAAACAAAATAAAATAAATATTTAAGGTGGGCTCCCATACAACAAACGTGTTTTTTTTTTGCAGTTTTTTGGTACGGAACCCTTCGTGCGTGAGTACGACTCGCACTTGGCCGGTTTTTTTGATGTTTTTTGCTCGATATTAACAACGACAAAAGGTAGACAGTTGAAATTTTCATAGATGATGTATTTCTGTTGCTGCTATAACAACAAATACTAAAATCAGAATATAGTAAATACTTAAGGGGGCTCCGATACAACAAACGTGGTTATTTGCAGTTTTTTAGTACGGAACCCTTCGTGCGCGAGTTTGATTCGCACTTGGCCGGTTTTTTCATTTTTAGGGTTCCGTACCTAAAGGGTAAAAACGGGACCCTATTACTAAGATTCCGCTGTCCGTCTGTCTGTCTGTCTATCTGTCTGTCTGTCTGTCACCAGGCTGTATCTCATGAACCGTGATAGCTAGACAATTAAAATTTTCACAAATGATGTAGGTATTTCTGTTGCCGCTATAACAACAAATACTAAAAACAGAATAAAATAAATATTTTAGGGGGGCTCCCATACAACAAACGTGTTTTTTTTGTCGTTTTTTGCTCGATGTTAATAACGACAACAGGTAGACAGTTGAAATTTGCACAGATGATGTATTTCTGTTGCCGCTATAACAACAAATACTAAAATCAGAATAAAATAAATACTTAAGGGGGCTCCGATACAACAAACATGTTCTTTTTTTTTTTTTTGCTGTTTTTTCGTACGGAACCCTTCGTGCGCGAGTTCGACTCGCACTTGGCCGGTTTTTAGATATTTCAAGGTTTTTATTTTAGGTTTGTTTGCGTATTGTAGCTCGAACGTAGATAAGAGACTTTTCTTACAAGAGTAATTTACATTTTTTGTGCTATTGAGCTAATATTTTCAGAAAACCATTTTAAGAAAGGAAATTATTTATATAATAGCAAACAGATAAATCTGATAGTAAAACAACTTATATCATTAAATTATGAGTGTTACAATTTATATCAGCCGTTAACGATTAACTGAGACTTAAGTCCGTCTAACTCATCAAAGATTTTATTTCAATTTCAAACTAAATTTTCATATTTTTATTTTATTACAATTGTAGGTATACAAAATGTTACTCCAATTTATAACTTTATTTTTAGGGATTAAAGCCTATTACTACTATCCTTGTTGTATTAAGGATTAAGTATGTCTACACTGCAAAGATACCAATGAACGTTTTATTTGCATAGATAATTATGAACACCATGACAGCTTAGATAAAATTTAAAACTGTGTTGCTAACTTAAATTAACTTCTTTTTACAGTTTTAAGAGGTTTTCAGTTTTTTGTTAAAATGACTTGTAATACCAGTCTACAAGCTGACGATGTGATTTCAACTGTTTAAAAAGTATTTTACCCCACCTTTATTTCGCTTTAGGGTGATATGGTTTTGATGCCCTAGATTTGTATTACACAAGTCTTTAGTTCTTTCTCTTGGAAGCGGTAAAAATTATTGATTTAATCTTTATTAAAAACAGATAAGTAATAATTAGAAAACTGGTATAACATGATAATACATGTTTAGTATGCAGACAGTTGTAGTCTGTAACACAGAATTCATAATAGTACAAGTCTAAATATAATACTATGACAAGGTTATAATATTTCCAAGTCGGGTAAAACAGCCGTCAAGGCTTTAAATGGAGCAATAAGAGAAAATGTTACCCTCTCGGTTGTAATTTTCTACGACATTTAAGATGTTACCCAGGATGTTAGAGAGGAATTTGTATTTAAATTTTATGTAGGTATGAAAAAATGCTGAACGAAAACATTTAAATTAAAGTAGAAACGTAGTTGTAAATATTGACCATAATTTATCATTAAAACAGACAAGTGAAAATTCTGATTTATGTATAATTACAGCATGCGATAAATATGGTCGTATCTTTTGATTGAGTAGACTTTGAGACTTGATTTTGTCACAAGTGCCAAGGATTAAATAGTTAAAAAATATATAATTTTCATACTCTAAATATTATGTTGAATTTGTTACATACGACATAGGTAAAAGTAATAGATAAGTCTCATAATAAAATTGAAGTATCTAAAGAGATACAAAATAATAAGCAACTGCCTATAAAAGCGGTTATACATATTTTTGTTATTTATTTTATAAAAATGATAATTTCATCATACTATAGAAGAGTGTGTCTGTGATTCTTTGCAATCAACAAGGTTATCATTATAATGAATAATGAAATCCTATTTTTTGTGGGTTGTTAATAAGTAAAAACAAGATTATGTATAGAAAATAATTTATTAAATAACTTTATAGATATGTTGTAATTTGTGATAGTTCGTCTCCAAAATACATACAATCCATGAAAAATAAGTATTTTTTTTACTGATATCTTCAGTTCGTTTTTAAAATTGGTAAGAGGTACTGAAACTTATATAATAATAATATGACTCAACGTCACTTCAACGAGTGTGTCTTTGATGCATTTAGAACCTCAAATTGAATAATATGGCATTAGCATCTTTAATATGTTTCCATTTCAGATTTTAAAACGACAAATAAACATTACGTCAGTTTTGATAAGCTTCGTTGTCCTGTCCTTCATCGTTTATTTTTGTCGTACAAGGAAAATCCCAAAATTTCTGACTCCTCATCAGCTCTTCTGCTTCTTCAAACGTTTGAGGCATGTCTTTTTTAGCTGTTTCTGGTAATCCAAAGGCTATTAGTGCACCGAAACCTGCTATTCCACCAATAACAACCAGAGGAAGCCAGTACATATACGTTTCTAAATATATGACATAAGGTGCTAAAGAGGTTGCAATGTATCCACTTATATGAATAACAGAGACACCAGATCCCCTTACCGATGTTGGTAGCATTTCTGCAGCCCATTGCATCGCCGTACTATAAGCTATGTTTACAGCAAACCTTGCGATTATAGCAAAAGTCAATGAAAGGGCACCTCCTTTCACGAAAACAGTCAATATGGAGAAAACACAGCTGATTGACATCATGATTGTTGTTAACCACCTTCTTCCCATCCAATCCATTATGAATGCCGTGAGAAGCATCGATGGGAATTCAGTAAAAGATACAACAGAGAAGGAGATGAAAAAGTCAAAGTCCAATTGGCCAACACTCCTTACCAATCCATCGAAAACAATCGTACAACACATGTAATCCAAACATATACATATGAACATGTTCCTCAACACTGGCCTTCTAAATATTTCTAAGCAACTTGAAGTTATTTCTTGTTTCTTATTTGCTGAAGATACTCTAAATTGGTCAATTAGTTTAGGCGGCACTTCTTTTTTGTTGATTCGTCCGATTGTAAGAACTTTCCGTATTGCATCTTCCACTCTTCCTTTTGAAAGTAACCATCTTGGACTCTCTGGTAGAAATAATGGAGCTAATATAGCTAACGCTAAAGGAACACTCGTGACTAGAGAAATTATTTGCCAGTCTCCGCATGCCAGCACCAACCACGGCAATGCTGTTACAGCGAAGGCATAGAAGAGAGCAAATGCCATGCAAGACATGAGACTTCTGTACTTCGGCGCCACATACTCCAAGGCAATCAAGTAAGCCATCATCATGCAATTGTCATACGCCATACCCATGAAAAATCTACATGTGGCAAATTCGATGAAGTTTCTTGCAAATGTACTAATGACACCACCGATACATCCTATAATATTACTTATTATAGCGGCAGGTAATCTTCCGAAGCGATCAGATATCCAACCGATAATGAGTCCCCCAAAAACAGAACCGAGGAAAAATAATGCTTGAGCGGTCGCTTGATAGCTGTCTTTTTCGCACACCCACTCCAATTCACTGGATATCGTTGCATAAGGTATCTCACTTTTGTTGAATTCCCAACCCTGTTGACAGGGTATTGTATTCCAAGTTTTATTTGGTGTTAATCCATTTGACAATACTTCCGTCCAGTTTGCATCGTAGACTCGGCAATGAGAATACCCAAATTTTGTGTGGCTGTCTTGAGGAATCGCTAAGTTTCTCCTTTCGATTTCTGTTAAGTTCTCCAGTTCCGGAATCCAGCACCAGTGGTTTGGTGACGATTCGGTCATAAATAGCTGGGAGTAATATACGAATACACCGAAAACATAAAATGGGAAGGTAGCAAAGAACAATAAAATTTGATACCTTCCAAATTCGCCAGCTGAAGATAGTAAATCATCAAATTCCACATCGTCTGTGATTTTTTCCGGCGGTTTTTTTTCTTGATTAGTTTTGTTTACTTCGTGTGGGTCGTCTTTATGTAGATCTCTTTTGTTTTCTAAGTTTTTTGCAATGTTGTTTACTGTCATTTTTATGTTACATATAGTATTGTCACCGTTCACTTTATCGTGTGACGTTCGCTCGACTATGTCTACATTAACTACTGACTGATATGCACGTTAACGTTTCGTTATATAATTGGAGTCATGTCGAGATTCAATGTTAACAATCTAAAATTACCGTGTTATATTTGTTTTAGATTTAACTTGTTTAGTTGTTTTCAGAGGCGTCTATAAACAATAAGTTGTTAGAGGATTTGCTATACGTCTTGTGGAAAATTTTCATTATCAGACAAGGAAAATTCAGAATAAGAGAATTTGCCTTAATTTTGATTAAAACCGTATCAAATAAGTACGAGTAGATGTGTACAAATGTTTTTTAAGTAGATTTATTTATAATAATGTTCAATTAGATTTTTTATGTAAGCATTAGGTACACAGTATAAATTTTCATAATCTGAATTAATAAATATATTTAAATTGTCCTTAATTTTATCTTCAACGCCTATAGAGGTCATTTTACAAATAGAAACAAGAACATTTGCATGCGTGATTTTGTTTGCGAAACTAATCTCCCTTGTTTAAATTGTCAATTATTATACATTATTGTTGTAATATGTTTTAATATTACAAATGCGAAAATCAGTTTTTATGTTTGTTACGTGTCGTCGTGAAATTTAACATACACGTTGCCAGGGTTACAGATAGGGTACCTCCCGAAAAAAAAAATGTTTCCGAGGGAAAGCAAAAAACTTACCACGCAGATTAAGTCACGGGCGGCTAGTATGTAATAAAAAAAGAGGCATATTTAATAACAGTCAAATCATAACTTATTAATTATATTTAAAAATAAAACTTATTGTAGTTATAGGCCAGTGGCTGGATATTTTTTTAGTTACTTAATAATAATAATAATAATTCATTTATTTTCAGAACGATGTCCATAGTGTTAGTTACAAAAATTTACCCTTAAAATTATGTTAGTAATTTACAGTAATAAAAATAATTAATTTATTTGAATTGAATTATTGAAATACTTAATAGGTACTATTTTTATCAAATTACTAAGTTTTTATTTATTTTTGTAACGATACTACAGGCAGGTTTAAAAAAAATATTAGACAATCTTACTTCTTCTTTATATATTATAATAGAGTGTAATTATTTGTTGCGGTAAGCAGCAAAACATGCGGATAATAAAACATAATTCTCAGTCGGTAGCTATAATTTAGTTATAGTTAACCCTTTACTTACACGTTAGTAAGTAACTAGGTAATATTATGTATTCCATGCCTTTGCGCTTTGGGACTCACTACTTTAATCTTCTTGCTTAAGATTTAATCGAATACGTTTCATTTCATGTAGAGTTGCATCCGATCGATTAATAAAAAATCGTCTGTACATTTCTCCCGTTAGTTTTCGCTTGGGAAATCACTGGCGTAGTTCCGGGAAATACCTAGTGGTTTTAATACTTAATATTGTATGAAATAAAACAATTTTTAACGGATACTAGCGCGGTTTTATTGAAAGTTCTTTGGTAATTAGTTGGTATTTGGTTTGATTTTAGGTTTTCCCGACGTTTCGGCACCTTTGCAGCTGCCGTGGTCACGGGGGACTGAAGCCACTCGTGAGCCTACCCTCAAGCGATGAATTTTTTAAGACGTTCAGAAATTAATATTTAACAAAAATTTTTTTTTTTTTAATTGGTTTAAGTTAATTTATAATTTAATTTTGTGATTTAATTAATGCTAATAAGAGAGAATCTACTGAAACTACCACCATTTCATAAAATTGGGAGGCCCCTCCAAGAAAGAAATGGCGAAAGAAAACTTGGAGAGGAAAGCCGACCTCCGTCTTTTATATATATAGGATATTATATATACGGAGGTCGGCTTTCCTCTCCAAGTTTTCTTTCGCCATTTCTTTCTTGAAGGGGCCTCCCAATTTTATGAAATGGTGGTAGTTTCAGTAGATTCTCTCTTATTAGCATTAATTAAATCACAAAATTAAATTATAAATTAACTTAAACCAATTAAAAAAAAAATTTTTGTTAAATATTAATTTCTGAACGTCTTAAAAAATTCATCGCTTGTGGCTTCAGTCCCCCGTGACCACGGCAGCTGCAAAGGTGCCGAAACGTCGGGAAAACCTAAAATCAAACCAAATACCAACTAATTACCAAAGAACTTTCAATAAAACCGCGCTAGTATCCGTTAAAAATTGTTTTATTTCATGTCTAGTGAGCGCGTAAGCTTGAGAAGTGAATACTTAATATTGTACATTGCTTTCTGTATAAAAGTGAAAGTATTTTGTTAATAAATATAAATATATTTTTAAAACACAAACAACCTCGTAAATTTGACCAGCCCACAGTTTGTCGCCCGTTTAGTTTTTTCTTCTCCCAAAAAATAAACCGCTGCCAGGTTTATTATTTAAGTATCCCATTAACTTAAATTATTTCCAGTCACCCAATTAATTAATTCCCATATTGTACTAAGTCAGTTATTCAATGAACCCGAAAACGCGAGACTAGCGAATTCGCGATACAAGACTCAAACCAATGAGGACGCCAAATGTCAAGTGGTTCATAAACCTCACAGTTAGGTTATTTTATTCATTAGATACATAAAAGTTAAGTTAATCCAAAAAAATTTTGATACTCGGCAAGCTAAACCCCCCTTAATAACATAAACCACGGGATTATCCCGACTTGACCTGATGAAAAACGCTTCGAACCCGGTATATTTACATAATTGGCCGGGATCAAGAGACACAAATATTTATCCTACCCGTTCTTGGGATCCCGAGGGACGTCGTTAAGGACCTTCAAATCTGCAGGGATTTGGGCAAAATCCCGTATTTTTAGCACTTCACTTGTTTCTCTTTGAAATGGGCAGGGCGGCGTAAATACGCTGTGATTAAAGGTATAGAGGGAAAAGGTGTATTTATAAATAGATAAGTAGGAAAATCCGGTGACACAATACACTATCAATGTTTCTGTTGTTCAGCAAAAATTTGGTACATGCTAAATTGCCACGTTTTTGAGAAATTTCAAAGGATACAAAAACATGTTTTGTATAATGATCAAACATGAAATAAGTTACTAAGGATCATCCATTTTGGTCCAAATGTGAAAGTGCCAGCCAAAAAAACAAAAGTGCTTTATTGTGATAGATTTTGTCCGCCTAATCATTTCTTATTATGGCACCGAAGCTGTAGTACCGCTGTACTTGATTTTGATTGAGTCTTTCAAAAAGTCTGTCTTTTCATACATTTTGAAGCGCAGTGTGTAATAAAAAATGCTTAGATGGACAAATTCTATCAGAATAAAGCACTTTTACATATTTGGACCAAAAATGTATGAAACGTGGATGATGTCCTTTGTTTTTTTAATACCTAGACCTTGTTGTTATTTCTTTAAAACACAAAAAATAAGTAATTGCCATTTGTCTGAGAAAAACGTAGTTTTTGGAGAATGATCCATTTACAATTCCAAATTGACATTTTAGTGACAAGTGATATATCTACGCACAACTCGAGCGTGAGAAACATTTCTATATTCCCCTGAAACGTGGGAATTTTATTGTCGCTTTAGACCGCGTCTCAATGGCAAATGTTTCCGACGTAGACGGTCGTGAGCGTCCGTGTGTTACACCCCTTATCTCATAAATGTTAAGAGCTGGTTGATTGATTTCTGTTGTCAAGTTTTTAAAATTTCGTCTTACAAGTTTTAGCGATAGCACAGAATTATTATAGTACTTGGCGATAGCCACAAAATAGAGACAAGCACAAATGAAGCGCAGCATATGACCGGCAAGAAATATATTTTTCTCGATGATCTTATATACTAGTGGCCGCCCGCGACTTCGTCCGCGTGGAATGAAAATTATTCCGCATTTAAAATTTTACCACCCATACCACACCCTTGGGGATGATTGAAAAAATCCTTTGTCCGTCTCCAGATGTCAAAATATCTCTGTTCCATCAAAATCTGAGGGCCTATTACAAAACAGAATCACGATAGTCGGACGCAATTCGTCGTAGAATTTACTTGATATTGAACCTTATTTGTGAGTCAATAGTGCCACGGTGTGCGACGAACATCGTACCTACGCTTATCGCGAGGCTTTTTTGTCGTACGCTTATCGCGAGGCCCTCAGTTCTGAGGTTTATGCGTAAAAAGTAACAGACAGATAGACAGAGTTACTTTCACATTCATATCAGTTTACAGACAGCCTTTACGACTTCGTTCGAGTGAAAGTCAGAAAACATCAAAATAAACCGTAAACAATGGTAAATAAATAAAAAACTGAGAGAAAAGAAAGGGAAATTACAAAAGACCCTAACTAAACTGGATACGTTTTTGTTTACTTTTAGCCATTGGCCATTATACTGTCCCAAAAGATGTGGTTACTGTGCACAATTTGAAAAGGCATGTTTTTTACAATACAGCGGGGGCCCTATTTTTGAATCGCTCGGCTGGCGTCGAGCACTCGTTTCTACTGATTTTCGTTCGACAGCTCATACATTTGTCGAACGAAAATCAGTAGAAACGAGGGCTCGACGCCAGCCGAGCGATTCAAAAATAGGGCCCCTGGTCGGTCGTTCTAACAGTATAATTCCCTGAAGATATTAATTAAAACGAAAAATTTATCGTAAACTCTTCTTGAAAACATAAAATTCGTACATCTTTTGATAGGGGAACTGATTGCGATGAAATAAAACTAAATTAAGATAAATAAATAATGAAAAAATATTAGAAAAAATCGGCTCACCCGTAGCAACTCAGATGGTAGTGCATTGGGCCGGACTCCTAAGGGTGCGGGTTAGAATCCCGTCTGAGTTGCTACGGGTGAGCCGATTTTTTCTAATATTTTTCATTATTTATTTATCTTAATATAAAAATAGCATTGTGAATGCAAAAATCTAAAAGTTTAAAATTGTATGACTGTTTCACCTAAATTGATTGTCTGGCACCTGCAATGGGTGCTACATTCGAATGTCGAAGTAGTTCTCTTCACATTGGTGAGATGGCGCTGATCTTCAGCGGAAACGTAAAAAGTATTAGAAAATTTCGCCAAATCCATTAGTGGCTCAGTAGCATAATTGGTAGTGCATTGGGCCGGAATCCTAAGGGTGCGGGTTCGAATCCCGTCTGAGTTGCTACGGGTGAGCCGATTTTTTCTAATATTTTTTCATTATTTATTTATCTTAATATAAAAATAGCATTGTGAATGCAAAAATCTAAAAGTTTAAAACTAAATTGTATGATATACAGTATATTTGAATTTAAACATTAATACGATTGGGTTTGCGATATTTACGTTATTATTAGTGGACACAGACAAAAAGACAAAAATTACAAATTAGTTAGAAATGGGTTCTATTGGTATTATTGAACGCTTGTCTTGCCAACAACCTGATGCTTACAGGTTGGCGAGGATTTAGAATAAGGAAATTTATGTATATCTGTGGGAAAAAAATAATAAAAAATTGAGCACCCCAACCACTTTTTTTTTAAATATTTCCTTTGTACAGACACAACATTTTCTACAGATTTATTATTATGTAGGTATATGTTACCGGCAATGTGTATAATCCGGCATCGGCATTGTATACAATGCCTGAAACGATCAGGCAATGTATGAAATATTATTCATTTTATACTTTGCCTAGGCATTGTATGTCTAGGCAAAGTATAACAATGTTTTTTTTTCAAAGCCAATTTTGACACTTCACTTGACCATCAACGCCATCTAGTGAGACAAATAATAGAGAACATGCATCAATTTTTTTGTATCAAAATCAAAAGTATAATGTGTGAGAAAATCAACTGTAATATTAAAACTTTTCTCTTGCGTTTTTTTCTCGCGATATAGTCACTTGAAGTTAGCACGCAGCACCACCCGCCGAAAACGCACTATACAAAACGGTCAACATTTGTGACGTCACTTATGCCATGTTTCAGGCGCATTGTTATGGAGTTAGCCAAGAATTTTCAAATATCTCCCTAAATATTGCGTCTAAGTACATAATATGTGTCGTACAAAATATTATTTCTTAGTGCATTATATCCGAAAATGCAAAAAAAAATTCGTTATTTTCTCCTGTGTGATAAAACTAAAATTAGAAATTTTTTCATTTATTTTTCTGTTCCATCATGTTTTTATACGTGTCCGCAGCGATCAAGCTCTATCAAAATCAGTGACTTATGCAATATGCATGTTCCCTATTTAAATGTCACTTTGAAAAGCTCTCATTCATCTATCAAATGATAAAGTAAGATTCTTGATCAAATGAAAAGCAATTTTTGTTTGAGATGATTTGCGAGACGACTTTAGAAGTGATTTACCATTTTCCAGAAGTACTGATTATATTTTTTATTAGTGATAGATAAGTCCTGATTTGTACGTCTCCGTTATGTTGTACTGTATCTCTGTTCATTTCAGTTTATAGTTGTACAAATAGTATTAAAGAAATAAATAAAAAATGAATACATTTATATTCTTCCCTGGCATCATCTGTGACAAGTAACGAATCTGTGTTTTTCTTGTTTTCTTATCTATTGCGAGACGTAACGTAAGATTAGTGAGTCGAAAAAAACAAGTTTCAAGTAGCAACTTTGTGTAAAGATTATGAAATAGAGATACGAATTTTTTTACAGAAAAAAATTGCGTTTTCATGAATCGGTTTTTTATGGCAAAATAATGATTCATCATGAATGAGGTAAGTACCGTCTTTGTTAAAAGTATATTCCATCCACAAGTCCTACTATAATACTTTATGAATGTGACAGTTTGTATGAGGATACCTTTTACCCTTGATAAAGGTTGCCAAAGGATTTTCAACTGAAAGTTAAAAAGATACCCATGAGCAAAGCAAAGGTTATTACAAAGTAGAAAATTATTTACAAGACTGCAATGCAAGGATGCATATAACTATCTTAATTTTACAGTTTTTAATAATTTGATTCAAATTATTGTTTTAAATGTATTTGGCAACGATATACCTATTTTTTTGTAAATATCGTTACTTTTAATTTCTGACAAAGCTGATAGTTTCTTGCGCCCAATCTTCTTGTCAGCATATAAAAGTCTCGAATGGGTGGTAGGAAATTATAAACAATTCAAAAGCACTTTATTTCTAAGTTTATTTGAACAAATAATTTCTGTTTCTATTTTAACTGGACGCGGGCGCTAGTTTATAATATAAACCTTTTTCTACAAGAGAATATAACTGGGTGTGATTTTCAAAGCGCCTGAAAGAAGCTTCTCTCGTCACTCGCCTTTACTTAAATTGCTTAGCCGTTAATGATCTTAAAAGTTTTCTCAAGGTAATTATGTTTATTTACTCAAGTTACGAGATAGTTAGCATTAGCTTCTTTAGCTTTATATCCTCCTACAGAATGTAGAACACTAATTAACGAGGAAGGTAGCTAAAGGATAATGTGATTTTGTAGCTCCTTCTACGATACTGAAGTATATTTTAACTTTTATTTTCTTGAAGTCTATGCAATTTTAACATGTTTTTATTGAAGACCGTAGTATGAAATTATCTGATATAATTTTTTATATATTAGTTAAAATGCATATGATTATAATTATCTATAAAATTTAACAATAAAGAATATAATTGTGGGCAGTAAAGATTATTTTATCATATACTTATATTTTGATTTAGTTTCATCTCGTTAAAACAACGTTTTTGTTTTATATGCTGGTACAAAACAAATTGTATAAGTTGATTGCCAAAAAACTTGCATGTCTTCTTTTTTGAAAGGAAATTAATATAATGTAAAAAACAAACTATATTATACGTACTCAATTTTGTACTTTTCATTTAAATTTTCTGCATGAAATTTATTAACAATAGTTTTCTTATACCATAACTCCCTATACTTATTCAATTTCGTGAACGTACAGAAATAAGTAATTTTTTTCGCCTGGATAGAACACCAACGTATCTTTTTTAGTACAAAAAGGTTTTCTGAAGAAGGTTTATTAAGTAAGTAACTTAGAATTGTAACTGAGCTTTTCCGAACGAAGGTGAGCCTCTTTTCTAAGTAATCGGGGGTAATAGGGTGTGTTGTATACTTGTATTTTGTTGTATCCTTGTATACCGGGATTACTTAGCGACGCGTCTCTTCAAGGCCTACCCTCGTCATCCCATGTCTATCCAGGGATCAGACTAAAGTCAAAGTCAAAGTCAAATAAGCTTTATTCAAATAAACTTAATTATTAAGTACTTTTGAATCGTCTATATTTTCCTACCACCCGTTCCAGACTTTTTTAGCTGACAAGAAGAACGGGCGCAAGAAACTTATCAGCTGTAACAGCCATAAGTAACGATATTTACAAACTTTAATATATCGTTACCAGAAAATTACAACAGGGTGACAGGATTATTGGCAACAACATAGACTTATTATATTACTTCAACAAAGTACTTATTAGCAAGTTATGTGTTACATCATTTCCACGCATTTAGATCTTTAAGATAATCATCTACTTTATAATAACCTTTACCCATGAGCGTTTTTTTAACATGGTTTTTAAATTCATGCAAAGGAAGATCAATCACTTGTTGTGGAACTTTATTAATAAAGGCTATGCCTTTCCCCATAAATGAACCTCTAGTTTTTGCAAGCCTAAATCTTGGAACGGCAAGTTTATCTTTATTTCTTGTATTGAACTGGTGAATATTGCTGTTCTTAGCAAATGAATCATAGTGTTTCCTTACATAAACTAAATTATCATAAATATATTGGCCTGCCAAAGTTAAAATATTTATTTCTTTGAACATTTCTCTCAAAGTATCTCTCCGCCGTAGATTGTATATGGCGCGAACAGCTCTTTTTTGGAGTACAAAAATATTTTCAATACTGGCAGCTGAGCCCCACAATAGCAGTCCATACGACATTACGCTATGAAAATAACTAAAGTATACTAACCTTGCCGTTTCAATATCAGTTAAAAGCCTTATTTTCTTAACAGCGAATGCCGCTGAACTAAGTCTACTTGACAAGGCTTCAATATGTGGATCCCATTGCAGTCGAGAATCTAGTGTGATACCTAGAAATTTTGTGCTCTCGATAAACTCGACTTCATCGTCATTCAAATTAATATTTAATTTTGTCTGCTCAACATTAGGTAATGAGAATTTAACACATTTAGGAAGGAAGTTTAAAAAAAAAAAGCTTGAATACTGGACACACTCAGACCTTTAAGTGTAAATATATACTTATGACAACAATTGGAAAAGGCAGAATATGTTTGGGATTTTGTTTTCTCTCATCATTCATTCTCTCATCTCTCATCATCATAGCTAGTGATGGGGAAAATGCTGGGCATTTTTGGCAAATTGGCAATATTCCTAATAAGCGCCAACCGCCCACCTAACTGAGCATTTATTTTTGAAGCAAAATGTCTTTATATCCAAAATATATTTTAACACAGAAAGTCAGTTTTATTTAGTCTAATTTAACAGATTAAGATATTAAAAAAGTATACAATTTTGGCATAAAACGCCGGGTCTCCTTTGTAAATAATTTAATTATAATGAAATAAAAAGATCACACGAAATAAATTTTAGAACCGACACGTGTGATTATTCAAATTAACTAATAAATGTGTGCGAATTCTGATCTTCTTATATTCATGAATAAACTATTGATATGAAACAAAAAGCTTACGTACACTCCATTACCAGAGGGCAACTCATCCATCCATTATTCAGCGTTTCTCCAAACGATGGCTCAAGTACATTAAGATCATGAAAGAAATATCGGATAAATGCGTCGGTGAAACGGAACGTTTCATGCTTAAAATGTGGCGCGAGAAAAAAACTTACCTACTTACAAAGAACTGCGGTAAAGGTTTAATGCGGTATGTATAGTGGGCATAAAATAATGCTAATCTATCCACAGACAGGTTAACCTTACTTTTGCAAAAATTGTGTAAAATCGATTATTTTTTTGAAGTAAGAGAAAATTGGCTTATTTTTGCTTCTTTAAATGGACTATTAACCTTAGTTAATATTATAAATGCGGAAGTCTGTTTGGTTTTGTTTGTTTGTTACGCCTTCACGTCTTAACTATTGAACCGATCATCATGAAATTTTGCATACACGTTGTCAAGGGTACAGAGAAGGACATAGGGTACCTTTCATCCCGAAAAAAGTATTATTTCCGAGGGATAGCAAAAAACTATCCACACAGACGAAGTCGCGGGCGGCCGCTAGTAATATCCTTACTAATAATATTAAAAATGCTAAAGTACGTTTGTTTATTTGTTTGTTTGTTACGCCTTCACGTCTTAACTACTGAACTGATCAACATGAAATTTTGCAAACACGTAGTTAGGGATACAGAGAAGGCTATAGGGTAACTTTCATCCAGAAAAATATTGTTCCCAAGGCATATCAAAAAAACTTTCCGCGCAGACGAAGTCGCGGGCGGCCGCTAGTGATCTATATAAAAGATCAAATTAATAAAAAATACATTAAAGGTCAAACCGCACTACAGCGGAGCGGCGCGGAGCGGCGCGGCGCGGCGCGGCGCGGCCAAATATTATTTCTATTGATTGCAATGATGCAAACCGCACTATAGCGGAGAGGCGCGGCGCGGCGCGGCGCGTACCGGCGCGGCGCTGCAGATTTGGGTGCAAAAGAATATTTTGCCGCGCCGCGCCGCTCCGCGCCGCTCCGCTGCCGCTAGTGCGGTATAGCTCGCGGCGCGGCGCGGCCGAATATTCTTCATAATCGAGCTTCAGTCTATAGAGGGTATTTGGAAATATATATTTCTACTGATATTTCAGTGTACCAATTTTGATTAAATTACAAAGTGGTATTTTACGTGATCATTTCATAAATCATCATAATCATAACTCATCACAAATAAATAAATAAAAAATATGAGGATGTGTTGCTAAATCGTTCCTTGGAAATTCGTTCTAGGGAACGCGTGACCGAGCGTTCCCTTTTCGTTCATGCGTCAAACTTCAATGAAATCTTGCCACGTCTGGCAATTTGAGCCGCGCCGCGCCGCTTCGCTGCCGCGATAGTGCGTTTAGGAGAGGCCGCGCCGCTCCGCTGCAGTGCTGCGCCGCGCAGCGCCGCTCCGCTGTAGTGCGGTTTGACCTTAAAGATGATTTCACGTTCTGTAATTAATGAGACTGATTTCATAAGATATGGATATGTACTTGTACAAAAGTCAGTCTGTTGTGAAACCTATTTTTTTTTAACACGTTTTTATTAGGTTGCTTTCTCGTTTGTGTGTTCGTTCGTTCGTTTGTTTGTTTGTTTGTTTCTTCACAAAGTTTGTGAACGATTTTATACTAGCTTCCCGATGAGTTAGAGACTTAAAACTTTGAACATAGGTCAGAACTAGAAGGCAATGCAATATTATGGTATCATTGAGCTGATCTGATGATGAATCCGGAAGAAGGCCACAGGAACTCTATGATGAAACCATACAACCCCATCGTGTTTGAACTCGTTAGAATTGTCTTGACGAGTACTCTAATGGGAGACGAGATCCAGGGTCTGATGATGAAGCTGAAAGGCCATGCCATAGGAACTCAATATTGGAACTATGCAACCCCATCAAATTTGGGCTCGTTGGAATCGTCTTGACGAGTTTTTTGTTATGAAATAGTTTCCATGGTCTGATGATGGAGCCGGAAGAAGGACACAGGAACTCTTTAATAAAACCACGCTATCCCATCGAGATTGGGCTCGTTTGAATCGTCTTGACGAGTACTTTCTTGGGAAATAGTTTCCGAGGGTCTGATGATGGAGCCGGAGGAAGGCCATAGGAACTCTATAATAAAACCATGCAACTCCATCGAGTTTGGGCTCGTTTGAATCGTCTTGACAAGTTCTTTGTTGGGAAATAGTTTCCAGGGTCTGATGATGGAGCCGGAAGAAGGACACAGGAACTCTTTAATAAAACCATGTTACCCCATCGAGTTTGAACTCATTTGAATCGTCTTGACGAGTTCTTTATTGGGAAATAGTTTCCAGGGTCTGATGATGGAGCCACCACTGGGACTCTGTAATAAAACCATGCAACCCCATCGAGGTTGGGCTCGTTTGAATCGTCTTGACGAGCTCCGATAGGAGATGGTATATTTTTAGTTTTAGCTCGTTAACTAAAAAGCAGAAAATAATAATTTACTAAAAAAAACCTTTTTTAAAAACACGTTTTTAAAACAGACTAAATTTTTCATTCAGTTTCTCCAATGAGTGACTTATAAGTAAGCTTCTAAAAATAACAGCCAAAATGAAATTAACAACAAAAGCTTTTTAATATTCCAGTCACATCCTGAAATTATCAATCACTAGAATGGAGGTCAAAAAAGCAAAAGAATTGGCAAGTGCGAATCCCACTCACGCATGGAGGGTTCCGTACAATTTTAATAGGTAAATAGAATAAACTTGATTTAACTGGAAATTAATGTTTTTATAATTTCTATACTTAATGATTTTAAATTATTATTTGAAACAGAAAATTTTATGAATATCGACACATTGATTTCGCACATGCTCACGACTCACGAGCATGCGCGAGATCACTCATACGGTTATTGTAATTCGGTACTACATTGGCGGACTAAGACTTCTTGAGGCCCGGGGTGATCTATAATTGTGGGCCCCCTGGCGCCCTTCAGATTTGAATATTTACGTTTTCAAAAGAGGAGTGCAGAAGGCAGTTTGCTGCCCTTTAGGTAACAATTTTCAACAAGTCGGCCCAAAAGACCACGCAGCGCGATTTTTAGTCAGTTTTATCAAATACTCTTGTATTTTGACTATCTTTCGTAAAATTATTAGGCCGCGCAGTGCAATTTTTAGTCAGTTCCATCCACTTATCTTGTAATTTTTCCTGTATATAGAAAAAAAACGGCCATGCAGCGCGACTTTTAGTCAATTCAATTTATTTTCTATGCCAGACCGGGGCCCCCATAAATTATAAAAATTATTTATCAGACGGAAATCACTGTTTAGTACTATTATATATTCTGTGTCACTGTTCCTATAACGTCACTTTACCGTTTTTTATAAGGTTGCCGTTTTTCAATTTAAGACAAAGAACTCTGAAAGGTTCCGAGTGATGGCATAACGTTCTGAATACGAACAGCAGAATTATAGTTGAATGGTGTTATAGCTAATTTTTTTTTTTAATTTAGCAGATATGCTGATGTCGCTAATCCTAGCGGTTCCAGCATATCTGATAAATTCTTTGTATCCACGAAGACCGCAAAATATCAGGCCGTAAACGGTAAAAAATTGGCTAAAGCGTATTTACCATTTTTGTTACAGTTTCGCGCAATAAAACAATGTGACGGATACTAACGCGATTTTTATTAAAGTTTTTAATGTTTTGACTGAGATTTTATAGGATTTCTGCATTTTTAGATGTTTCAGTCCTGTTATATTATAATATACCTGCTTTTAGTTCTACTTTTGTTGTAATACCTATAGAAATAGAGCACTCCACAATCAGTAGGAAGGATCTCTATTGAAATGTTGACAATATGGTTGAAATCGATTTGTGAGTTGGCGAGTGAAAAGGGTTCCCATTGTCGTTTATTGATTTTCCAATTTATTGTATGTACTTATACCTACATACACGAAAACGTAGTCGAAGTAATGACGTAAAAATATTGCGTCGGAACGTAGTATTTTGACGCGTACGTTTGTCAAGTATGCTTGTCGAAAAGTTTTAAACAAGAAAGTAGTGATTTTGCTTCATTACTAATAGGTCACGCATGTAGCTAATAAATCTGGGTACCACTAGTATAAAAAAGGTAATCTGTAGAAGGAAAACTAGGTAACCTAGGTATACCTACGACTGAAACAGCGTTTAATTACGTTAATACGGTTATTTCGTGATAAAGAGTCGTCACTCCGGAATCCATTTGTGGAATGAGTCGCCTGTTTTATGCGCTAACTGATTGCTAATTACTGAAGGTGTAACAGCTCAAAATAACTGTTGCTTTTAGATTTAAATTAATTACCTTCCCACGTATAGAGATAATAAACAAATCACAGAATATTTAGTTGTTATTGACCGAGCGAGCGTGAAGCGTCTCTGTTTCAGATTGGGCAAAAATTATTTCGTATATCCGTCTATTCTTACCTACAGGTCGCATTTCTCAACCGCTTTTCGTGAAATTTTGTGGCCTTTGTTCGATAATAATATTGATTTTGTTGATTCCGTATTTCGATTTAAAAAAAATCTGCCATTTCAAAAATGTCACTAATGCAAGGTCACAGGGAGTTTTTAGTATTACATTAAATCATCTTTTATTTTCAGATTGAAAATAGCTAAATCCTTATAATCTAAAATGTAAATGGATGATTGCCAACAAATATTTACGGATTCTATTTGTCGCTTTGAATGGCACGAAGGTAATCAAATAGAAATGTTCAGTTCAGTGGAATACCAAATGATGAAAACGACCGAAAAGCAAACGTCTAGACTAGACGATTACGCCAATGCAGCTTTATTTGTAGCTTCTAATGTTTTTGGAATAAGAGTTAATATTGAAATCACTCCAAAGACGTATAACTATTTTCCATCATGTTTTTGGATGTAGATTGGTTGTGAATATTATCATTATATTAATTATACATAGTAGGCAAGAAGCTTATAGTAGGATAAGAGCTCTAGAGTCTAGACTAGAGAGAGAAAGTGAAAATGCCATAAGAAGGACATAAAAGGAAAATATTGTAGTACAAAGCTGTCAGCTCTCTTGTTATTTACATGCGGTTACTTTAGAAAAATAACACCTAGAACGATAATTCCCTAAAAAGCGCGCTGGCAAAAGTGAGGCAACTAAAACAGCCAAAATGGCGCCATTTTCATATTTTTATTATCCATTATTACATAATCATACCCAATAAGTACAAAACAATTTCAATTTCCCTATCTTTAGGTGATGAGTTATTATATTATTGGATTTTAGTTACGATTAAGTAACGTATAAAGGATATACCTAAATCTGAGCACTGAGCCATTTTGGCTTAGTACCTATTTGTTGCCTCACTTTGCATACAAGGATACGGCTTCTAGGTGTTATTATTCTAAGGCGGTTACGTAAAAACAATAAATGGAATGAGCTTTTTATGATGATTGTGATTGATAATGCGTTTTTTTGTTCGATTCGCAGAGACAACATTCATTATGATGTTAGTGGTGTAATGGATATTTTATCGATATTCTGTAATATTGTTCGATAACATGGTTTAGTTCCCTTCTCGGAATGAATAGGCTAGAATAAACCCATGTCTATGGAGAAAAATAATTTGGATTAATATATAACGATAATTCTGTTTATGTTAACAGAATTTACGATTTCTATCGATATAGAAGATTAGTACCTATCCCAAACGGTACATTATTTGAACTTCTGAGAAAAAGTCCCACTCTATTTGACAAATACGTATTCGATATTACGTGTTAAAGAACCCGATATTTGGACAGGTAAATAGGTAGGGGAGAGTAGGGTATTACCGAGCCCCTAAGGAAATTAAAATATAACTAACCTCAGGTTAGGTTAAAATAAAAACTAAATATGACCATAGGTGGAGAATTTATCCAGCTACGCTAACGAATCTTCAAAATCATCAAAATAAAAATATGAGCAAATAACAAAAAAATAGGAAAACGCGATATTATCAAACTGGTCTGATAATATCGTGCCCCTAGGTGGGTAACTACGCGCTGGGTCTGATAAAACCGCGCCTCTTAATAAAATTGACAATAAACTGATAACTGTTACTACAGCGTATGGGAAAAATGAAAATTATAGATATTTATTTCCTTTATATTCATTAATCAACTCAGTCTCAAAATTGTAAACTTATAAGCTTCCATATTAAACGATTTAAAAGACATAATTGGTTTGTTAGACAAAAGATGTCTTTCTACTAAGAAAAATAATTAATCTTAAAATAATTTTCCATTTTCGGAATGCTTTTACTTTAGTATGCAATTATTTTGTAGGAGGATCAGCCATCTTCCTTCATTTTCGTCGCCTTCTGTAAAGAAAATTTTTGCCATAGATATTTTCATAGTGTATAATTTCGCGCCCTGCGCGCGAATTTATCAAACAAGGTAATTTTAATTTAAAACCTCACAAACAAGAACAAACTTAAAGAATTAATTTAAAATAAATCTGCACACAAATTCTACATAATTTTTACGTTATAAATGTATGTAATTACTTTATTACTCATTAGATAATATTGATTTACTCACCTCTCATAAAATATCAGAAAAAATTAGATCGTGTGCGTGGAAAAACTAAAAGCGCGTGGCCTTTCGCTCTAGTTGTTCGACGGAAATTGACGGTGTGCGGGCGAGGTTAGAGGTGAGAGCTAAGATTTGACTGTTATTGCAGGTGCATAGAGTTGATAGTTTTCGAAAAACCAAGGGGCGCGAAATTATCAACCGCGAGGTAATACCCTACCTACTCTCCCCTACCGATATTTTCCTACAATGCGTAGTCGATACGTGGTGTCGATACGCCAACCAAACCGTACCAAAAGCAATTTGTAATATCGTATTCCCTTTATATATTATTTTGTCATACATCTTACGAATGTTTTTATTGAAAGCAAAGAAAGCCATCATTATTCAACATTTATCTTACTCATGTCTCTGTAACATGACGAAAACGACAGCTATGAATGTCTGGAGAATAATTTAACCAAAAATAATAAATCTTTGGAAGGTTCTCTTTTCTTCTGTTTTTTTGTAGAAAATGGTTATTTTATTCTGTAGGTATATATGCAAAGTTCTAATTAAAAATCAAAATGTAGGTCCACCGTCCCACTCAAATGGGGTAATGATAATTTGCATTTCCCCATTGAAAGAAAGATGTGGCAAATATAAATGTTTAACAAAAGACGGCTCTTTTGCACCACTTCTGAAAAAAAAATCATATTGACGTAAATAATTTTATTGCGTCTGCTGCTGAATTTGGGTTGCGTTTTCTAGTAATTCAGTGTGATAGCAATATTGTCAGACGTGAGCTGGGTGTTGATATGCGCAGGAATTGTGCCTAAGCTCAGCCTGAGATTATGAAAACATGTGAACTGAATTATGCATACGGTTGGAGTTGTATATTATTGACGTTTTCGTTGTAGGTATAATGCAATAAATCCTCTATGTTAATATTTTATTCCCGGTATAAAACCCATGTCATAGATGTGATAGCTTTTTGAGGCTACTTGCCCGGTACCCCAAGGGGAACTAAACTGTCCCCCCAGTCTAGTTCCCCTTGGGGTACCACGAGCAAATATTTTTCCGTGGAACCCTCTGAATAACAATCTCCTTATTAAATATATTTTTAATGACCGCGGTACTACACCTCAAACATTTCAATCTGACATAAAAAAAGATTAGTGGTACCACAGCCACGGGCCATATAATTTTTCCATGATACCCTTTCTTCCCCTTGGGTGTTCCACGGGCTAAAAATATGTGCTCGTGGTACCCCAAGGGGGTTTAGACTGGGGGACCACAGGCAAGTAACGCTTTTTGACTTACCTACAAAAGTACCGTAAAATTGCCTCGCCTGAAATGACTTTTGGCTCTACAACTTTAAAGTACCTAAATGAGTACCTAACTCACATAATGGAGGGATACATTTTATTATTTATGAAGCCGCTGGTTTTCCAGGAAAATAAATACATATTGTTTCCTTTCTGAGGCAGTATAATGACTTGGGTTGGTGCAAATTACACGCAGTGTGGCACATACCATTCTATAAGAGTATATAGGTTTAAAAGGCAAAACAAAAATGAAATGTTTTTTCGTTTATTATGTCGTAAATTAATAGGCTAGAAGCAGAAAATATGTCCTATATTTATATTGTTTTATTAATAATGCCTTTGAAAGTTATTTCATATAACAAATTTTCAAAGTTATTTGAAGATGAAGATAATTTATTTGCATAAAATATGAGATTTTAACATTCTAAATATAGTTCCACATATTTTGCCAAATCTAATCGCATATTTTGCCAAATATAATAGAAATATTTTTTTATTAAATGAAAATAAGTTTAAAACTCTTCTTATTTGATCTACTTAGTTCCAGTTTAATCTGGAGTTCCTATAACATTAACGGGAACTCCCATCAGGAGGTAAGGACAAGGCGTGTCATAGACAATGGAACAAGGAACAAGCTGAACCGTTTACAATTACAATAGACAATAATTAATTGATGTAGGAAAAATACCAATAATATACCAATAAAATAAATAAATATCATCAGTAGGCAAGTTGCAATAGGCTATTTTTATCCGGGAAAATTCGAACGAAGCCGCTGGCAAAAGTAAGTAACTTTAAAAGTGTACAATGCGTTGAGGAGAATAAATGTTTTTCTTTCTTTCTTCTTTCTATAAAAGAAAAGTGGGATAAGTATAACCTTCACCCTGAGGGAATCATAATATTATGGTTTTCATTTTACGTTTTCTTTTTTGCGGTCTCTACTTATCCGAACTAATTAAAGGATGAAGAAATTAATTACACATCACTTTTCAAAACAAGCTTTACTTTTTTTATCCAAAATGTGTACTGCTTGGCCTTCACATCACCTGATGCTGAAAGTGTAAACGGATTGCACCCGGAATCCTCATCACTGAAGAACTGGCTATCTTACCTCTAATGCCAGAACACAACAATTTTTAAATTGTTGTTATGGCGTCAGACTTAGGTAAGATGGTGGTAGCTATATAGCCATGCGGACTTGAAATATGCCGTACCTAACCGAGTATTAATTGTACCCCCCGCCTAGGAACCGGGACCAGGGTTGACACGCGTCGCGATTTTGCCGGGACCGTCCCGATTTCGATGATATTGTCCCGCGTCTCGGCGATCAATAAGTTTTGTCCTGATTTTTGATGATAACACGCGATCGAAATCAAAGTATTGATAAAAATGGGTCCAAATGTTTAAAAGAATAAAGGACAACAAGTTAAATGCCTTATTTTGCGTTGTATCCCGTTAAATGCTTATGTTGAGCGAGTATTTTTCCATAATATGACGCTTAAATGATCTAATGTCAGAAATCGTTGCTCTGTGAGAATTGCAAAAGAAATGCCTTGTTCGGATTTCGTAAGTAAATATAAAAATGACGCGGAAGTAATGAGAAAGGCCCGTAGCAATACAAAATATGCATGGAAACATAGTCAAAATAAAAATGAAACATTAAATCAAAAGTATATTTTTCCCTTCAGCTAGGTAGTTCTCATACCTCTTACTTTGCTGACCCGCCCGCCGCGGTTTGCTTCCATTGATTTTGAGTATTTTAATTACAAACATCCACATACATTCAACATGTCCTTCATTTACCAGTTACCAGTCTCTACATGCAATAGTTTTACTGCCAGTTTTAATGTTTTCAACGTATACTTTTAGAAAATAGACTAAAAAATCTTCACGGCTCGCGCTTAGCGCTCGCCGCCGCCCTTGTCCCGACTTTTAGTTCCTAAAAAGGTGGCAACCCTGCCCGGGACCCCTGCGTCTTAAACGCATGGCCGAATCACAAGACCACAGTGGCGGTTATTGCCGCAATCCAGGATTGACCACTGCGTCATCGAGGTCCTAACGTTTGGTATATATAGAATTCGTATTTTGAATTGAAACATGTGAATTGTATCCATCTAGCATACACGCTACCCGCTTAAGCCTTAAGTCTTAATTATCCGACTAAGCTAGTAGGTTAATTGCTGGAAATACCACTGGATTCCCGACCACACGACTTACACGAGGTATTCAGATGTCCAACTAGGTGGACGACATTGTGCAACCAGCAATAATCGAAGCTGACCGTCACACAGCACACGTCCCACTGGACTTGGGAACTTGACCGTCACACAGCACACGTCCCACTGGACTTGGGAACTTTAGGTGATGTTCATGAATTCATAATCTAAAAACAATATTACATTTTGTAGGACATAACAACCTATTATCTAATCTGTGTTACAACACTTGTACTATTATTTATTCTGTGTTACAACTAAGAGCGGGATGTTAGCAATTACGACTCGGGCTTAAATCATTCAAGGCAATGTAAATAGCTTCCCCTTCAAGGCTTGTATAGTGTATAGTGATTTTCTCAAGAAATGCGAGGAAATCCTATTAAAAAACAGATATTTTTTAAATATTATTTACTCTTTCAACATGAGTGAGAAAAAGAGAAAAAGAATAAGAGAAAAGAGAAGAGAGAAAAATAATAAGCATGGATGGAGATGGAATCTTTTATTATTATTTTTAAAAATATGCGATTAGTTTTATTTGGTTAAGCAAGTTTTTGAAAAAAAGTAATCCAAAATGCGTTATTTTATATGTTGAAAGTTGAAAATGAGTTAAAATTGTTTTAAATTGAGATAAGGGTTTATAATGTAATACGTTCAGCCGTTAATCCTAATTTGCATGATGAAATTAAGATTGATGATAATTGGTTTTCGCGTCAAGTTTTAATCAGATCGCGAAGTTTATAACAACCAGCAGTATTTTAAAGCAGATGTTTTAAACATATATACAATCTCTGGTGAGATTGTCCATTATAATTATTTTTTTCACAACACTGAAACACTGAAATTTGAAGAATACACAATCGAAAAGTTGATCGTTTTGGCACACCCATAGTTTTATGAACAAGTATTAGTGGGCATTACTGAAACGATTAATTTTTCTTTGCTTTTGATACGTCTTCTATCACTGACCGGAACGTGTCACCCGTATCTTGTGCGAAATCGAAATGGCAGATCCCTCTTGTGCTGGTCGCATAAGTGTGGTGAGCATTACTGGGAATTACAAAATGGTTACTTGCAATTATAAAACGTATACTTATTGATTTTATTTCAACAAATACGTTAGTAATTTCTAGTAAATCTTAAGTAAATATAAAGATGTTGTTGCTATATATCACAAAAGTTTGTAATGTTTACATGTACTAAAATCATTTTTTGAAACTACAAATATCCTGTTTAGAAGATACTAAATAGGTTTTCAAAAATTACAGAACTTTCACAATATTCACTATAATTTGCGAAAGCAAATACGTTAGTAATTTTTAGTAAATCATAAGTAAATATAAAGATGTTGTTACTATATTTCACAAAAGTTTGTAATGTTTACATGTACTAAAACCATATTTTGAAACTACAAATGACCTTTTTAGAAGATACTAAATAGGTTTTTAAAAATTACAAAACTTTTACAATATTTACTATAATTTGCGAAAACCATGAAAATATGTAATATCTTACATTGACTAAAACTATCTTTTAGGAATTACAATTGACAACATATCAAAATTTTTATCCTGTTTTTTTATTTGTTATTTAGAAATTACTGGTGAAAACATGAGACACGTATTTTTTTATTTTCCAAAATTTTTATTTTAAGTCAACGTAATATTAATTTGAAAACTTATCTATTCTAAAAGAGCGTAAGTGCCGTTTAAAGGATTTTTGGCGGACAATATCCTTTGCCCATATGGATAAAAAAAATCATTATGACGTCAATCTGCCAATCTAATCTATGGACGGTAATGACCTTTGTTTGTTTATCTTTTGCTCGAGGTTGTTTTCTTTTATTGTCGCTATTTTTACCTTATTTTCAACAATAATAAATAAAGATATTCGTAAATTAGATTCCATAATCTCATGTGTAGTTCCTGCCTGCAAAAATACTGTGATTGAATGCCCAAACAAACACTGTTTTACGTGCCAAACCAAAGTCTTGTGCTTTAAAGTTTTATGGAAATTGAAACTAATGCACTTCAAAACAAACTGTATTTATTAAACAAATTCAAACGTACACAATATCTTTTTATTTCTAAAAATAAAATGTTTCGCTGAAGAATGATGAAGTCTTTTGCAGCATGATGAAGTCCATTTAGGTAAGGCAGAAAACTTGATATTATATTTCGATAGATGTTAAATTTAACCAAAATACTAATTCAAGTTAAAAATATCATGAATACATTCAAAACAAAACTAATCAAAGTGAAAAATATTTTGATTCTTGACACAGACTTTGACATAAATTGTAACCTTGACAGCGACAGTTTTTATGTTTTTTTTTTTTTAAGATAAAATCACACAACTTTTTCACGCAAAGGAGTTAAATATTTAATATTCCTTTATCTCGATGATACAGTGTTTTTTCTACATATTTCGTTAAATTATTGATCAAAAGCCCCGAAAAATTATGTACGGTGTCAGAAATTGAAAAACCTCGAAATGGTTTTCGATTTAAGGTACCTTGTAAAAAATGAAAACATGTCAATTACAAATACTAAGGTTGTGCTAAAAATCAATAATAGTTGCAAAAACAGCAAAACTTTTTTAAGTAATATTAAAACTTAGTTTTTTCGTCAAATACAAAACAGTTTTTTAATGGGGAGGAAAAGCGCAATTTTATCCCGATAGGTGGCGTCTTGTCGTTGGTACCGAGCCGCCTCAAAGAAACTGTCAAAACATATGGGAATCTCTTGGAGTATTGCACTTTTTAATTTTATACTGAGAAAATGCCGCATTGTTATGCATGTAACTTGTAAAATATTGGAGTTTATCGATTTCCCAGTAACAAAAAAAACAGTGGGCAAAAAAATATCAAAAAAAATATGCTTTTTCCTCGATTTTCTCCTTTGCTGAGCCTGAGAAACATTATAAATCAAAAGGAATGTTTAATGAATTTGATAAAGCTTCGCCAAAATAAAACAACATTTGAATTATAACAGCTTTGTTCTTTAATATTTCAACCTCAGCAGTTTCTAACATATTTATAACTTGGATGAATTTGATAGGTATATCAAATATGGAATAAGCCCAATATTGGGGCCAAACAGAGAATTAATAGAATTTTATATGCCAGAGTCATTCAAGAAACTTAGAATAATAAAATAAATATGATAAAACGGTTCGTGTAATTTTGGATGGTACAGAAATTCCAGTACAGAAACCTGAAATTACTATTGCACAGAAGGCATCATCAGGCAACTATAAACACGGAAATTCACACTCAGTTGCTTTGTTAAAATTTAAATCATATGCTTCTAATCTGAAATAAAAAGATTACTTGTAAATCTTACACGAAATTTAAAGAAATGTAATGCTTGTTAGCAATTTTTTGAAAGTTGCTATAAACTTTCTTGCCTGTTGTTTTGGCTTTTCTTTTCCGTAATTCTTATTTTGTATGAGCTAAAGTTAGCATAAAATACATTGTTTGTCCGCAAAACCGAAAAAAATACAATCTATGAAAGTAAAATCACGTAATACACAGTCAAGACAATACCAATAAGCTCAAACTGACAATTGTTCAAAAGACTGAGCGCCATCTGTAATTCACTTTGCCTTCGCCTCCCCATTTCTGGTGGTCTCTTTTTTCTCCGTGTACTGTTTGTATTGTTCTGGTTCGATGGAACTGACATATTTTTTTTTAAAAACAAAGTTCAATTAAAAATGTACGATAAATATGTCGTGAATCTGATTTATCATACACTAGCGACCCGCCCTCGGTTCGCTTTGGTGTAGTGTAGAATTTGACACAATGTGTGATGCATAGGTATGAACCTTCCTCTTGAATCACTCTATATATTAAAAAAACCGCATCAAAATCCGTTGCGTAGTTTTAAAGATTTAAGCACACATAGGGACAGACAGCGGAAAGCTACTTTGTTTTATAATATAGTGATAATGATTTTATAGCGAATGATTTTTCTATTTTCAGTGATATGTTTTGAATAACTCACGACTTGATTTATTGCCAATAAAGTAAAGATTTCACGTCCTTCTTTACGAATATCCTGTCAATATCTTTCGAGTGTTTTCGAGAAGAACCTTCCAGAATGTTCCAATGCTCGAGAGTGCTCCGGTGTGGACGTGAGTCTATACTTAAGTAAGTAAGTATTTGATGTAGTAATTGCTCTTGAGGTTCTGAGATGGTGCGCTTCAAGCTAGGGTTGTCGACTCATAAATTAATTACCAGTTCTGTTAAAAATAAACACACATAAAAATCGTGGATCAAGGACCGACGAAGGTAAATATTTTTTATCGTTTCAAACACTGAATACTGCTATTTTACCACTTGTATGAGTTAATAATAATTACTTAATGTAAAAAATATAATTTGGCGGCAGATTATATTTTTCGTTACGTTCGTTACTACAAGACGTACGTTTTCGTTTCGTTAAGTTACTGCAAGAACTAATAGTTTATCAGATTACCTGCCTCCAAAAGAACTATTATTTTGCAGTTATAGTTACTTTAGAGAGATGACAATGGTAGCCCCCGACGGATTTTTCTTGCGTTTGCAATTTGTGAATAGGTGGATAAATTATGTATACCTACTTAGTCACTTTTGGTAGAGTGATTACTTAAACTTATTTAATTTAAAACTTATTTTACTCTTTTTAAATTAGTAGTAACAATTTTAATGGTCGTGGGTTTTTTCAAAATTCTTAATTTTGGATTTTGATTTTTAACTTTTTAAAGAATTCATACGTTATCTAAGTGCTCTAAAAACCGCATCTAAATCAGTCAAACCGAACGGAAAATGATTACTGCAGCGCCCCCTAGCGGCTCAACACCATAATACCAAGAACCATCGCCGACACACTACAAGCCAATTACAGAAAACCGCATCTAAATCGGTCAAATCGCTCTGGAGATAAATGGGAAAATGATAACTGCAGCGCCCCCTAGCGGCTAAACACCATAGCATCTATCTGAGAACCATAGCCGATAACCTACAAACCCATTACAGAAAACCGCATCGAAATCAGTTGAGTAGTTTTTGAGAACTTTTCAAGCGCGACTTATCTGGCTGCTGCAGCGCCCCCTGGTGATATACCACCATAAAACATGTTTAAGAACCTGCTCTGAAATGAAATCTTTTGAATGCAACAAACTGCATTGTAATCGGCTCAGTAGTTTCCGAGGAAAATGGTAATTAACAAACATGACTTATCTTGTTGCTGCAGCGCCCCCTGGTGGTCTACCACCATGAAACATGTCTAAAAACCTGATCTGAAATGAAACCTTTTGAATGCAAAAAACCGCATCCAAATCGGCCCAGTAGTTTCCGAGGAAAATGGTAACAGACAAACATACAAACAAACAAACAAACACACAACCTCTAACCCCAAACGCATATACCGCCTCCGTTCCGTTCCGTCCGTCGTGGGTAAAATATAATGAACAGTGAATAAATTTTTCCATGTAGCGAAATGGTCAAGCAAGCCACATAGAGTTTTTGAAGTTAGTGCTTGTAGAGTTAGGGCACGTAGAGTTAGAAGCTTGGCTCTACATGAGGTCTGATAACTTTTTAACAGTGCGAGCCATATGGAAGTCTTCGCATCATTATACATGAAAATGTTTTTTATTTTGCACCTTTTTATGGTTGAAAGCTAAAATTTAACGATTTTTTTGTGAAAGACGTGTTTTATTACTTCAAATAAGTACTTAAGATAATTTTAAGTTATATGTTCATTTCATTTCATTTTGATTACGATTTAAATAAGATGATAATTATATTTTAAGAATATTGTTAGTAGGCCTAACTTTTCGGCTTTTTTATTAATTTTAGTATTACGTAGCTTGACAGCCCTAAGATTCTCGTGAAGATACTTGTGACCGCACTTTAAGTGTATTTTGGCACAGGTATGGCCCAGAATTAAATTACGACAAAATGAGGGCGATATTATTCCTAGCTCTTGAAATTACAATGTCAGCATTAATAAGAGTACCTTTGCACTTGATTTAGGCTAAGAGGGTAGGTAGCTTTTAGCTGATTGTTAGCAATTAGCAATAATTTACATATGTCGTACTAATTAAAGTGATTTCAAATAGTAAATGAAACATCGAAGTTACAGCTTGATTAATGGTGCGGTGGTGTCTGGAAACAGTCAAATCGTCGAGCCTTTTCCTGTTACTGCGAATTGAAATGATAGGAGTTAAAGAATAAAATTGCCGATTTTTTCTCACACACAGAGACTTTCATATCTTCTATGATGTTGTAGATGCTTCGGTTACTTGTTATTATTTCTAATTATGACATTAACGGCCCACTACCACCAAAAAATATTTTTTTTTATTCTAAAAGTTAAAAAAAAGGTCCCATTTTTCGTTATCAGAAATAACTAATTAATTGGTTGTATTCTTTTTTTTTTCACTTAATACATGTGTCTGTAATTAACTGAGTGTTTAATTTGTGCATAAAAGTTTCAAAACATTAGAGTTCATGGATGTTAAATAAATTAAGACAATGTTAGTATGGAAAAAAAATTTTTTTTTAATTCTTCATATAAACCGGAAATTCTATACATAAACCCCTAATATTATAATTGTTGTGGCAGGATCTCCTTGCCATATTCAGCGAAAAGGGATGTACTTCCGCCGAGCTAGGTGGTTGTGCTCGGTGACCGCGGTCCAACTGTTCGACGTTGGAACTTGTATTTACTTAGTTCCAGATTATGTTCCATTTACCTATATTCTTAACAGATCATATTATTATCTTTAAAATTCACTGTTGTTGTTCACTGTGAAACAGTGTCTGTATTATGAGTTTGCATAGTTACGTATACTCGATAGCGAATTGGTACAGCGCCTCTGGTGGTTACTAAACTTAACTAAAAGTTGTGATACAAAATGTTAATTAGAGTCGCTATGGAGTAAGCGTAAACTTATGATGCGCCTACAGAATATTAAGAACTAAGAACGAGTCGCTTGAACTGGGCAGTACTTCCAGTGACTGCAGTTTTAATAGTTTTTTGAAGATGCAAAAGGTTAAATACTTGAAAAGCTCTAATGGGTTAGAGAGTGAAGAAAGATAGCTAATGTTCTTAGGTTTTAACGATCCCATACATACAGTCAGGCGTACATACATACAGTTAGATGCTATTAACGAATACTAAAACACATTAGAATTAGAAGTGTGAATTTTTAAGACTGACTATCCTTATCAACCAAGTCATTGTTATGTTAGACGTTGTTTTTTTTTGGTTTCGATAAGATTTTTCAATTTATTTAAAATTCAGTCGTACTGATGGAACCGCACCTTTTATATCCGAAATCCTCGCTTGTCCACTAAATAAAACGGGATTATATGACTAAATCAGAGCAATAAATCTCGGGCCTTTGCGATATCGCATTTGACATTTGGTTCCGTTTCTTGCTACAAAGGGGTAAAGTTCAAAATTGAATGCCGGGTCAGATGCGCTATCTGAATTTCACTTCTTGCTTTGTACCTATTGTAAGATTTGTGAGCATTCGTTGTGCTATGGATTGGACGTATTGTTATGGAAATTTAGTACGGTTCGGCAAATTTGGGCAAGCAGCAAGGCTACCTTATGTGACTAGCGGGAGGTTACTATTTTTTGCACTGACAATGTTTGCTTATTAGTTCACGCTTTGTGATCATACATTCAACATTTCCTTAAACAAGTAAAAATAACTAGCGGCCGCACGCAACTTCGTCCGCGTGGACCCTATAGGGAACCTTTGACCGGGAAAAAAGCAGCCTATCTATATGTTAACCAATGTTATAAACTCCAGCAAACAAATCCAACCAGCCGTTTAGGCGTGAAGAGGTAACAAACACACCCACCCACACACACACACACACACACACACACACACACACACACACACACACACACACACACACACACACACACATAGTGAAACACAAAACGATTTCTAAGTTCTTAAAGTTTCACCGGACATTTCACTCTTTTCTTCAAACCTTTTCTTTAAGCAATGAGCGGTTTTCAAAAGGCAGTTTAAGAAAAAAAGTAGTACCTAAAAGACGGCTAGATGTCGTTGTTCAACTAAGTACGTAACTTTTTCAGAAAAAAGCAAAGGATTTTGTCAATTTGACAGACACTTTTGGCATGGTTATGGCAAACTACTCCTCTTCAGGGAGTAATTTTTGCCAGTATCGAAGGTTATAAACTCAGTGGTATACTCAGCTGCTAGGAAAAATTAAAAAAAAACCTACCTAGTTGAATATCGCCATCTATCAACATAAAAATATACTAAAATTCTCAGCTGTCAGAAAACCGCTCATTAAAGTTGTCTTAAAAAACGAGTTGTCTGGACAAAACTTATTCTTGTGTGTGTGCCGACGTGCCTTCCAAAGCACGGAGCAACTCGGAGATGATAAATTTTTGGTCACCCATCCCATGACTGACCCTTGCGAAAGTTGCGGCCAGGCGCTAAACCACTGCGCCACCGAGATCCTTTCCATATTAATTTCACTTTCCATAATAAGACAATAATATTGTGTCCAGCCAGACTCCAGTATGCAATTCTATAGTTACGTTTGTGTGCGTAAATTGGATATACGCGAATGGATTGCAACGGTATAGGCACTGGTGGTGCGATTGATGAGCGAGAGCGTTTTAATGCTTTTATAGTTATTTACAGACTATAGGTACTAAAGTGGGAGATAAAACTTTTTATAAGACCCTGTTTATCATTGATAATAATTTAAAATTAAAGAAGGATCACATTATTTTGGTATTGCTAAAAAATGATTGTGAATTGAAAAAAATTTTTTTTCAGGGATCATAAACTAACAATCTTTTCAAAGACAGTATGAACTTAAGTCAAACTTAAGAATTTTTTAATATAGTAGATTTTACTAGAGGCTACAAAAATAACAACGATGCAAATATTTTTAAAAAGTTTAAGTTGATAAAGATCTATTTATTAGGTGAATTTGGGTGCTCGAAGTCTGTATATTTTTATTAGTACTATTCTCAGTATAGATATAGCAACTATCTTCTGGCTTAATATTGATTAATTTAACACGATCTCGGATGCTCCGCCCAGAGCTGGTTTTTTAAGCGTGCGGTACCGCCCGCGCCTCTCAAGTCTCAACGTAGCGTTCGTGAACGTGTTAAAAAGGAATAGTTTTCTATGAAATTATCTTTGTTATCTGACGGTCTCCTCGCAAAATATCAATTGTTTTTTTATAAACACACAAACCCAATGACAGATAAGTAATTTATTGTGGTTTTTCTCGACGAAAAACAAAACGACGGCCGTTTTTAGCTTTTTTCACCACTGAAACTGCAAACAATTATTTGACACTGAGTTTGTGTGTTTATAAATAACAATTATTGATATTTCATGAGGGGACCATCAGCTTGGATTTATAATAAGTTTTGTATTATTATTTTACGGTTAATTATTTTTTTGCGGGAGTGGCGTTTTTGTTGCGAATAATGTTGCCTTATAATTTTATGTGGAGTTACAGTTTTTTTTTATTATGTACACCTTCATCAGTCTTTGTCTTGGCCCACACCTCACGTACTCAACAGACTGATCTAATTGGATTGAACCGTGTCTCCACAAGATGATCCTAATTTTATTTGATTAACTAAACAAACTGGCTCTACGGAGGAAAAATGTTTGGTCTTTATTTCGTACTTCAAGCTTGCTTCTGCGATAAGACAGAAATAAAAAGGGAATGGAATCGCAAACAGTGTATTTTTGTAAGTTAAGACATTTATTCGGTTTAATAGCACCTAGTATATTTGATTACAACGTAGAAAAGAAGTTAGTCTGTGAATTTGTAACTAACTTCGTGATGTGGGATATTACTAAGATTTAGTACAAGAAATAAAGAGAATCTTGCCATTTTCCAAGATTTAGGCTTGAAAAAACTAGAGGTTCATTTATGGGGAAAGGAATCGTTCCGCAACAAGTGATTGATCTTTCTTTGCATGAATTTAAAAACCATGTAAATTCGCTATCGAAATGTTTTAAAAGGTGCGATTTTTCTGACGCCGAGTGTATGTTACTTAGTATGATGCGTGTATTTTCAGAAATATGTAATGATTTAAGTTGGACTGAAGGAGAAAACCTAAATCATTAAGGTAATAAAACGTGTTTAGAATATACCTAGTTATAAATTTTCATTTTCCTAAAGTTTTATTATCTGCAGAATAGCTATAAAATTAGAACGGCATAATAAATGTTAAGATAGCCGGAAAATAATAGGCTATTACTTGGGAACAAACTCGATGTTGAGCTAAAGAGCTAGTCCGCCGATTATATAGCGAGTAGGGTGACCATGAGATTCAGTCTTGATGGGACAGGACAGTGGTCGGATAATATATAACTATTAATTTGAGATGATGGGACGTAACAGAAGATTTGTTTGAACTTCTGACGAACAGATTTTTTAAGCCTTTCTATAACAAGTAATTATAGTTCTGTCACAGCTAAATCGAGGTCTAACATCTTGAATAAAGGGGTTTGGGTAAAGTTGGCGTCGTTGTCAAATGTTGCGGCCACTCTTGGAAGTTATTTATTTCGAAAGAACAGTTTAAAAGAAACAAGTTTTAGTAAGGAGCTCATATGGCTAAATGACATCGCATCTTCGTTTTGCCGATGATGTACATAGTTCATATAGCGGAGACCTTGAAAGACCTGAACACAATGCACAAAGATCTCTGAATGATTCCCAGAGTGGATGCGGGCAGCGCTGGATCGTCGTGGAGATCCTCGGGGCAGGCCTAACCTAGCATTGGGTGTTATGCTCTAGGAATTAGTTTGGTAAGGAAATTGCTTTAAATCGTTGATTTTCTTTGAAAAATACAAAGGTCAATATCTCGGCTCCGATGTCATTTAGCCATATGATCTCCATACTAAAACTTGTTTCTTTTAAAATGTTCTTTCGAAATAAATAACTTCCAAGAGTGGCCGCTAATAAAAATGATGACGCTGTGGGGATTCACCCACACTAGCTTACATTATTATATAACTATTTTGTAATTCACAAAATATTATATAATATATATTTACAAACAATTTATATTTAATATATAACCTTAAATATATTTATTTACATATGTACAAAATATTATTTACATAACTATTATATTTATTACATTAATCACAAGCACAATACATTCACAAATATTTATTCTACACAAAACCAAAATAAAGTCATACGTCATTTATCCGTCACGTATCGGCTGGCCGCCCGGTAGAATGGAAACGTGTAATCGAGTAGCGGGCTATTGTTCTCGAACTAGTATGTGCACGCGCAGCCAGCGTGCCGCCGGCCGCGCTTTGTTCCCACACCAGTCGGAACCTATGCTTGACGCGAGACGCACGACAAATTTGCTCCGCCGTTTGTTTGTTTACGATACGCGCTAATACAGCCTATTGTTTATGTTGCTTGTTCTATACCTTCCTGTGCTTGTTATCTTCTCTGCTGTGCTCTGTTCTCCTTCAATTTCTTCTGTGCTTGTGTACCTAATAAACATCTGTGAACCTGTATGCTGTTGGATTATTTACGCCGGCTACAGCCCTACAGCTAAGTACCAGTTCAGAATATTTACATCGGCGGAGAATTCACATCCACTCCATCTCCGCCAAACTGGTGACCCCATTGAACATTCATAATGAGCGACAGCAGTGATTCGGCGAAAACCGTTCAGTCGAACAAAGGCGCAAACGAGAACGTCACTACCCGTCGCAAAACAAAAAAGTGCGTTTCCACTGCCTCACGTCACGAGCCATCCGACTTTAAACCGTGCACCATGAAGGTTCCGTCATTTTCACCGGACGACCCAGAGATTTGGTTCGCGCTTTTAGAAGGCCAATTTGACAGTTTTGGCATAACAGAGGATGCTGCCAAATTTACGAGCGAGATGAGTGAACTTCGTCGGATGGTGGAGAGCCTCTCCATGAAACTCGACCAGTACACACGTTCGTCGCGCAGTCCCAATCGTTCGAGACCTCTTCAGCGACGTCGTGAATCTTCACGCTCTCGGTCAAGATCGGCCTCCAGCTACCGACGACACCCTCTCTGCTGGTACCACTTCAAGTTTGGCTCGAACGCGAAGAGATGCCAAACTCCATGCGATTTTAAGGCGGGAAACGCCGCAGGCAGTCGGTAATGGCGACAGACGATTGCCTCACCTCTCCAGGTCGCCTCTTCGTAACCGACCGCACCACGAAGACTCAGTTTTTGGTCGACACTGGCAGCGACCTCTGCGTCTTCCCTCGCAGCCAACTTCGAGAGCGTCGCGCAGCAACGGACTACCAACTTTCCGCAGCCAATGGGACTTCCATCTCCACCTATGGCTACGCGCATTTCAACCTGGACCTAGGACTACGCCGTACCTATCCATGGCGTTTCGTAGTGGCAGACGTCACTAAACCAATTATCGGTGTAGATTTTTTGTGTTTTTACAATTTAATAGTGGACTGTAAAAATAAGAAACTTACTGATAATTTAACAACTGTTTCCGCTCCAGCTTCACTGGCTTATAATTGTAATAATGTGCTTTCAGTTAAGGTTCTGACTGGTGAGTCGCGTTATCATCATTTACTGTCGCGTGAGTTTCCTGAAATCACGCGACCAGCTGGTACCCAACGCACTATACCACACAACACACAGCACCACATACGCACTACACCAGGTCCTCCAGTTTCGTCTGCACCTAGGCGTTTAGCTCCAGACAAACTCAAAATAGCGAAGGCCGAGTTCGATGCTATGCTTGCAAATGGCACAGCTAGGCCTTCTGAAAGCTCCTGGTCCTCTCCGCTACACCTGGCGCCGAAGAAGGACAACGGTTGGCGCCCCTGTGGCGATTACATGCAGCTCAATGCACGGACCATCCCAGACAGGTACCCAATATACCAGGTACCCAGGTCATATCCATGACTTTACCCACAGCATCTCGGGTTGCAAGGTCTTTAGCACCATCGACCTTGAAAAGGCGTACCAACAGATACCTGTCTGCGCGGAGGACATACCGAAGACCGCCATTACCACCCCCTTCGGTATGTTCGAATTTCCTTACATGACGTTTGGTCTGCGTAATGCTGGCCAAACTTTTCAGCGTTTTGTCGACGAGGTAACGCGCGGGCTGGACTTCGTGTTCACTTACTTGGACGATTTTTTAATCTTCAGTAGGAACCACCAGGAACACGAAGACCACCTGAGGCAAATTTTCACTAGGCTTCGGGACTACGGCATGGTTGTCAACGTGTCCAAGTGTGTTTTCGGGGCTCCCGAGGTAACCTTTTTGGGTTATCGTATTTCGGAGAGCGGAACCAAACCACTGGACCTAAAAGTCCAAGCCATCCGCGATTTCCCCCCTCCAAAGGACGTCAGGTCGCTCAGACGATTTTTGGGCATGGCCAATTTTTATAGGCGATTCTTGCCCAACGCCGCCCAAACCCAAGCGCCTTTAAACGCCTTACTCATGGGGGCAGTAAAAGGGTCCACACCTATCACCCTAGCCGGCGATGCTCTGAAGGCTTTCTCAGAGACCAAAGAAAGCCTCTCTAACGCAGCTCTTTTGGCACATCCAGATTGCCGAGCCAAGCTAGCGTTGGTTACAGACGCATCAGACCTGGCTCTCGGGGCCGTCCTGCAGCAGTTAAAGGACGACGTGTGGGAACCCCTAGCGTTTTTCTCCCGCAAACTTAGCCCGTCGCAACAAAAGTATTCACCGTACGATCGCGAGCTTCTCGCGATCTACGAGTCCATAAAGTACTTTCGACATATGCTTGAGGCGAGGCACTTTACGGTCTACACGGACCACAAGCCGATTAGTTATGCCTTCCATGAACGGAAGCATAACTGCTCGCCAAGACAGTTCCGACATCTGGACTACATATCTCAGTTCACGACCGACATAAGGCATATCTCCGGCAAGAACAACGTCGTGGCCGACACCTTATCTCGCGTCGATGAACTGAGTGCTCCAGCTTGTCTCATCCACCTCGCTCAAGCTCAAGAGTCGGATACAGAACTAGCCCAGTATCTGTCTGAGGGCTCATCTCTCCGGCTTTAACAAATCGAATACCCTGGAAGTCCGTCACCCCTGTTCTGCGATGTCAGCACACCGACTCCCAGGCCATTCGTCACAAAGGACTTGCGTAAACAGGTATTCCAAAGCCTCCATTCACTTAGCCACCCCGGTGCCACAGCTACCGCGCAACTCGTTGCTGAACGGTTTGTTTGGCCCGGAGTCAGGAAGGACTGCCGTGAATGGGCTCGTACTTGCATACCGTGTCAACGCACTAAGGTAAGCCGACATGTATCCGCACCTTTAGGTACTTTCGACTTGCCTCGTGCGCGATTTAAGTGCGTCCATATCGACCTTATTGGGGCCTTACCTGTTTGCCAAGGCTACAAATATTGCCTGACAGCCATAGACCGGTTTACACGGTGGCCGGAAGTCATACCGCTACCCGATATAACCGCCGAAACAGTGGCAAAGGCATTAATTTCAGGTTGGATTTCCCGTTACGGTTGCCCATCAGATATTGTTACAGATCGCGGCGCACAGTTTGAGTCCGCACTGTTTCAATATCTTGCAAAAACTATCGGGTTCAACCACAAACGCACAACCGCCTACCATCCGGCGTGCAACGGTTTGGTGGAGCGCTTTCATCGACAGCTCAAAGCCTCCATCACCTGTCATGCGCAACAGAATTGGATAGAGGTGTTACCTTTTGTGCTGCTTGGCATCCGCAGCGCTTTCAAAGAAGACCTGCAGTCTTCTTCGGCAGAATTGCTGTACGGCGAGCCCTTAAGGCTCCCCGGCGAATTTTTCCATCCGAGCACACCCTGTACATCTGACTTGTCAGACTTCACAGCGCGCTTACGCTCGTTCGCCGAGAAACTTAAGCCAGTTCCAGCTTCTCGCCATAGTAAACACAAGGTGTTTGTATTTAAAGAGTTAGCCACAACCGAACACGTCTTCCTCCGCGAAGACGCTTCGCACGTGACCTTTCAGCCATCCTATTCTGGACCTCACAAGGTGTTAGAGAGAAGTGACAAGGTCTTTAAAATCCTGGTCAAGGGCAAACCTGTCACGGTTAGTATCGACCGCCTAAAACCCGCATTCGTGCTCACAGACGAGGAAGACCTGCTACATAACACACACACTCACACACCTCCAAACACCACTGACACACACACTAGCACACCTCCAAACACAACTGACACACCTGCATCACTTCAACCTCATAAAACCACACGCTCCGGGAGACACGTCCGGTTCCCGGATTATTATCGACCCTAACCAGGTCTCTGGGGGGAGTGATGTGGGGATTCACCCACACTAGCTTACATTATTATATAACTATTTTGTAATTCACAAAATATTATATAATATATATTTACAAACAATTTATATTTAATATATAACCTTAAATATATTTATTTACATATGTACAAAATATTATTTACATAACTATTATATTTATTACATTAATCACAAGCACAATACATTCACAAATATTTATTCTACACAAAACCAAAATAAAGTCATACGTCATTTTTTTTTTTTTTTTTTTTTTTTTATTTATTTATAATCAGGCAACAATGGCCCATAGATACATACCTCAAAACTAAAATATATGTATATATAAACAATATTGTTAGTAAATATAACTTAATATTACGTTAGTACAAAGTCAATTTGGCACTTTCTGTGTCAATTCGGTGGCACAAGGCAACGTCCCTCGGAAGCGCCGGTATACCACGCCCTGCGGCCAGAAGGCCATGCGGCCATTTATCCGTCACGTATCGGCTGGCCGCCCGGTAGAATGGAAACGTGTAATCGAGTAGCGGGCTATTGTTCTCGAACTAGTATGTGCACGCGCAGCCAGCGTGCCGCCGGCCGCGCTTTGTTCCCACACCAGTCGGAACCTATGCTTGACGCGAGACGCACGACAAATTTGCTCCGCCGTTTGTTTGTTTACGATACGCGCTAATACAGCCTATTGTTTATGTTGCTTGTTCTATACCTTCCTGTGCTTGTTATCTTCTCTGCTGTGCTCTGGGGGCTAATTGTCTAATTTTAAAATCTATCGCAATCGCTTTCGTTTGACAGATGGATGTGACACATTGCTGCATTTCTTTGGTAAGTTTTTATTTGTGCCAAAAAGAAGCATCAATGTATCACATCCTGAAAGCGATTGTGATAGATTTTGAAATTAGACAATAGGTACCCTGTTCTCCTTCAATTTCTTCTGTGCTTGTGTACCTAATAAACATCTGTGAACCTGGGGGCCTACTCCCACCTTTTTTAAAAGTAAGCTTATATCCAGCAAGCTTGTTGTAAGCTCTTAATGATATTACTCAAATTCGTACCATGACCTGTACAAAGTAATATTACTTTATTCTCGCTAAGGAACGAATGATATAGCGAAATTGTCCAATCCCTGCTAGCCATCACTTCAGTTTATTTGCTATGTTCGTATCGGAAACATGTTTTATCTCAGTGCACCAAAGGAAAGTAGGTATTCATTTTCGTTTTTAGTTTGAAATATTTTCTATGATTCAAACAAGAACACTTGTTGTGTTGTGTGCCACTCAAAATCTCGAAACTAATGTTGTTAACATAAACAACGGCCAAGAATGCGACACTAGGAGAATGTTGGTAAGCTTACTTTGAAATTAATAAAATTTATATTTTAAAGTAAAATGTCGAACTTAAAGTAATTTTATGATTAGGAACCACATTATACCTACGCGAGCAATAAATTTCTGAAAATTTAGAGTTTTTAGGTAAAAATGACTATTTTACAATAATTTTGACGACAACAGAAACAACTTATCAAACCCCTATTTAGTTTGGAATCGAATCTTATTTACCCCTGTAGGTCCCGAATATAGGTTAGAAGGCAAGGGGGTTCTCCCTCTCTTCCCTTTCTCCCCAAACTTTTATTGGCGAAAAATAACACTAATTTGCCTGAAATTACTATTATTTTGTGCAAAATAAATTCATTAAAAAAGTATCTAGGTATTTGTTTCTGCGTTATCGGCTTCTAAAAACTCGATTGTTTCAAATTAGCTATCCATCTGAAAACAAGTACTTGTTATCAAATAATAAATCAAATAATCCCAACTATTTAACATTCACAATGAAGAACAAGATGTATAAAAACGTTTCACATACTGTTTACACTGTTTATGACGCATTTTCTAATATCTAAATAGAATAACTCCAAATAGTTTTGATTCCGTTGATAAAAAGCAACTTTTTTAAGATTGCTAAATTCCTCATAATTTGACACCAAAACAATAATGCTAGCTGTCTAAAGACACGTCGTGGTACGAGTTTTGTGAATGATTGAACGATGACGTCACAAAACTTCTAACAGAAACATTATTATAACAATCTTATTATAAGAGGGTCATAGTACGAAATAGCATGGTAAGATTGAATTAAAACTGCGCTAAGACATGGCAGTAGGCACCCTGTATGCTGTTGGATTATTTACGCCGGCTACAGCCCTACAGCTAAGTACCAGTTCAGAATATTTACATCGGCGGAGAATTCACATCCACTCCATCTCCGCCAAAACGCCACATGTCCATAGTTAGTTACCCAAAGCCCTTTGTAACTCTAGTTTATTCCCGACTCAAAAAGAAATCTGACTGATTTGAATTGTAAGGTATTATGAAAATCAACAAAACTAGTCACAACAGATTGATTCGCTCTTAGCATTAAGAAATATCTCAAGGGATAGATCATTCAATATCAATCATACATATAACAATATAACTTTTACAATAATTGGCACATAGCACCCGGTGCTTATTTGGGTCGGGTGCGGTTTTAGAGCAACACGGCTTTGTGCACTTTCCCCACCCCCCCGCATAAAACGACAGAATTATTTGAATAGAGTAATAATCACTAAGGCTGAAGCCGGAAGCCGCGTTGCTCTAAGAGCGCGGTCGAATGCGGAAGCGATCAGAGTCAAAGTATCCTATCGATTTATAAAACTATAGCCACAACTGTAAAGGGATGGTTGATCAAAGTGGACCGTTTGCACATTTAAGGCTATAACCACGAGTTTCATACCCCATCACTCTTTATTATCTTGGAGCGATAAATATTGGATATATAAAGGGTGGTGCGATCAAGCGAGATAAAAATCTACCTACACAGTGTTAATAAAACTGAGTAACTTTTTTTGAAGTGTCCGAGATAAAAAAAATGTTACCACAAACATTTTATCTTAGCTGCAGGAAGATGTTCATTAATAAACATAAGCCTCCCCCAGGAATTCCTTTTATCATCCATCTATCTACTTCCTGTGATGTTGACGAGATGAGATAACCCAAGGATCTCATTTCATATCTTCATCCAACGAGTTAATTACATATTATCCCGTCTTCATCTCCCGAGATTTAATTTGTTACAAAGTAGTAGCTCTGCTATACGCTCGCACTATATCGCACGTCTTCAGCGCTATAGGAAGGAAAGAGAAAGCAATAGCTACCCCCTCTCTGCCTCCGACCAGCGCTGCCCGCCGCCGCGTCAGCCTCATTCTTTGTTGCGCGCGCGCGCAAGCCGCACGTCGGTCATCACAAAAATATTACTTTTTTGTTTAACTATAGTCTTAAAATCAGTGAAATTATAAACGTGAATTAATTCATGAAAACGGTAAAATACCGTCACTATGCAAGTGATACGAATGTTGAAGGTAGACTCACAATTTATCTTTTCTCTTAGTGATGAAAAGTATGCAAGTTATTCACAAAGACAAACTGCCTTATATTTGCCTCGAGTCAATACGAGATATTGACCAATGGTACATTTTTCCCGAGCCAATACGTGATATTGGCCAGTGAATTTTTTTTCCCGAGTCAATACGAGATATTGACCAGTGATACTTTTATGCGTTAATACGAGATATTAACCATCATTTTACAATAAACTGCCGAATACTTGCCTCGAGTCGATACGACCTGCTTTTGTGAGTTAATGTCTTAATAACGAATCCTTCGTATATTATGATTGAACTCAACTTACAGGTAAGTTTGTTTAATCATTATTAACCGCTTCATATTTTACAAAATATGAATAGATTTGCTGGTGTTAACTGCAAAATATTTGCTTTGAGTCAATACGACATACTTGCTTTTATGAGATATTTTTTCCCGAGTCAATACGTGATATTGACCAGTGATAAGTACTATTATGAGCTAATACGAGATATTAGCCGTAATTTTATAAAACATATATACCTAGATTTGCTGACGTAAACTGCAGATTATTTACTTTAAGTCAATACGAGATACTTCTATGTGTTAATACGAGATATTAACCGTTATTTTACAAATATTAATAAGATATTTGCTATCAAAAATGAAGGCCTAATAATCTTTTTCGTGAAACATCAAAATTATTGTCACTGATACAGGTATGTACAAGTACTTTTAAATGTTTCGGTTTTCTCGAACAACATTATAAAACAAAATTCTGATTCCTTTTTATTTTTTCTTCGAGAAAAATCAGCAATGATGTTGAACATCAAAATACACTCCCACAAGTGTTAAAGGTGCCCTTATGGTCAGTAAAATTAAAAAAAAAACATTACCGGCAAATTCATCTCCGATTCGTTGAAAATGAATCATGCTATTATCATGTATTATGCCACTACTGAAAATCGTTCGAACAGTGTCTTTAAAGACCGTCAGCGCGACGACACATACTGCTCAGTTCTCTCTAAACTTGGGGTCTGCCACAACAACCACAACCATATCTTGGAACACAAGCAGTTGAGCCGAGGTGACGGACAACAATCAGCAGGGCCAGTTTAACGTGTTTCATCAGCCTTGCGGCACCTACCTGCAGCTTCCAGCTACAAGGGCTACCCGTGATCACCACCGTCGGCACCGTCGCGCTACCGGATCAGAACAAAAGGTCTGTACCTTGTCTGTATTTTAAGCTGGTCAGCTAAAATACGTTCTCGATTCGAGTAAAAACTATCAAACGACCGTTATGTGCTTGAGGTTATTTTCCAATACTAATCCTAAGTATTCAGTTAGTTAAATTAAAAAATAAACAAATATATTTTATTTTCTTTACAATAGAAAATAGAACATGTGGGTACTTTCTGAACATTTTATGGAGGATGCTAGAACGACTTAACTCATAACATGTGTCCTGATAATGTCATGGCACAACTATTAGTCCTTGAGAACGGTTGCTTTCACGCACAGCGCAAAAAGTATTGAAGACTAGCGGCCGCCAAGGAAATGTTTCTAGCTATCCCTCGGGAGATATATTTTCCTTCCAGGATTAAAGGTACCCTTTGTCCTTTTCTGTCACCCAGACAACGTGTATAAAAAATTTCATGATGATCTGTTCAGTAGTTAAGACGTGAAGGCGTTACAAACAAGCCAAAGGACTTTTGCATTTTTAATATTAGTAAGGATGTTATTTAGACAATAAACTTCATGAGTTTTGGGTCTTATTCTTTGGCTTTTGCACAGCCACTACACATAATCATCATCTTTACTAAATTTTTAAAACCAATAATTTAACCATTAATTTTCAGGCTTCAATGCCCTATTAAGATGACACTTATGTCTGGGTATTAATTACCAAAATTTCTCAAATTTTCAAGTATTAGAAACTATAAAAACAATGATTCTAATATTTAAGATCCTCATTAACTATCAAGAAAGTCCCAGCCAAACATGTAAATTCTTTGGCCTTGTATTGAATTTCTAAAATTAGTAGTATATTGACAAATAAGGACAAACAAAATATTTTTAGAAGAAGTTATTAAAATCAAATAAAATACATTTTAGTGACTTTGTCAGATACTTGGGAACTATTACAGGAGTTTGTACTGCGGTAGCATTACTATTTTAACACTTAAAATTTTAATATTGGACAAGCTTAAGGCTTGTACATATTGAGCATTAATGTTTAACTATTTAAAATAATGAATATAATAATTACGTATTACATCGTACTATGTACCTTGTCAACTTTGTATTGTATGATGGAAAAATAATATTTGTTTTCCTGATACGTTTAAATCAATATGATAAACGAATAGTTTTCAATACTTTCTCCATTGCTTTGACAATAAGACTGCGCAGCAGCCGGTCAAAGTGAGACAATATAATATTTTGCACAAACCAGGAATAATTGCTGCTCATTAATGACCTGGATCTGCTTTTTGTTATAAAATTCTTCGCATGCCGTGCGTATACTAGCACCGATGGGCTGCTACCCGATGGGCGGCGCCTACCACTGCGGCTGTGCTAGATATAGCTGGGACGCGCACCACGCCGTCTGTCTGCAGGTGCCTATACTGAAGTTTTTGTTGTATATTAATAACACCACTGCCATTTCATAAATGAATCGAATTAGTGGTGTTCATTGCTTGCAATTAAATTAAATTGCTAAATTGCTCGCGAGAAATGGCAGTGTTATGATTAACAATAGGCGTAATAACGCCTCCCCAGCTTTATTTTTCCTTACTTATTTAAAAAAAAATAACTTATTTTATTGTACATGACAAAGCCAAATGACATAATAGCTATCACAGCCATGGTTTCTCAATGAAATAAAATAAAAAATAAAAGTTTTTTATTTCTGCAATTACACAATACATTATTAAAGCTACCTAGTAAACATAATAATATACTTGTGGCAGGCAACTCCATTCCCTCGTTGAAACCTTAATCAACTTGCTGTTAAAGAAATAGCGATGGTAATAGTCACAACAAACGTTAATTTATTTTTATCTGTTCGCAGAAAGAAACATCATCCTCGCTGTCAGTTTTCTCTGGCTGCATATTATAAGGCAAACGTTTCTTAGAAAACAAGTTTCTTTAGTCAAGCGTTAGAAGTGTCTATTGATACCTTGCCTCAGTATTTGAATAATACTGCAAGCAAATCTATATTTTTATTGGAAATAGTGCCAAGAAAGAATATCTTATTTTATATAAATTAATGATTTAATAGGATTTCTAAATAACTGCTTTCTAAACGAATCCCAGTATACAATCATTGCTCAGATATCTCCTAATTATTTTAAATCCATATCAGCGGCAATGGTAACCTAAAAAAAAAAAATTTTTTTTAGATATGTTTGTTACACTACCGTTACATAACATTACCGTTAGATACCGTTGGATCTTACAATAGTTTAAGTTTACCTGTTGAACTTACTCCCAAACAACTTACATTTTGAACAATTAAGCACACATTGGTCACCTTGTTAGCCTTGGCTACAAGTGAATGAATACAGATCATGTACTTAATTCAATTAAGCAACTCAGTATAGTATTATATTATCTGAGGTAACACAGTAAGATTTGGCGAAATAATTTATTATTTAAAATTTAAATGACAGATGTTTAATCACATCTTCTGTAAGTCTCAACTTGTTGAACTTTCCATTCTTTGAGTTTTTATTTCTGTAATAAAATTATTTGTGTTTATTAATATAAATATCTTAAATATTATCGCCCTTATGAACTAATACAAACACCCCCCCCCCCCCCAAAAAAAAATTATAATGGAGGAATGTTACACCGATTTTTTCATTAATCTCATTACCTGTTTATCATGTTGTGTAACATGTGGTTACATCGGCACGGCGGCCAAGTTGCTGCCATTTGTGACGAAAAATTTGTTCAATTACTAGTCTGTGTGTCGAATTTTCTGTGGATGCTATTCGCAATCTGCTGTTTGGACTGGACAATCGACAATATTTGCGAGTTTCCAGGATTCGGGCTCTAATTTTGCAGAACCGACATTGTAATAAAACAATTTTTTATTATGTTGCAGTTGCAGTGCAGGAGCACTGACTTATTTTTATCTTATTTAACTAATCCTTATAATAATTTAATGTGTGTTCACTTAACCCTTGTTTATTTATATAAACAAACAAGGGTTCCTCTAATAACATTGATATCTTCTCTAAACATCCTACTTTGTAACAAATTAAATCTCGGGAGATGAAGACGGGATAATTTAATGATAAAATGAACTTACCCTAAGTGAAGTTCGATCTTAATTATCCCGTCTTCATCGAAGAGATTTAAAGTCCCAACCCTCCCTTGCTAGTTGTTTGTTTAACAACCGTATCCCTATAATAGATGGAGATATCAATGTATAATTACTTACTACTCCAAACTGAATGAGGCTGACGCGGCGGCGGGCAGCGCTGGTCGGAGGCAGAGAGGGGGTAGCTATTGCTTTCTCTTTCCTTCCTATAGCGCTGAAGACGTGCGATATAGTGCGAGCGTATAGCAGAGCTACTACTTTGTAACAAATTAAATCTCTTCGATGAAGACGGGATAATTAAGATCGAACTTCACTTAGGGTAAGTTCGTTTGATCATTAAATTATAGTACTGGTGGGTGAACTTTAAAATTAATAAATCTCTGACACACTGTCCTAAACGGTCTTCTAAACTAGGATTTTTGCCGGTGTCGAATTTAAAAGTGTTTTTATTATACCTTGCTAAGACTTCCGCTCGTAGGTACAGTTCAATAAAAATAAAACACTTTTTACGGATTACAGCGCGTGTATTATTAATTCAACTAAATATTTATCCCGTGACCACAGAATAAGATATAAGTACCCCTAACTGCCGTGACCACGGCTCCCGGAAAGGTGTCAAAATGTCGGGAAATCAAAAAAACAAATAAATCCAAACAAAATAATTCAAAAATAACACCTGAATCGCGCTGTTATCCGTAAAAAGTGTTTTATTTTTAGTGTTTTCATTAATTACTTAACTCATCCAAGTCAGTTAACTTTGCTAATGGTCGTGTTTTCGTGTTGTCATTTTAAGTAACTTTGAATCTTCGAGTTACAAAAACTTTTCTAAGATTAGCAGTGCAAAGTTTAATAAAACGTGTTTTTTCGTCTTCCTTAACATTTTTTTACCGTTAGAAAAGAATTTATGACTCAAAATTTTTCTCTTAACAAGTACCTAATTTTATGTAGAAACTAAAATAGAACATATTAGAAGTTTTGAGAAAGGTGGGCTTTTAATAATAATTTACTAAGTCTGATCACTTAATATTATTAATGTTTCCGAAGTTTAGAACTAATGAGAAAGTCGGCTCACCCGTAGCAACTTAGACGGGTCTATCCCGTCTAAGTTGCTACGGGTGAGCCGATTTTTTCTAATATTTTTCATTATTTATTCATCTTAATATAAAAATAGCATTGTGAATGCAAAAATCTAAAAGTTTAATAATGAGAAAGTTTCATTAGTTCTACCGTAGAATTGTCTAGTAGAAACAAATGTAACAGTCGAACCATAGCCTTCTATATCTTCCAAGCCATGAAGTTGAGCAGAACGGCAACATCGCATGTGGTCAAGCACATAGTATAAAATTATTTTAATAATTATTTATTATTTGTTTTTCCTATATTATCTATGTTTAAACTAGTTGTAAATTGTGATGTAAGATTATTTCAATAAAGTTTTATATTTATTATTATTATTTATTTATTAGAACATAAGGTTTGAGTCAAATTATTTGAACTTTTCGGGGGTCCTTTAGTACGATGAGCATTTTGATCCTAGCCTCCTCTAGCAATAAATCTTACATTATTAGAAAGGTATTTAAATTTGAAACACTTTATTGTAGTACTATAAACGTCAACTATTAGTACTTTGAGAGTTATAACGCTCTGAACTTGACAATTTTTTTTAACATTAATGACCTAAAACTCCGAAAATACTAACAATTAATAGAAAGTATGTTTGCAGCTAATATTTGTCATATAAAAACCTATCTTATGATATATCATTCATTTCTATAGGTGTGGTAGATCAACTCCCATAGACAATAAACCACTTTTATACTTTAATAACCTTTAACTCCAAAAGTATTAACAATTGATATAAAGTATATTAGCACTAAATATTTGTCTTTAAAAGACCTTTCTAATAATATATCATTTATTGCTAGAGGGCGTGTTAATCAACTCCCTGCTGAAGAAAATCAACAAAAAAGATGACATCTTTGACAGCCATTTTTTCCTAGTTAACATTGATATTTTTCTTATTGTTTAATATACAAAGCATTTCAATAAAAGAACTAAATTATTTTCATATTTTAAACCTCACATGATTACTACCAAAAAAAATATCGACGTCTTAAAATTGAAATATTCCCATACATTTAGTATGGAGACTGGCCGACGACATGACCACGAACTGACAGTAACAGGCGTTGCCAAACTTATGTTCACGGCTTGCAATTAAAGAAGGCTATGGTCGAACCGAATTGATGTTAAGACAATGTCTGGATGCTCAAAATAACAAATGAAGGTTGATTTGTAGATTTTGTTATACAAAACTCTTCCTTTATGATCAGAAAGCCTAACTTGTAGAACGTCTTTAAAGCAAAATCTCTAAAATCAATGTCTAAATTGTAAAAAGTCTAAGAAGCAAAAGGTCTTTGCCTTAGCAGCATTATGTCTATACCCTTCTTACATTTATACACTACTGTAATGAGTTTTGTTTATTAATAATAATATTCTGGTTTTTTTTTCGTAACAAACGAAACGATCATCAAAACTTTTCACAAGTCGTTTTACACCAAATGAGTAGGTAGATTATATAAGATTGATTTGTACAGATTAATAGCGTAAGAGATAGATTGGTTTTTCCCAAAATGGCCACAAAAAATACAAGGTTTTTGGTCATCAATCACAGAGTGTAGTGCCTTTTATACGAGAAATATTTTCTAAATAACTTACGTGTCGGCAAACACATATCATATTGGAGGTTCGGGATCTTCAGGACATTTATAGCGTGTCCCATTTATATGGCTTTTATATACCTCACTGTCATCTTAGACGGGAAATTGTACAATATACTTGACAGCCTGTCATATATTGTCATTCTGGGTCATGTCAAGTGCTGCCAAGAATATGAAGAATTTCTTCTTTTCGTTTCATTTAACATGATGGAACGAAAGAAAGAGTAAAATTGTCTTTTGTAAGTAAAGTCTTTTGTTTAGAAAACCTTAAGGCTGGTCTTAAGATGAGTATTGTTGCTGATGCCAGACCTCAGAAATCTTGACCTGTTCCGATCGCATTTAGCAGGTAGTTAATATGCATTAATTTGTATTGGGTCTGCTAAGTGAAGGCACATTTTCTCGGTCACATTTTTACTCACAAGTAAGATTTATACCTCACCATTGGATATTAGCCCTCTTATTCTACTAAAACAGGGCTTAAAATTAGACTTGGTTTAAAATTGATGCTTTAGCACTTTTAGCACATAAAAGTTCATCTTTCAACCTAACAATAGTCCACTTTTCAGAATAAGGTGGGTAAAATTCGGATAATGATGCAGACAGGATTATAGTTGCAAATAAACCGGTTTTAAATCAGATTATGGTTTAAAACCCGACCATGTTTTCAGTACAATAAGGAAATAATGCTTTAAAAATAAAGATAAAGAGATCAATTGAAATCAATTGACCTCTATCTATAAGAATAAATAAAACTCTCTATCTTTGTTTTTTTTCGGTATTATTTGATTAAAGTACTGATTGGTCGTGGTTTCGAAGCATATTCTAGTTTAAAACCGGTTTATTTAGTTGCAACTTTAGATAGGATATATAATTTTGCATCATTGAATGTTCAGTCTGAATACCAAGTTCGATATAGAAAGGTGTGTTAGTACGGTAGGTTACGACCACTCGTAAAGTGTACATAAATACACTTAAGCCACCCTTATGAAATAATAAAAAAAGTAATTCATTTTGTATTGGGCCATTTGCCCTTCTTTTCGAACCCATGAATTTAAAGAAGCTTCCTTTTACAAACTAATATTATGATCAACAAAGTTACGGAGTTTTCCGTTTATAAGTTAGAACTAAAATAGAGCTGTAAACCATTTTAGGAGGAACTTTCGGGACAAATTCACCAAAAGGTTTTATTTTTCTCTTCCATCGCAGTTTTGTTGCCTTTACGAGGTGATCAAAGGTACTTTAGTTGAGCATGTGTCATAAGCTATGGCGTTTTTTATACCTTTTAGTGGCTACTGACGTATTTGGGACATTTACGCCTATTATAACAGTGAAAATATGGTACACTGTTGTTACAGGCGTAAATGCATTGAAAAAATTTTGTTGCAAGACATGAAGTGACATTGATGCTTGTTTTTAAAATTTCTTTTAATCCGTCCGTTGTAAATTTTTAACTTAATGAATGATAATCATTTACATATTGCACGGGGGATATGAGTACACTACATGAGTATGTCCACTTACTAAGACTTGCACCACACGTTACTAGTTTTGCCCTAGGGGCAGTTCCTAGTTTGTTGTTTCCTTTTCTTGTTCTTGAATGTTTACATCAACTCCCGAACCAACTTTCAGTCCCTTTCTATGTGTATGTAAATTGAGGTAAAGCTGTGACAATTAAACTTCACAGCACAGAGAAGAAATGACTTTGTTCTGAGCTTCACAGGTTAAGTGACGATTACTGCCGCCAGTAATTAGGTACTTCTGTAATGTATTTTGTAAGTGACCATAAACTGAAATCGAGTGATCTTTTCTTTCTTTAAAGAAAGAACTAAACATTAATAAAATACTTACGAACCAAGTAGCTTGCATAGGTAGGTACTATTTTATATCATTAATATTCAACCATACATTCCGCTGTATGTCACTCATTCATAATGCTTACTTCTTAGTACAGAACAGACTAGAGTGAAAAAAATCTATGTTCTGGCGTATGCCGTTAGCTTAAGAACTGTTCGCTCAGATAGGCAATTTCGCTAATTTTTACACGACTGACCAAAGCAAAAAGAGTGTATATGTGTTCAGGGTTCATGTATGTTTGTGGGTATGTGAGTTTCTTTATTCCACCACAACTTCTAAATGCCTGAACTGATTTGGATAAATGGGGTATCGTTAGAATTCTTACTTAAAAAAGTTCTTAGTGAAAAAAGTCAATATGGCGAATGTAGGACGCCATTTTCAAATGTGAAAAAATTTTTTTTTTCTTTAATTATTACAATATGGGCATCAAATGAAAGGCCACAATGAGCACATTTCAAAACTATATAATTTGTCACTAAAATGTGTGAAATAAAAATAAATAAATTTATAAAATATTAAAAACACGACTGCCTTGCCAAAAACGAACTAAAATATAAAGATAAATAACAAGGTGTCATTGCAGTCGGGGGACCTCTTTAGTTGAAAATTGTTCCACAACACGGTCCCCCGACTGCAATGACACCTTGTTATTTATCTTTTTAGTTCGTTTTTGGCAGGGCAGTCGTGTTTTTAATATTTTTTATTAAATTTATTTATTTTTAGTCATAAACGAAACGGTAGCGGTTTATTGCCTAGATAATGAATTTCGATTTGGACTACGACAAACATATTTCACCAAAATAACGTTTCAGAAAATGCTGTTTACAGCTTAATACCAACCTGTGAGATAGGTTTTGTCTAGTTATCTTGCTTAAGATAGTGTTTTGTAAATTTTATCCACATTTTTTTATAGATCTATGCATATTGGCTTTATATCTTTGTCAGTATGATTAAAACGGGTTTATTAATTTTAAAGATTTTCAGCTTGAAAGTTTGAATAGCCCTACTAGTGTAAGCACACAAAAAAATAAACAAACTCGAAGAACTTTCATGGACAAGACTTTGACGAAGAAAACAATATAAGACAAGTATTGTTTTTGATCAGTTAGTTTTATTGTCTTTCATATTGCAAGAAATTATTTACTAGGTAATAAATTACCCAGGTTACCTAGGTAATAAAGAATTCAGTGAGACGTATTTTCTATCCGAATAAGCAATGTCAGAGGCTGCGATGCGAGCCATAAATTAATGAATAGGTATAACTTTTCACTAGCTTTAATAAAACCATATTATTTGCAAACAATTTAGATTTTTAGATTCTATTTTATTCACATTCTCCATATTAACTTTATTGTGTGACCGGTCAAAAAAACCACAGTTAACCTTTTTCTACGAAATACCTATATAACCTTATCTAGTTCGAAAAAAATAATCACGAGCACGAAATTTCTCTGATTTGGATGAAGAGTCATACAGTTTTGTCGAGTTTCGATTCACTCTTAGTTGGTGAAAAAAGTTATTTTAAAAAATAGTTAAAAAAAAAATATATACAAGTTGAAATACATACAAACTATGGAATTGAATTGAAATCGCTTTAAAACAATTAAAACTGAATGATCATTAAGCTCATTACCAGTTCCTAATTGAAGACTCGAATCTAAATTATTTCAGCAAATGAATGAATTAACGAAAATTGAATACAGACACATACCACAGTATAATACCATAGTATAAGTACTTATTCGTAAAAAAAATATTATAATTTAAGTTAAATTGTGTTTTGTCTTCTTGGTTTATATTTTGCGAGTGCAATGCAGTAATGTGCAATTTACTGCAGACAGAATAATTTTATTTGCATCAATTACCAAAAAGTGTGTTGCAAAACAAACTTTATACTCCCAAATCGGTTTCACTGCAGTTGTTAGATTTCTAATCCATTCCCAACTTGTACGGAGCAATCCGATTAGCTTCCACTTACGTGCTAACTCCTTTTGGCTTCGTTCCAATAGCGCTTTCTAAATGAAGCTGTCTATTGCGAATGTAGAAAAGTTTCAGCGAAGATAAAGACTTTACCTATCTTGTAAGCGTTATGTGATAAACGTTTTGAGGCTCTTTAAAAGTTAACGCAGTAATTTACTACTTTTTCATTTCTCATAATCGGTAAGTGATGTATTGTAAATTTAAACCGAACAGCGGGTGGAAAACACTGCTTTCCATCCTAGGGCAGAAAAAAAAAATAGAACTGAATTTTAGTTACGTAGTGAGTACGAGTTACCTCATAGGTAACCATGGTATATTAAATTTATGTCGGTAACAAAAATATTAGGTACATAATAAAAAAATATGGTTAAGTAGGTACATTAAAAAAAATTTTGTGCGGCCTTGTTATACTTGTGTGTGTTTAAACCACAGAATATTTCTTGTTCTGTGTTATAACACAGTTTTTGATTTGATTTGTTTATAAACAGCCAGTGCAAATCAAAAACTTTAGGCTTGACCACAGAACAAGGAAAAAAATTACCTCTTGGTACTGTGGTTAGTTTGGTTACACTGGTTTTTATACTAATGTCTAAATATCTTGTACTCGTATGGGAACTGCTTCTTTTCAACCCTTGAACGACAATCTACTATTTATTCCTTTAAAGCTTCTTTTGTCACCAGGGTGATTTGTGCTTTGCATTGCATTGTATGTTTTATTTTTCAATTTATTTGACAGGACTTTCCCTTGTCTAAAAAAAAAAAAATGCCTGCTATTTGCTCCTTGACGCTTTACTTAGTAAGATTAATTACCTTACAGAATAAAGCAATTAGCCAAAGTGTGTTGGCATCATTGAAATATTATTACGAGAATAATATTTCGATGGTTGCCATGCATAAAAATTAATTAGTTACCAATATCTGTTCCAGTAAGAATATCCGATTTGTTTTCTAACAATTCAATCAACATTCATGGAATATTAGTTATTCGTAGCTTAATATTGTACTTGTTTCAACAAGTTAAACTTTGGTTTGTAGGTTTAGTGTGAATTAATTCGCAGGCACGAGTAATGCCTGAGGTTTAGTTTTATTCTAATTGCTGTTTTAGCTAGGCCATCGAATGTTTTCCGTTTATCGCGATTCTTTTGTTTTTTTTCTTCGACTGCAACTTCTCTTGAGAATGTATGGTAAAGAGTTATACAGATTAAAATAAGTCGTTCTGTACTTGCAGTAGCAAGCGCTCTGAAGTTGGTAACTTCTGTTGTATACTTATAGGTAGTTAAATTAATCGTATTATACAAATCAGCAATGAAAGTCGCTTACCGCTTTAGTACTTTGTCATAGAAACTTTTTTGAAAGATGTAACACGGTTTGAAACCTTAGTCAAAAAAGTTACTATGGCAAAGTACCAAAAAGTTAAACAAATTTCGTTGCTGACCGTACTATAAGAAGATCCACTTGCGTTTGCACTTTAAACTTAATTCAATCACATTTATTTATGGAATCGACGAAAAAATTTAAAATACCTACTAATAAGCTGGTATCTCTCCGAATTAAAGTTAAGAATAAATTGAAATTCTTTTAGGTATAATCAAAATGATTCTTGTTATCAACTTCGAGAGCGAAAAACTTCCAAGCAGTTAAGTGACGTTTCTATATTTTTTATAGGCATGTCTAATGTTACAGATTATGCAATATACTATTTTAATATCAAGCGCCAGTTGTGCTTACGGCCACCTGCTATTATTCTTTGAGATACGTAAAATGAGACAAAGTCATTTGAAAGGTAATCTTCCGAGCTTCTCTTCAAGCTTCGGGGCATGTTAATGACGTCATAACTCACGTGAAACGTAAAGCCGCATGTAGTATGAAGATTTATATCACTGGCTGTGGTAGGATATTAATTTAGTTTGCAAATTGACGGGAAAACACGTCTAAGGTGTTATAGTGACTGGAGGTGAAGATTAATTAGTTACTTTATGAGCTGTAGACCTCGCATTTGTTTCAATTTTGATCGTTTTTCTAAATGGCTGAAATAGGTATGTGTTTTTTTTGCGAAACATTTCGAAAACTGAATCGACAAAAAAAATCTGTCATTTTGAACTTACCATCTCCAAATTTTGAGGATGTGTTAAGACCATGAAACTAAACAACTTTCTTTAAAAAACATGTGTCGAATTTCGCCACAAAATTTTGGTCATCCCATCAATTCCCATCCCATACTAAATTGATCACGTGATCTCTTTGATTTGTATTATTGTCGATTTTCTTTTTACATATTTGGCTATGTGTTTCTTAGAGAAATTTGGATGGTAAGTTCAAAATGACCCGATATATAATTTTCACGAGAATCAAAGACATACAGGGTAATTTCCGACCCCTTTACAAAATGAAATATAAGTTCAAAGGAGTAATAAAAAAAATAGGTGAGTTAATTATGATTTTTTTCTTTTTAAATTCACAGTTTTTAGCCTCTTTTTATGTCTAAAAAATTTAGCCACGCACGCACGCTCACCCTCGCGCAAGCGACGCGAGCGGGGGAAGGCGGGTGGCGGCTCGAGCGGGTCGACCGTGCGATGCGCAAACAGTGACAACAATTTCAATTTGTATAGGGAAAAGTTTGGGGTAAAAAAACATTTTTTTTTTACTTCACTAATTGATTGTACTGCTGTTATAGAATAACATGACAAAGTTAGAAAAGGGGTCCAAAAATGACCCTGTATAATATTTTGTATTGACGAGAATCGGTTGTGAAATGCGACCGGTAAAGGAGAACAGCCGGATAGACAGACATACGAAAGCATTTCTGCCTAAGTTGAAACGGACACGCTTCGCTTGCGCATTACGCTCGCTCGGTCAATTAATATAATAAATTGTGATATTGCCATTTAAGTGCAAGGTCACAATATTTTCTACACACTGCTTCAATTTGTCAAGTAAAGTTATCAAGTCAATTTAGAAATGTATGAGGAAGAATTTTATTTCTTCAATAAAGCCCTTATAAAAAGTAATATTAAGACCTTTTACAAAATATAACGAAATGACACATTTGATAACATGTGTCCCTATGTCCATCAGCCATTTTTTAATGTCCCCGCTCTCCTGTGCCTCAGCACAGGCCTTCCTTATGGGTGGATAAGGAGGACGGGCCATAACCCACTACGCGGGCCTAATGCGGATTGGTAGGTGTTAACGACTGCAAATGCAGCTGGGACCAGCGGCTTAACGTGCCTTCCGAAGTACGGACGAGCTCAAGATAATACATTTTTGGTCACCCATCCCATGACCGACCCTTGCGAACGTTGCTTAACCTCCGCAATCGCTGGGCCAAGCGCTTAACCACTGCGCCATGTCCTCACTTACTCATTGTTATTAATAAATAAAGCGAAATCTATTAACTTGAATATAACAATTTTACTAGGTACCACACAAAAAAAAATTAAAGCACAACAAAAATCGATCCTATCGTTTCAGGAATAAAAAATGTCGTTTGCAGAATTTTCACAGGTTTTTCATATTACGGTATTGTAATCGTTGGCTTAATGTTCTCGAATCTCTTTTCAGCAAGGGAAACGAATGGATGGTGAATAATAATGCCATTATCATAGGGGTTTCCATAAAAGGAAGGAATTTGGGTCCATAAAGAACAGTGAAACACGGAACGGTTATCAATTTGCATATCTTTTGTTAAGAACCAATTATTAAATCATGGTAACATTTAAGTTTCTATATAAAAACTATGGTATACAGTCAGCAACGAAAGTCACTTAACACTTTAGTACTATGTCATAGCAACTTTCTTAACAGATGTGTTTGAAACATTAATCAAAACAATTGCTACGAAAGAGTACTAAAGCGTTAAACAACTTTCGTTGCTGACCGTACATAAATAAAATCTAAATTTAACAGATGTGAAAAAAAAACTAATTTTTCATAATTAAAGAAAATGATTTTTATTTATTACTGGAATGTTTCGATATGTGATGTTATATGCCTTTAGACGCATAATACTACATACGCAAAATACCACCTTTACGCAATACGCCATAAACGCAAAATACCACTTACGCAAAATACCAACTACGCATAACACCAACTTTTTCGTAATTGACTGATTGAAAAAAACTACTTTCTATACTTTGGTTTGCTACCAGTACCTATAAAGACGAAGTCTCCAGCAGTTAGGAGTCCCGTTGAGGGCTGTGATAATAGAACAACAGGAAAAACATTTGCTGAATTACGAAGTTCTAGGCGTTGTAGGTCAACATCATAGAAATATTTATGTAATAAAGACGCATAGTGTCTGCAACGTTTGCGAATAAGTGCGCCACAGTGAACTCCGAGTAACTGACTGTTAACTAGAGAAGGCTCATTAAAACTTAAACTTAATTTTGCCAAGCTCGGATACCGAGGGCTGCCTCTTAGTTAACGAGAAATCAGGAGCAAAATGTATAGCTAATGTAAAAACCGGCCAAGTGCGAGTCGGACTCGCGCACGAAGGGTTCCGTACCAAAAAACAGCAAATAATCACGTTTGTTGTATAGGAGTCCCCCTTATATATTTATTTTATTTTGTTTTTAGTATTTGTTGTTATAGCGGCAACAGAAATACATCATCTGTGAAAATTTCAACTGTCTAGCTATCACGGTTCATGAGATACAGCCTGGTGACAGACAGACAGACAGACGGACAGCGGAGTCTTAGTAATAGGGTCCCGTTTTTACCCTTTGGGTACGGAACCCTAAAAATGTAGAGAGGAGTGGAGGAGACTTCACCGACAAGAGCACGGTTAGGTAGTTAGAAGGCCATATTCAGGATTCAAATCAACCCTAAAAATCTTGTTATAAATACAATCTGTGTCCTGAATTTTGATTTTCCATTCGAATTAACACAAATCCTTAAACAAACTGAATAAATATTTTTTTAATGTCTAGATAGTACGTAGTAGGTCTAGTTGGTTCTGTTAATGTCTTACTTCATCAACATGTCTGTTAGAGGACGTCCACTGCTGCGCAATCTGCGGATAGACCTTCAGGAATCTTCAGGACGATCGGTCCTGCGCTACCAGCTTTCAGCAGCGGCTTCCCGCGACCTTCACCAGATCTTCAGTCAAACTTGTATAGAGGGCCTTCCCACGGAACGTCGGTCGTGCAAGGTCGCAATCTGCGCGTCTACCGCGCAAGTTAGCCTGTGCACAAGTGTGTCTGTAAATGACAACCCTAGATGAAAGTTCCTTGTAATTAGGGTATCGTTACTGAGTGGTCACAATATAGTGTCATTAAAAACAACCTAAAACTTGCAACGACTGTTTTTGAAATATGTTTGGGAAAGTTGTTACTGTCTTGGTAATTGCCACTTATAATTTGTTTTTAACAATGGCCTTCCATTGTTAAAAACAAATTACAGAATGTCTTGTTTCCATTATTTGCATAGATGGCCGTTTGACAATTAGTATAGGTAGTGAATTGAATGAGAGTTTGATAAATGTAAGCATTATTAATATGATACAAATTACAGTGACATTTTAAGGGCGACTTGTACCATATTTTAAATATCGTTTCAGTATGCCACCTAAACATAACTTCGTGTACAAACAAAATTGTGTTTTAGTGGTACTTAAATAATATTTAAAATAAAGTGCAAGTCGAGGTAAATATTATTATGCCGTTACCTATTTATTAACATAGCTTTCTTTAGTTTGGGATAAAAAATGTTGAAAGACTTTATCAATGAAAAAAAAAATGGTTGAGTATTGGGAAAATGACGACAACGTGACTGAAAGCATAATTTTATTTAAAAAAAACGTGTCTTCCGCATTTACTACAAAGTGTAATTTACACGTGTTTACTAAAAAAATAATAACTGAGAATAATAATAAAAAATACAAATTAGCATACTTAATACGTCTTATTATAGATAAAGATTTTAATAGATTTGTTACAATACGAAAATTGTACTGCGGAGGTCTATTCTTTAAAATAATTTATACTGTTTATCAATGTGATTCTTTCGTGTCACACTTTTTTCCTTTTTGAAGCAATTTGAAAAAGAAAAGAATAGTGCATTTAAAATAACTTCATTACATATTAGCCCAGGAGCCACCAATCCTGAAAGCTCCGTGACACGGATTCTAATATTTTAAATAAAAAATAAAAGTTAACGTTTAGACAAACAAGATTTGCTTGGTCGGCGTGGATTTGATTAGCCGGAAATATTTTAATTCAATTATTTATTATTAAATTTCCATATTTTTTTCCGTCATCACGGATTTTGATCAATCTTTTATAGAATTTTGTGTGAAATATATGTTCAACAAGAAAAAATCCGGCCGACCAATGATTTTTAGCCGGAAAGGTCACGCATACCTATTTGAATGGTGTGATAAGGGGTGAAATATATCCATTATCACGGAAACCTTTTTTGGTTTTTTTAATTCACGCGTTTTAATGTCACATTTATAATTATCTTGGTATGCGTGCTTACAAACTGCCGAAAGTATCGCGCATACCAAATTTTATTGTGTGAGTGTTATATTATAGATTTCACTTACTTGATGACATTTCTTTTAGAGTCCTTCTTCTACCTCTGGTCTCTTCCTTAAGTTTTTAACTATTTATTATACTAATTAATATGGAAAAGAGGAAATACAGGAAAAATATTATTTGGGTTGATTATATAATAAATGAAATTATTTAGAAAACAAACATTTTAATACATATGCCTCACTCACTCTTTACAGAAATATAGAAACCGTTAAAAAGCGAAGAGTTAAAATTTGGTATGCGCGATACTTTCGGCAGTTTGTAAGCACACATACCAAGATAATTATAAATGTGACATTAAAACGCGTGAATTAAAAAAACCAAAAAAGGTTTCCGTGATAATGGATACATTTTACCCCTTATCACACCATTCAAATAGGTATGCGTCACCTTTCCGGCTAAAAATCATTGGTCGGCCGGATTTTTTCTTGTTGAACATAATATTTCACACAAAATTCTGTATAAGATTGATCAAAATCCGTGATGACGGAAAAAAATTATAGAAATTTAATAATAAATAATTGAATTAAAATATTTCCGGCTAATCAAATCCACGCCGACCAAGCAAATCTTGTTTGTCTGAACGTTAACTTTTATTTTTTATTAAAAATATAAGAATCCGTGTCACGGAGCGAGCTTTCAGGATTGGTGGCTCCTTACCTAATATGAAGTAATGGAATAGAAGTAGTTATTTACATCTTTACAGGTATTGTAACTTTAACGTACATACGTATTTTATATATCCTTACTTTTACATAGTTAATTATTATTTACAATCAGATAATAAATTGAACTCTGATAGTTCCTTACATTTAGTGCTGTAAACCTCAGATGGTTTTAAAAGCACTTTTATTGAAAACCTGTAAAAACAATGTTTTATATATAACTGTTGAAAATAAGATAAGTGAAGACCTAAGTAGGTGCAGGGTGTTTGTATAAAGATTTATTTAAAGGTAGGGGCTAGCACGTTGATAATGTCAACCTATATTTAAACCGAAACCACCGAGCATTTTGCATAAAAAAATTATTTTAACCTCTCCTTTAAAGAGGCGGTCCTTTTAAATATCTCTTTGAAAACTGCAGAATTAACATAAAAGTAGGTTAATGACAGAAAATAATACATATACGTGGAAATTTTCGTCCATTGAATGAAGGATTGATACTTCGTTATTTGTTCAGCCACCTGGTTTAAAAATACGCTACTAAAATATCAGTTAAATGATAAAGCAGAATCCACAATAGATTTATCGTTTCATACCTTAACAATTTATTTACACTTATTTACAAAATGTCATCAAATCTTCTTCCATTTTTACACTTCACCGAATTTAAATAAGCCAGGCGACACGACCGCCTTTCTCTCTCTCAATGGTGATATCGGAAGGCAACACATTAATCTCGGCGGTAGCGGAGGAGGTAGCGAGAGCGGGAGCCTCGCTCACGCGGCGGCGGGTGAGCGAGCGTTGCGGCTCGCGTCATGTGATGCAGTCGATGCGCGCGCAGACAGCTGCGCTGAGGAGTGTAGCTGCGGCGAGTACGATTTGTACACAAGCAATAACCACTAAGTCGCGTGAAGATGGATTTGACTCATCAGTTTCAGGTCCGTCGCTGAAAAGAAAATTCAATTATTTCGTATAATTTAGGGATTATTTTAGAAATTTAGGGATAGTAAGAAGTTTTCGGTGTTTTATCAAATAAATTGGGATAGAAAAAATCCAGCCACTACTGTTCACTAATTTTCAGTGAAGTTCTTATGACGAAGTTTAGACTTGAACGCGCGACAACTATTTCGCCACTTTTTCGGCGGTAGGAGTGAAAAACGTGAACATCTTGTTGCATATAAAATTTATTTAAAAAATACAGCTTTTAATAAGTAGTTTTTTCACTATAATTTAACTCTCCGTAGTTCAAAGTTTACCACCTGTTATTATGTAGTATTTATGTTCACTATATAGTGTTTCACTGCACTGTCCTGTCTAACACTTTCATATCGCACTCACGAAGACATATTCAAAATGGCCAACATCGCAGCAGTACTGGAAACACAGCATGCTCTTGAAGCAAAACTATTCAAGAAGATGAGCGAGCTGGAGAATAAGTGGAAGTCAACACCTCCGCAGGCTGAGAGCTCACATACTCGATTGCATGAGGAGCTTCAAGAATTCAAGTCTCAAATGCTCTAGGTCCTACAAATACTGCGCGTTCAAATATCTGGTCTCTGCAAGTCTATTGACGACATCGAGATGAGGCATCGCAGAAAATATATCCTTATAAGCGGCATCCCGGAGAGCAACAACAGCGAATTGGCTCAGTTTGTTGTCAATCTGCTCAACAGTAAGTTGTCCTTGGATGTTTCGGCAGAGAAGCTTGCAGCCTGTCATCGCCTTGGCGGTGTCACAGAAGGAAGGTGTAGTCCTGTGTTGGGCCGCTTTACTGAGCACTAACTGAAGGCAACGGTCTGGAGCAAGAAAACTGCATTCAAAGGCTCTCCTTACATCATCTCCGAGTTCCTGACACGCCAACGTCAAGCAGTGTTCATCGATGCTCGCAAAAGATTCGGCATCAGGAGGTGCTGGACGATGGAAGGGAACGTTATACTGAAGCTGAAGGATGGCTCTAAGCAGCGGCTTTTTACAGCGGAAGATCTCTCAACCATTCCCGTCTCCGAGGACGAACCACAACCCACAAAACAGCCGACCCCTGCGGTGCCGCCAAGTTCTCCTGAGTCGCGGTCCAAAACAAGACGCACGGCCAAGCCCAAAAAGTAATGTTTTATAGTCTTTTCCTGAGATTTAAATTGTATTCACAACTTTGCTGTCACTTTTCGGGTTCATCTTTAGTTTTGTCTATAGACGTACCTATCATATTACTAGTTTTGTCATACAAAACATTGCTCTTCTATCCTAATGTTGGAAATTGTAGGTATCACTTTGTTAAACTACCGTAAGTTTTTTTTTATGTTTTAACTTTTATTTTCCTCCTTCGTCTAGTTTGTCAATGTCAACTGTCAGTCCGATTAGTTATGTTATGACTGCCGAAGTACACGGATTAGATTCACGGCTCTGGCCTCCTGTCATTTGGCACTAAGGGTAGAGTTACACGGTCCACTTTATCATCATTCCTTCCATTTCATCATTAAAATACTTACATTTTTGTGCCTCTCAATCTAAACATTTAAATAAATCACAGATCCTTAATATGTGGCGTGTAACTTCAGCTTTTGTTGTAACTTTTAGCATTGGGCTTTGTTTTTTTTTGTCTTATTTTAGTGTCTTTTCTTGTCAACCGGCAGGACAGTGTAAATGAAAACTTAGTAAGTACTTTATTTTTACTTTATTCATATTTATTATTATATTAATATTATATTTATTTTATATATTAATATCGCCAAATTTTATTAATAATGTCACTTATATGACCGAGTCCGATGATGACTCTTTTTACACCGCCCATGATATGAGCTCTTCATCCTCCCTCAGTGATTTGTCTCAGTCTGAACCTGAAACATTAGGCTCCTTATTACATAGCTCCCTCAACTGTAATCCATTTTCTTTCAATGTTTGTCACCTTAATGCTCAAAGCATTCCTTCTAGTTATTCCGACCTTCTTGACACTTTCTCTACACCCACCTTTCACGCCATTCTCATTTCTGAAAGCTGGCTCAAACCGTCCCTTCCCTCAATATCATTCTCTCTTCCCGGCTATATCTTGATACGCAACGATCGAACTGGTAAGGGTGGCGGCGGTGTTGCCATCTACTTGCGTAGTGATATTCCTTACAAGATCTTGGAATCATCTCCGTCACTATACTCAGGTTCAGCTGAATACATTTTCTTGGAAATTTGCGTCAAAAGCGTAAAAGCCGTCCTTGCAGCTGTTTATTGTCCCCCCACTGTAGACTACTTTACACACCTCGAATCTGTCCTGGAACCACTCTGTACGGACTACAGGCATCACATAGTCATGGGTGACTTCTACACTGATCTTTGTTGTAATTCACCTCAATCTCTTAAGCTTACGAATATTGTCAAGTCAGTCAATCTTTCCATTTTGCCCTCTGAACCTACGCATCATACCTCTTCTGGTGACACACTGCTTGATTTAATCATCACTTCTCACGAGAATGTCTTAAACCATGGCCAGTTATCAGCGCCAGGCTTCTCTAAACATGACCTAATATTTCTTCAATATCGTTTGAGACCTCCTAAGCCTAAACCTTCTATTGTCTGGATGCGTAATTTCGCTCGACTTGACCTCGACAAGTTAAGGGAAGATGCTAGCATGCTCAATTTCAGTGCGATTCTTGACTCGTCAACAGTTGATGCTAAAGTCTCCAAACTTAATGAATGTATACTTCAACTGTTCGATGTCCATGCACCACTGAAGTCTGTTCGAGTCAAGCGACCATCTGCCCCTTGGATTAACCGCGGTGTACGTATGGCAATGTCTCGTCGGGACCGTGCCTTCCGTACTTATAAAAAAGATCGAACTGAGGCGAACTGGGATCTCTATAAGACGGCGCGTAACCTGTGCAACCGGATGGTAAGAGCAGCTAAGCGTCAACACTTCCATGATAATATCTCCAACTCTTCTTCGTTCAATACGTACTTCCACGTATTGAACGAAGAAGAGTTGGAGATATTATCATGGAAGTGTTGACGCTTAGCTGCTCTTACCATCCGGTTGCACAGGTTACGCGCCGTCTTATAGAGATCTTCGCTCCCTTGGTCTAGGGAAAACTTCTCCTCAATCCAACTCCTACTCCTTTTCTCTTGATGATTTCAACAAACACTTTTCGTCGTCTCCCACCTTAGACCCCGGTACTAAGTCCAACACCATTTCTGAAATTGCTTCCAATGGCCCACTCCACTCTGAAACCTTTTCCTTTTCTCCAGTAACCGAAGACGAGATTAGTAAGATTATTGTTTCCATTAAATCTAAAGCAGTAGGCTGTGATGACATCAGTTGAGAAATGATTGTCTGTGTCCTGGAACAAATCCTCCCTATCATTGTTCATATCATTAATTATTCTTTTCAAACTGGCGAATTTCCTACTCTCTGGCGTAAGGCTTTCGTCATTCCCTTACCAAAAACTTCATCTCCCAAAACATTAAATAACTTCAGACCCATTTCTATTCTTCCTTTCCTTTCTAAAATTCTTGAAGCCGTCGCGCATAAACAAGTCTCTTCCTTCATTTATTCCAACTCCCTTGTTACACCCCTTCAATCCGGTTTCCGTCCTGGACACAGCACAACCACGGCACTTCTCAAAGTCACTGAAGACATCAGACTGGGCATGGAGAGCCAGTTGGTCACCCTAATAGTTCTCATTGACTTCTCAAACGCCTTCAATATGGTTGATCACGACATCCTCCTGGCCATCCTGAAGTCTCTGAATTTCTCGTCTCTGTCACTCGATTGGTTTTCCAACTATCTGCGTGGTCGCCAGCAGGCGGTGCGTATGGGTACAGATATATCTCAATGGACCAATCTCTCTGCTGGTGTGCCTCAAGGCGGTATTCTATCTCCCCTCCTATTTTCCATATTCATTAACTTCCTCTCCTTAGCGCTCGACTGCTCTTATCATTTCTATGCCGATGATCTACAAATTTATGTTCAGACGCCTGCTGACGAAATCAATTCGGCATCACTGCTGTTGAATAGTGTGCTTCGTAAAATCAGTACTTGGTCTGCTGGTTTCGGCATAGCTGTAAACCCGTCTAAATGTCAGGTGATCATTGTCGGAGGTTCGAAGCAGATCACCAAGATTAATATTAGTTTGGTACAGCCTATTGTGTACGAGAACACCACCATCCCTCTCTGCTCTAACGTCAAAAACCTTGGCCTGCATATCGACTCATCACTCAGTTGGACAACACAAGTTGCCGAGGTCAGTCGAGCTGTTATATCTTCACTGCGCTTTCTAAATCGTTACAGAAATTTTCTCCCTATCCGCACTAAGGTCACTCTTGTCACTTCTCTCATTCTTCCACTCATTGACTATGGCGATGTCTGTTACCCAGACTTAAATGAGGATCTCCTTAATAAGCTAGACCGCCTCATGAATAATGCCATCCGTTTTGTATTTTGCCTTCGCAAATATGATCACGTTTCGTCGTACAGAACCCCTAGTGTAAGTTTTTCGTTCCAAATCATAAAACGTCACCAAAAAGTTAATCGAGTTAACGCAAACTTTAAAGTATGTGTGACACATGCGAGTGTAGGTTATATTTCACCACTCGATAAACTTTTACGTATGCTCACTTATCCGAAAGTTATTTTAAGTCATGATTTTTATGTTGTCAGCCTGTCTTCGGATTCGGTTTCGACGAATAATAGACGACCAAATTAGAAGCTATACTTTAAGAGAGTAGTCTTGTATAACGTAATACCTCTGCCTAAAATAGGATAACATTTCTCATCAATGAGCTTAGTGCTTTTTCTTTTTTATTCCCAAGAAAAACGGAGACAAAAGATGCGGCCCTAAGTATTTTCAAGCACAGACAGAGAACACTTTCCTAGTTAACTTTCAATGGCTGGTGAGCAGTTGTTTGTTTTTAACATATGATTTCTAAAAACAATAAAGAAACTGCAAAAAATGCATTTCAGATTAATTGTGAGTGCGTTACATTTCGGCGAGCTTCCGTTATTGTTGTTAAAGGAGTAGAGTGTCTGCGAGCCTCAGTTTAGGTCTTAAACTAAATCGAAATAATAGTTTATCATAGGCCTCCGAAAGTGAATGAATCCAAGTGCTAACCAATTCAAAATATTGGTGAATTAATGGAACAGTGAGTACCTACCTACTTATAAGTACTTCTTGTTGCACCACCGTAAATACACATAATTGTTTTGTAAGATTGATTGGATCAAAGTAAGTTCTAAAATAGTATTTTGCCTGCGTAGCTAATCACAATCTGTCTTGCATTGCAGTGTTCGCTGACATCTTTAAAAAAAAATCTAGTAGCCATAATAAATGAATACCTAAACACTTCAAAATATCCTTGCAAAACACTGAAACGCTCGATCTCACTAGCGAATCAACAAGTGAGTTACTAAACTACTGCGTTTGCGTTAGTTAACTATTCGCCCTGTCAAATTTGTCAATTACACTCACAAAAAGCACCCAAAACCCCATTCGGATAGCAAAACGCGCTCGATGCGTTTAAAAACCGATCGACTTACGTTTTGGTCAAACTCACACTCACGAGAATTGGTTCATCCTCTCGCCGCGTGGCGGCGCTGTACTTTCTCCATACAAATGTTGCTCGAAACGCAAACGCTGTAGTTACGTTTTTTCCTTGTGAAAACTAACACTAGGGGTTCAGGTCTCAGCTTAAATGGCTTCCTATTCGTCAACGCAGACAGCTACGGCTGCTCTGCACTCTCTATTCCATTCTTAACAACCCTCATTCTCCTGATTACTTAAAATGTAAGTTTCAGCATCTCTATGATTCTCATGATCGGCGCCTTCGCTCTGCCACTTATCTTTCTTTATTTACTCCTCTCTTTCGTTCTGGGTATATGTCCGACTCCTTCACACTGCGAGCGACGCGTCTTTAGAACGGTCTCCCCGATTCTATTAGAAGAGCTCCTAATAAGTTTTCTTTCAAGAAACAAGTTCATGCACATCTGTTGGAGGGCTTATGCCCGTGATGTGGAAGGGTCAACGTCACTACTTATCCAAACTCAGTATTTGGTGTATATAATGTGTTATATGTAAGTACATTTATATGTTTATGTATTTATATTTATATATATTTATTTCAATGTAAGTTTATGAATATTATAAAACTCTTTATAGGTACATGTATTTATTGGTGTGTATCGATGTATTTTGTATGCATGTAAATATGATTCTTCTTTATTTGTGCCGCATTCGCGTTTATCTGTTTACTGTTGGTTGACTGGTAGAGAATGCTATTAGCATTAAGTCCGCCATTTGTACCTTACTATATGTATTTGTACAATAAAGATTTATAAAATAAAAAATAAAATAAATAAAAAACTATGTTTTTTGTGTCATTAATTTCCAACTCCTCTCTTTGATACGTTAACACTTTCGTTGCAAGCAGTTTTCGGTTGCTTCGATTGCAAGCTTGCAAGAACCACGTGGCGAGTTCGTAAAATGTCGTTAAGTAGTAAATTTCATACCTAAATTTTCCAAACAACACCTCATGTCATACGTCATAAGAGGTAGTGTCACTTAAACCTCTCGTCCAAGATGGTGTTAATGTTATTAACAAAAATGGATACGACAAAAGTTAAAAACAGAAAACTACTCTCTACACTACAGAAACAATTTACGAAACAAAGATTATTTTTTACCTATAGTTAACACCAGGCGGGTCCAATATCGTCCTGCAGCACTGCACAACCAGCGCCAAGAGTAGACACGCCGAGGCAGCCCACAACACGCTCGCTGCGCCCGCGCCCGCTCCCGCTCCGCCTGTCACTGCGGTCCAGCCCCGTGACGTGTGAATGGAGACAGCTGTTCAAAGCGATTCGAGTGAATTAACGAGAAATTTTATTTCGTGAACAATTTAAAAATGCCTCTGTAGTCTGAAACCAGTATTTATCAATGTAAAAACTGGATATAAAAAATGATACCTATTCTTATATAAGTATCGCATTGATTTACAAAGTTGATATGGTAAGGTACCCTATGTTTTAAGGGTACGGAATATCATTGCAAAAACTGTGAAAAAAAAGCATTTAATTATGTGATTAAAGGTTTTGTTTTAATGTTTTTTAACCGACTTCAAAAAAAAGGAGGTTCTCAGTTTGACTTGTATGTATGTATGTTTGTCCGCGATTATCTCGCGTTTGGCTGAACCGATTTTGATGCGGTTTTCAGAAAAGTATTTCTTACATTGAGGAGAAGGTTTTGGTATTTTAACCGACTTCAAAAAAGGAGGTTCTCAGTTTGACCAGTATGTATGTATATTTGTCCGCGATTATCTCGCATTAGGCTAAACCGATTTTGTTGCGGTTTTCAGAAAAGAATTTGTTAGATTTAGGAGAGGGTTTTGGTGTTTTAACCGACTTCAAAAAAGGAGGTTCTGACCTCACTTGACCCTTATGTATTCATGAATGTTTGTCCACGATTATCTCGTGTATGGCTGAATTGATTTTGATGCGGTTTTCAGAGAAGTATTTTTGACATTTTAGAGGGTTTTTAACTGACTTCAAAAAAAGGAAATTCTCAGTTTGACCCATATGCATGTATATCCGCGATTATCTCACGTTTGGTCAAACCGATTTTTCTACCTGGATAACATATCTAATACAGAAGGTACTTACACTTAAAAGAAAGAAATAAAAAATTGTTTTAAAAACAAAAAACCGACTTCAAAAGCCTACGCTACCTCTAAAAAGCAAGAAATAATATTCAAATCACTAGATACGCATTATCATTGTAAATAAAATACGTATATTAAAGTCAGGTGGGGCTTTTAGAATAAAAAAAGTTGTCCTCCTGCCCCACCTGACTTCAATAGACGTGTTTTATTTACAATGACAATGCGTATCTAGTGATTTGAATATTATTTCTTGCTTTTTAGAGGTAGCGTAGGCTTTTGAAGTCGGTTTTTTGTTTTTTAAAACAATTTTTTTAATAGGCGGTTAGGCCTATCTTCAGTTTTCAGGTTTAAAAGTCGTAATTTTTGGGTAAGTAAGTAATGTCTTTTCGAGGCACTATACCGTCTAAAATTTGAATAAAAGGTTCTCCTATCCCAGCTTCATTAGTACGATTAAACTACATAACTAAACTGAGAATTTATTATGACTGGCATAAAATCTATGTTCCTTTCCTATCCTTTTCGTTTTTCTAAAATAAAGACAGCAACTATAATTATGATTTTCTAGAGAGTCTTTATTGAAGATTTATGTACACGTAAATGTAAAGAAAGCGTTAGTTTTTAAATAATAGTCAATATAGGCGTTGTAAAAAATTTCATACTAATAATTACTATGCGATATCAAGCATTATAATTATATTTTCGGTAAAATCATAAAATTTCTCTCAAGGTAGCGTTTCCACTAATGTGGCTGAGCGGAGCGGTGTCTCAGTGGAAACGAAACCTAATGTTTACATCCCGCTGCCCATTATCACTAAGGCCACAGTCTTACACAAATGATAGCGCGTTGTCGCGCCACGTTAATTTGAGAACCACTGGGTAAGCACCAACGTGACAAACAGCAACTAACAGTATTGTAGTTCATGCTCTCTCGACTGAAGCTTAATTTGATTTCCCGAGCAATGCAGTGTGTTTATTTCAGCTTTGTGTAATAAATCTTCACTAACAATTTTCACAGAATAGGTACTGCTGTTAAATAATACAAGCTGTTGGTGTTCTGTGGTATTTCTATTCTAGTATTTCATTACTAGTGTAGTGTCGTTTAGAATAGTGGTTCTTAACCTTTTTGGCTGGCGACCCAAAGTAGAAAAATATTTGAAGTCCGCGACCCTAATCCTAATATTTTATTTTATTTTCCAGTGACAGGTACTAAAATGACATGTTATTTATTTTTGACTAGTGGCCGCCCGCGACTTGTCCGCGTGGACAGATTTTTTGCTATACCTGGGAAACTGTTTGTGTATATGTGTGGGGATAACTTGAAAATGTAATGTCGGGATTTTGGGGTTGTTGTCAAGGATAAAATAAAAATGTAACTCTAATGCTTGCCTATAGAAAGAAAACAGCCGTGCAGCGCGTTTTTTTATTCAGTTTCATCCACTTATCTTATTAATATGCCCGTCTATCGTAAAAAAAAAACGGCCGCGCAGCGCGATTTTTAATCAGTTTTATCCACTAATCTCGTATTTGCCTGTCTATAACGTAGTGCCGTGTATGTGCCGGCCTAGAATAGCACTACCCCCTATCATCCCGTGGGTGTCGTAAAAGGCGACTAAGGGAGCATAGCCTTCAAGAAACGGGCAGCAGCGTCTCCAAAAAACCTTGGCCTACTGCGATCGCCAACCCGCCTGCCAAGCGTGGCGATTATGGCAAACCCCCCCCCCCCTCATGCACAATGGATCAAAAAATTGGCCCCCAGTCCCCGGCAGCCCCGCTATTCCTAGCTACGGTAGCGGCTACGGTAACGGCGGGGCAGGGGGTGCTAAGAATCCCCGGGTGCGGCTCGGCTACCAAAAACGACGACAACTGCACCTGGCAACCTATAACACGCGCACACTAAGGACCGACGCGAAGTTAACCGAGTTGGAAGAAGTTATCAGCAAGGTACACTGGGACATTATCGGGTTATCTGAAGTCCGAAGAGCGGGAGAGGACTCGATAATCCTCAACTCCGGTAACTTGCTTTACTACCGGGAGGGCGACCAACAGTCCCAAGGTGGTGTCGGGTTCATCGTCCACAAGTCCCTTGTCAACAACGTGATTACCATCGGAAGTGTGTCGACCAGGGTGGCGTACCTTATACTCAGAATATCCAAACGGTGTTCGCTGAATGTTATACAGGTTTACGCACCGACCTCGACACACCAAGATGACGAAGTGGAGGCTATGTATGAGGAGATCTCTAAAGCCATGCATAGCTACAAAACCCACTACACTGTTGTGATGGGGGACTTCAATGCAAAGTTGGGGAAACGATGCGGTGATGAGCTGAGAGTGGGGCAATTTGGAGTTGGGCAACGGAATGACAGAGGCCAGATGCTGGCTGACTTTATGGAGAAGGAGAACCTCTATATGATGAACTCCTTCTTCAGAAAGCCGGAAAGCCGGAAGTGGACCTGGGTCAGTCCGGACGGTTAAGTCAGAAATGAGATAGATTTTATCATGTCGACGAAAAAGCAAATATTCAATGATGTCACTGTGATCAACGCTGTTAAGACGGGGAGCGATCACCGATTGGTACGTGGTACATTGAATATCAACCCAAAGCTGGAAAGATCTCGACTGATAAAATCAACAATTCGACCATTGCCGGCCCATATTCAAAACCCCGAGAGCTTTCAACTCGAACTCCAAACCGCTTCGAAGCCCTTGAGAACAGCATAGATGTGGACGATCTAAACAACATGGTGGTGGATACTGTCCGTACGGTAGGGTCCAAGCTCTTTAAGACCCGCCGTCCCAAGATAAAGAAACTCTCCGACCACACACTCCTACTCATGGATCAGAGACGTGAAATGAGGCTCCAGAGTTCAGTAGATGCTAAACGTTATCGGCAGCTTAATAGACAGATATCTAAGTCTTTGACGAGCGACCTTCGCCAATTTAATACGAATCGTATTAAAGAGGCCATCGAGCGGAATAAAGGCTCCAAAGTGTTCGCGAGAGATCTGTCTATTGGGCAAAGCCAGATGACGAAGCTGAAAACTGACGACGGACGCATCATTTCATCAAAGCCTGAAATCCTGAGGGAGATCGAGAGCTTCTATGGGCAGTTATATTCCACGCAGACACCTGTTGAAAGCAAGGCTAAAGACCCCAGAGCCAAGCTTACCCGACACTATACCCAAGATATCCCGGACGTCAGCCTGTACGAGATTAGTATGGCTCTCAAACATCTGAAAAACAACAAGGCGGCGGGTGACGATGGAATCACTACAGAACTTCTGAGAGCGGGCGGTAAGCAGATTATCAAAGTCCTCCAGAAGCTCTTTAATTCCGTCATCGTCCAGGGCAGAACGCCAAAGACATGGAACATAAGTGAGGTGGTCTTGCTCTTTAAAAGGGGTGACAAGTCCCTCTTAAAGAACTATAGACCCATCTCGCTTCTGAGTCATGTCTATAAGTTGTTTTCGAGAGTCCTTACGAATCGTCTCGCTCGCAAGTTCGACGACTTCCAACCTCCCGAACAAGCCGGGTTCCGAAAAGGCTTTAGCACTATAGACCACATCCATACGCTGCGGCAGGTTATACAGAAGACTGAGGAGTATAATGAGCCACTTTGCTTGGCGTTCGTGGACTATGAGAAAGCCTTTGATTCGATTGAAACCTGGGCGGTGCTGCAGTCTCTCCAAAGGTGCCAAGTGGACTATAGGTATATCGAGGTGTTGAGGTAGTTATACCAAAATGCCACCATGACGATCCGAGTACAGAACCAGAACACAAATCCTATCCAACTGCAGCGTGGTGTGAGACAGGGAGACGTTATTTCTCCGAAACTGTTCACAGCTGCGTTGGAGGACATCTTTAAGCTCTTGGACTGGAAAGGACTCGGCATCAACATTAATGGCTAGTACCTAACACACCTTCGTTTTGCCGATGATATAGTCCTAATGGCTGAGACTATGGAAGACCTGAACACAATGCTCGAAGATCTCCGTAGTGCTTCCCAAAGAGTGGGTCTTAGGATGAACATGGATAAAACGAAAATTATGTCAAATGCCCATGTTGTACCCTCTCCAGTTCATGTTGGGAACACTACACTTGAAGTTGTTGACCATTACGTATACCTAGGACAGGCAGTCCAGTTAGGTAGGTCCAACTTCGAGAAAGAGATCTCTCGTCGAATCCAACTCGGGTGGGCAGCATTCGGGAAGCTTCGAAAAATCTTCGCGTCCGACTTACCTCAGTGTCTCAAGACGAAAGTCTATGAACAGTGTGTGTTGCCAGTGATGACTTACGGCAGTGAAACGTGGTCGCTAACTATGGGTCTCATAAGGAGGCTCAAGGTCACTCAGCGTGCAATGGAGAGAGCCATGCTCGGCGTTTCTCTACGTGATCAAATCAGTAACGAGGAGATCCGCAGGAGAACTAAAGTAACCGACATCGCTCGAAGGATTGCTCAGCTGAAGTGGCAATGGGCGGGACACATAGCGAGAAGAACCGATGGCCGTTGGGGCAGAAAGGTTCTGGAATGGCGACCACGCACCGGACGACGCTCCGTGAGTATGCCCCCGACAAGGTGGACCGACGATCTGGTGGAGATCGCGGAAAGCCAGTGGATGCAGGCAGCGCAGGACCGATCGTCGTGGAGATCCTTAGGGGAGGCCTATACCCAGCAGTGGGTGTCGTGTGGCTGATATGATGAACGAAAAAATTGCGATATTTGGTCGGTTTAGAATGGGAGTAGTAATAAATTTGAGAATACTTTGTGTTATGACATCGATCGAATAAAAAATAAAAATATTCTCAATTTAAAACGTAACATTTTATCACTTTTTAAAGTCTTTGGGGGCCCGCGACCCAACCCAATACCTCTCGCGACCCGAATTTGGGTCGCGACCTGAGGTTAAGAATCGCTGGTTTAGAATCTATGTTTTTGACGCAATTCATTCAATACCTACTTCCTGATGTGTGCACATATTCGTAGTTTTTACGGTGTTATTGAGCAAAATTTAATACGTAAAATTTTTATGGTTTGTCTTTATCGAATCGCTTTAACTTTTAATTCAACATCCGTTGCTTCAAAATGAAACTTTTTTACATAAATCCTATTTTTGTCTCAAAAAGTCCTCTTTGGTGGTCTGTTCGGAAACCAACTCGGCTTTAATTTGTGATCTTAAGATATATTAAAACAACCCCAGTTCTTAAGTTTCGTTACCATTCAAAAATCTAAGGTATATTGCTGAATAAGGACAAATTACATTTGTCCTTATTCAGCAATATACCATTATTAATTATTTTATTACCACAGTCTCAATTTTCTTCGGTTACCCTGTTTTATTACTTGAAAAATCAAAATACTTATTATATTTTCCTGAACCTAATTGAATAGTAGCTTAGCTGTGAATGCATCAATAATTCTTGGTGCGAGCGAGAGCACTGCTGCATTAATAATCATGTCGAAAATGAAAGAAACAAAAAAAAATATCTGTTTTGACCTCTAATTTATGATGATTTAGATTGCTAATGTTCCAATGGATATATATAAAAACTAAGGACATCATCCATTTTGGTCCAAATATGAAAGTGCCGGCCAAAAGACAAAAGTGCTTTATTCTGATATAGATTTTGTCCATCTAAGCATTTTTTATTATGGCACCGAAGCTGTAGAATCACATTTATGTCAAAATGTATGAAAAGACTGACTTTTTGAACTCAATTAAAATCGAGTATAGCGGTGCTACAGCTTCGGTGCTATGACAAGAAATGCTTAGGTGGACAAAATCTATCAGAATAAAGCACTTTTGTCTTTTGGCCGGCACTTTCACATTTGGACCAAAATGGATGATATCCTTTGTTTTTATTTATATCCGTTGGAACATTAGCATTCTAAATCATGTATGAAACGTGGATGTAACGTATAAAAATGTATGAAACGTGGATGATATCCTTTCCTTTAATTTTGGACTTTTTTAAAACTATAATTTTTGATCCCCGTTTTAACAATTACCCTTTTATGCCATACTTGACCTTTTCAATATTGTCTCCAAACCTTTATATATGGCAGAAAGTTGAAAGGAAAAGCGCACCTTTTCCTTTTAACTTTCTGCACTATACTTACATTGGAATTTTTTTTAGGAGATAGGGCATACGCTATTGAATGCAATGAGAAAACGATTGCGTCAATACACACACCTTTTGCAAAATTATGCAATAGACTTGCCAAATTTGGTCGTCGAGCATTATAGGTGTTTAATGGTTTGTATGTGTATTTGTTTGTATGATTCTTGCAATGTATTCCCGACAAGGTGATTGTGCTAGACAAAGTATACAATTTATCTTACTAATTTATAATAAATGTGGAGTTTTGAATGTTTAGTTGTGTGGATATTTGTTACTCAATCGCGCAAAAACGGCCGAACGGATTGCAGTTTATAACCTGGATTAAAACATACAACGTGTTTATTTTATTTTATTTTATGTAGTTACAGTAACAATTAATTGGTAATTATCTTAATGAGCAAAAAGACTTATCATAATACTACATTGCAAACCAACTAATCTTATACACTACTAGCTTCCACCCGCGACTTCGTCCGCGTGCATATTAGAGAAAATCCTTAGGAATCCTACAACCAAGATTTGACCAGCCGTTTTTACGCGATTAGGCGGGTCCCCACCAAGCGCGCTGCCTCGCGAGGCATAACGTTTGCCGCGTGTAGCGGGCCTCGCACGAGGCTGCTCGCTTGGTGCGGGACCCGCCTAATCGCGTAAAAACGGCTGGTCAGATCCTGGTTGTAGGATTCCTAAGGATTTTCTCTAATATGCACGCGGACGAAGTCGCGGGTGGAAGCTATTTTATTACAAAATTCAGAATTGAATCCAGAGATATCTCCCTCTCCCTCTCCCTCTCCCTCTCGCTCTCGCTTTCGCTCTCGCTCTCGCTCTCGCTCTCCCTCTCACTCTCCCTCTCGCTCTCGCTCTCACTCTCACTCTCACTCTCCCTCTCCCTCTCGCTCTCCCTCTCGCTCTCCCTCTCCCTCTCCCTCTCTCTCATTCCCTCCTTATTTTCAGACGTGTTACGTTGTAATGTCGATTTTATATTATTTTTCCATACAAAATTTTAACCCCATTTTCACCCCTTTAGGCGTTAAATCATGTCTACCGTGTTGGACTTCAAAATAAATGTCATTTTCGGTATCACCATCCCATAAACCTCAAAAACGACATCCATATCGATTTGTATGTTTACTAACCCCATTTACGCCCTAAGGGGTTGATTTTCAAAATAACAAAAAATGTTTTTACCTATTTATTTTCAGACGTGCTCCTACGAATTATAAAGTTGTAATGTCGCTTTTATATTATTTTTCCATACAAAATTTGAACCCCATTTTCAGCCCTTTAGGCGTTACAACAAATAATAAATTGACATTAAATGAACATATAAATGACATTAACAAAACAATAATAGCGATAGTAGAGTGGCTTAGAAATAATAATCTACTTGTAAATATTGACAAAACATACTTTATAAACTTTAATGACATAAATTTGCAGACTTTTGACATACATTTTGAAGGAGTAACAACTTAAAGGCACGAACACAACTAGATTCTTAGGGTTATATATTGACAAAAAGCTAGACTGGAAAAGGCAGGTAGAAAGCGTGTGTAATAAAATAAATAGATTCTCATTTGCCCTCTATAAGTTGACAAAAGTAGCATCGAAAAGTACAGCTCTTGCAGCATACTTTGCTTATATAGAATCAGTTCTGCGATATGGGTTAATTATATGGGGCAATAGCACTGATGTAAAGAACGCTTTTATAGCACAAAAAAAATGTGTAAGGGCAATATGTGGCGTTGCACCTGATGAACCATGTACGCCATTATTTAAAGTATTGAAAATTATGCCTCTTCCTTGTCTTTACATATTTGAAATAGCAAAATTTGTAAGGCAAAATCTCCATTATTTCAGTCAAGCCAAAGATGTTTACTTGCGAAATACCAGAAATTCATGTATGTTGGTCTCTGCAATGTTTCCAAACAGTGCGCGTTTCCGAAAAAATTGCTACTGGATGTGCATAAAAATATATAATAAAATACCAGAACCCATTAAAGTTTTGCCTAAGAACAGATTCAACAAAGCCCTATACAACTGGCTAATGGATAAGTGTTTTTATTCCGTAAATGACTATTTGAATTTAAATAATTATTGACATTTTGTTATTTGATGTTATTGACACGCCTTTAAATTATTTGACTTGTTCTATTATTCCTATTTCTTTTGACATAATATAAATTGAGTAACTATTCATAAATTAGAGCTTTTGTTAACTATATAAATGATAATAATGTTAAAATAAGATAAATCCAATTATTATAATAATTATTTTCTCTTTTTAAATTTGCATGCTATTTGTTGATGGCTGAATAAGCTGAATCTAATTTGTTATGACCATCTTAAAATGTAACCTTGTTCTAATGCAAATAAACTAATTTCTATTTCTATTTAAATCATGTCTACCGTGTTGGACTTCAAAATAAATGTCATTTTCTCAATCACCATCCCATAAACCTCAAAAATGACATCCATATCGATTTGTATGTTTACTTACCCCATTTACCCCCTAAGGGGTAAATTTTCTAAATCACAAAATATGTTTTTACCTATTTATTTTTAGACGTGCTCCTATGAATTATAAAGTTGTATTGTCGATTTTATATTATTTTTCCATACAAAATTTGAACCCCATTTTCACCCCTTTAGTGGTTAAATCATGTCCACCGTGTTGGACTTCAAAATAAATGTCATTTTCGCAATCACCATCCCATAAAACTCGAGAACGACATCCATATCAATATTTATGTCTACTCACCCCATTTACCCCCTAGGGGGTTGATTTTCAATATCACAAAATATATGTTTGCCTACGTGCTCCTACGAAGTTTAAAGTTGTAATAACTATTTTATATTATTTTTCCATACAAAATTTGAACCCCATTTTCAGCCCTTTAGGGGTTAAATCATGTCCACCATGTTGGACTTCAAAATAAATGTTATTTTCGCAATCGTTATCCTAGAAAACCCCAATAAAGACATCCATATCGATTTTTAGGTTTATTTACCCCATTTTTACCCCCATTTCATCCCCATAAGGTTTGAAATACTAATGATAACAATATATGTTTTGTTAGATTTCCATTCATAAGCCTAAATTATTAATTTAGCGAGTTTTACTTTGAAAATGAAGGAATTTCTATACACAACTTCATCCCCCTTTTCACCCCTTCGGGAGTAGAATTTTCGAAAACGCTGAGACACGTATAAATTGATTTTCAATCGTCAGCCTAAACACAAAATTTGAAGATCCTAGCTTCGAAACTGAGGGACTTTCATACAAACTTTGGCCCCCCGTTTCACCCCCTTAGGGGGTGAGTTTTGAAAAATCCTTTCTTCGTGCACCTCTAGACTTCATAAGGAACTTATGTGCCAAATTTGGAGTCTCAAGGACCAGCAGTTTGGGCTGTGCGTTGATATGTCAGTCACCAATCAGTTTCTTCTTTTATATATTTAGACTAGCTTCTGCCCGCGACTTCGTCCGCGTGGATATTAGACAAAATCCTTTTAAGGAACCTTCAACCAGGATCCGGCCAGCCATTTTTACGCGATTAGGCGAGTCCCCATCAAACGCGCTGCCTCGCAAGGCAAGACATTTGCTGCGTGTGGCGGGCCTCGCACAAGGCTTCCAGTTCCCGTTTCCGTTCCCGCTCCCGCTCCCGTTCCCGTTCCCCGTTCCCGTTCCGTTCCCGTCCCGTTTGCGTTCCCGTCCCGTAAACGTCCCGTAACCGTCCCGTACCCCTTCCGTTTCCGTTCCCGTTCCCATCCCGTTCCTGTCCCGTTCCCATCCTGTTCTCGTTCCCGTTCCCGTCCCGTTATATTCCCGTTCCGTTTCCGTTCCGTTCCCGTTCCGTTCACGTTTCTTTCCCGTTCCCATTCCCGTTCCGTTCCCGCTGCGTTCCCGTCCCGTAAACGTCCCCTAACCGTCCCGTACGCCTTACGTTCCCGTTCTTGTTCCCGTTCCGTTCCCGTCCGGTTCTTGTTCCCGTTCCCATCCTGTTCTATTCCCATTCCGTTCCCGTTTCATTCCAGTTTCGTTCCTGTTTCGTTCCCGTTCCGTTCCCGTTACGTTACTGTTTCATTCCCGTTTCGTTCCGTTTCTGTTCCGTTCCCGTCCGATCCCGTCCCGTACTCGTCCCGTACCCCTTCCGTTCCCGTTCCCGTACCCGTCCCGTTCTAGTTCCCGTTACCGTCTCGTTCCCGTTCCGTTCCGTTCCGTTCCGTTCCGTTCCGTTCCGTTCCGTTCCGTTCCGTTCCGTTCCATTCCGTTCCGTTCCGTTCCGTTCCGTTCCCGTTTCCGTGCCCGTGCCCGTGCCCGTTCCGGTTCCCGTTCCCTGGATGTGCATGTCCAGGTCCAGGTCCATATGTGTCATGTCCACCGCGTTGGACTTCAAAATAAATCTAATTTTCGCAATCACCATCCCATAAAACCTCAAAAACGACATCCATATCGATTTTTATGTTACTCACCCCACTTACCCTCTAAGGGGTCGATTTTCAAAATCCCAAAATATATATTTAGACGTGCTCCTACGAATTTTAAAGTTGTAATTTCGATTTTGTATTCTTTTTCCATACAAAATTTTAACCCCATTTTTACCCCTTTAGGGGTTAAATCATGTCCACCGTGTTGGACTTCAAAATAAATGTCATTTTTGCAATCGTCATCCCAGAAAACCCCAATAACGACATCTATATCGATTTTTATGTTTACTCACCCCATTTACCACCTAAGGGGTTGATTTTCAAAATAACAAAATATATATTTGCCTATTTATTTTTAGATGTGCTCCTACGAAGTTTTAAGTTGTAATGTCTATTTTATATTATTTTTCCATACAAAATTTGGACCCCATTTTCACCCCTTTAGGGGTTAAATCATGTCCATTGTGTTGGACTTCAAAATAAATGTCATTTTTGCAATCGTCATCCCAGAAAACCCCAATAACGACATCAATATCGATTTTTATGTTTACTCACCCCATTTACCCCCTAAGGGGTTGATTTTCAAAATAACAAAATATATATTTGCCTATTTATTTTTAGATGTGCTCCTACGAAGTTTAAAGTTGTAATGTCTATTTTATATTATTTTTCTATACAAAATTTGGACCCCATTTTCACACCTTTAGGGGTTAAATCATGTCCACCGTGGTTGGACTTCAAAATAAATGTCATTTTTGCAATCATCATCCCACAAAACCCCGATAACGACATCCATATCTATTTTTAGGTTTTTTTTAACCCTTTTCACCCCCATTTCATCCCCTTTGGAGTTGAAATCCTAACAAAAACAATATACGTTGCTTTAGATTTCTATCAATAAGCCTAAATTATAAATTTAGCGATTTTTACTTCGAAAATAAAGGATTTTCTTTAATACACAACTTCATCCCCCTTTTGACCCCTTCGGGGGTAGAATTTTGAGAAACGCTGAGACCCATATTTATTAACTTTCAATCGTCAGCCTAAACACAAAATTTGAAGATTCTAGCTTCAAAACTGAGGGACTTTCATACAAACTTTCATCCCTTATTTCATCCCCTTAGGGATGGAATTTTCAAAAATCCTTCCTTAGTGGATGCCTACACTGTATAAAGTATCTGTGTGCAAAATTTCAAGTCTCTAGGTTCAGCGGTTTGGGCTGTGCGTTGATAGATCAGTCAGTCAGTCAGTCAGTCAGTCAGTCAGTCAGTCAGTCAGTCATTCAGTGTACGATTTTATATATTAAGATGCACGACATTACAATATTTATTAAAGTTACGAAGGTGCTGCTATTAAAAGTGAAGCTGACATTACAGTTTTAATACTTACTTACTTACAAATAAAATTAACAAACAAAATAAGACTACAAGGATAATAATGATTTTTTGAACTGCTGATAATTTTGGTTAAATAAATCAAAGTCGGAACAAAGATCGTGATAGGCATGACACATTCTATAAATGGGATTATAGTGAGAGACATTGTTATTCGCTGATGGTATACTAAAGAGGCGTGCATTACGTGTGGAGCGACTTTTTACTTTGAAGTTAAGACAACCCAAGAGATCCCCGCCCAAGCGTCCATTGGCGATCTTATGAAGGAGTAACAAACCACTAACCAGTCTTCTATGCTGCAAAGTTTTTAAAGCAAAATGGCTCAGTCTGTCTTCATAATCTGGAAGTAAACGTCTAAGTCCTTGTTTACTGCACATTAAACGCACAAAGCGTTTCTGTACAGATTCTACCCTATCGATGTGAACTAGATAAATAGGAGACCATACAGGTGAACAGTACTCTATTACTGAGCGCACAAGCGCTCCGTACAGTATCATCAAGGACTCTATCTTTTTAAACGGTTTTGAAACGCGAATTATAAAACCCAGAGCCCTATTGGCTTTACTTACTATACCACAGAACATAGAAGTAGATAGAAGTAGTATGAGCCCAATTTAGTATGAAAACCAGTGTAACCAAACAAACACATTAAACATCGAAGCCAAGCCCCCCACTTAATAGTTACATGCTACGCACACACACTTTGTGAACACGTAATTGGATGAAAAGTAAAAATGTGTAATATCCAGAAAGCCATAAATCACAAAGTTTATTTATTTAGATTCAGTCGTATTACCATAGCAACTTGGTACCAAATTAAATAATACGTATATTTATAATGCTGCTACTCAGCCGCTAGATGGCGCAAGTTAATTTTAATAGTGCGATTTACCACCTTATTCATTATATCATAAAGTACTTTAAGAAAATTTTATGAGATAAGGGAGACCGGGTTGGTTGCATTAAGGGCGGGGTGGACCTACCGATTTGACCTACCGGTAGGACCACGATATACAACTATGTACCCGTGGTCCTACTGGACTAGGGCTTTTTAGAATATCGTAGTGTCCGTATCGATAGATAAGTAATAAAGAACGATTACCAATTCCGAACCTAACCCAAAATCCTATATTTATTTTATGTTCAATTACGAAATAATGTTATATTCAGTCAAAAATACCAAGGCAACATGACTTACAAGGAGTTGTTAAGATTTATATTTTTGAAAAATTAAAGAGCTAAAAGAAATGAAGACATGTCTTCGCGGTACCAAATTAAATTCACTCCTCGTAAGTTATGTTGCCCTGGTACTTTTGACTGAATATTTCATTTTTTCATAATTTAATATAACATTTATTTGAAATCGATAAATAGCGATCCTAAATTATCGATACTTATTAAGCCCTAGCAGCCTTGTAGGAGAAGCAATTTTTATTAAATTGCCTTGAATGATTAAAATCCTTGACAATAAAAATGCTAGCTTGCCGCACTCGCCTGTAACGTACTACACTCGACGTCAGAAAAACCGCACCTCTTCGGCACTAAGTTTAGACTTGGCCATCTGCTATTGCTACCCAAGTAACAAAATTTGGTACTATAAAAGTCCTGAGAACGCTTTAGGACCGTGCTAGTTAGTTTCATGATAAGCACTATAATGGTATTGTAAACCTTTACAGAACCCCAAATAGGCCCTAGTTTTATCACTGATTAATTCTATAAACATTACATAAAGGCTTTCGCGGTAATAAATCAGCTCTATACTTGAAAACCAAAACAGGTTTATAGTGCTATTTTGATCTTTTTATCACACTATTGTTCGCCATTTTGTTCGTGCTGTGCTCATTTCATTGTGAGTGTTCCCCAAGAAAACAAAATGTCATTCACTATTACTATTTATAATACACTGAGACATTCTACAAAATATCACCTGTGATCGACCATTGACCGTAACTTACACTTGCGAAAATAATTGTATCGATAAAATCACTATGCCGATTTCAAATTTGACAATGCGCCCTCATAATTTTCGTGATTTAATTAAATTTAAATTAATAAAATAAGGACTCGTCCCGACTATGACTGCTATAGTACACATTGGCTCCAGCCGTGCTACTAATGTGCTATCATGGCATAAAACAGCAGCCATATTTTCACCGAAAACAGATTAGTCCATTAATTATTCATTTTAGTGCTTTTATCTCACGCTTTAGTCTGGTAGCAGTAACACAAAAAGTGTAAGTTATTTAGCAACTGCATCAGAAGTCGCTATGATACTATTTAGTACCATAGAAGAGTTTTCGTGACTTTTACAGAACTAGCCCCATAGCGATGTTGAGGGAGCATTTAAGAAGCTAAACAGTGACATAATCGTTGTGCAAGGTACTTTTATAGTGCAGATTGATTCTGTAATAGTGTTTTCGATACTGCTATAATACTAGTACTGTAAAAGTTAAGTTGACGCTATTTTAGTGCAAAATAGATACATAAAAGTGACAGTAAAGTCGTATATAGTACTAAATAGTACTATAATCGCTTTTTTCATATCTATTACAGTGCAACACTTTAAAGATTCTTTTGTTTGTCCTGTAAGTGTTCTAAGAGCTGCATCGTAGAACTTAAATGCTCTTTAATATCATAGAACCAAAACGCTCTGTGAAAAACCTTTATAGCACAACAGTTTTTGCGTGTTTTCAGTGGTGAGTGTATCAAATCAACTGTTACTTAGACGTTTATCATTTACCTATCAATTTTTTGCTATGGTGATAGATAATACTTTTCAACTCTTCACAGTCACAACTTTTCTCGGTCTCCCCTGTTGAGTGACATTTCCGCCATTCTATATTTTAGTGTTTATGACACTTCAAGAATATGTCAAATTGTGCGTTGGAATATGGATCTTAAGTGTATGACGCATAAAGCCGGTTATTTATTGTTTTGAATTTTAAAAGGAAAATATCCGTTTAATTTTTAATTAAAATCAAAATTATTTAAATAAAGCTCGCCTCTGATATTTTATGCACCCGTTTGCAAAATGATATATGTGGATATCGATTTTGCTCTTTTGTATAATGCAACTCAGCATTTTTATATTATTTTTGAAGATGTTTTTGTTTGGCGTTCGTTCATACGACTGCCGGAGCAAAATTCAAAGATGTGCGGAGCTACGCAGATATGATGTTACACGGGTGCCGCCCACATGCGACTTCTACCCGGGGGAAAAATTTTTCTTTGTTCTGTGTACTATACTGTCAATGTGAGGACGAAAGGATAGTGTACTATCAAAAATGACTCCTAGGTCTCTTATTGAGTCTACGTACTTCAAAACGACGCCATTTATGCTATAGGGATACTGAATAATATTCTTGTTCTTTGTAAAGGTAATTGCATTACATTTTCCTACGTTCAGTGACATAATATTTTCTTGACACCAGTTATTTATTAAATTTAAGTCGTTCTGGAGTTTTTTACAGTCATCTAGAGAAGAAATTTTTGAATATATTTTGATATCATCTGCGTATGCCACTGCATCACAAGATAAAGATAATAAAAGGTCGTTTACGAAAATCAAAAACAACAACGGACCGAGATTTGACCCCTGGGGTACACCCGAGGTCGATAAATAGGGAACAGAGTCATATCCACTAATAGCCACCAGCTGGGACCTATTCATTAAGTAAGACTTAAACCACCGATGAAGATCGCCGTGGACACCAAGATGCTCAAGTTTTACCAGAAGAATGTTATGATTTACGCGATCAAACGCTTTCGAAAAATCAACATATATAGCATCAACTTGTTTTTTACTGTTAAAGGCATCACATAAATAATTAAAGTATACGAGTAAGTTACTACTAGTTGAGCGACCAGTGACAAAACCATGTTGACGAGGGCTTAAGACATGACGGAAATGATTATATAGCCAGTCATACATCAGACTTTCCATAATTTTGGCAAAACAATTTAAGATGCAGATGGGTCTGTAATTGGTGACATCCCCCTTGTCTCCAGTTTTGTGAACAGGGGTAACTTTTGCTAACTTCCACAAATCAGGAAATGTACCCTCATGTAACGATTTGTTGTAAATATTTGTTAATGGCCGCGCCAGTGCCTTCGCACATAAACGAACAAATATTGGAGGTATACCATCAGGCTCTGGGCCCTTAGATACATCTAATCGTTTCAGACGTAACAGAATATCATCTTCATTGAACTTTGCAGCACTAATAGTATAATTCGATGGAGGAAACGAGGGATTGTATTTGACATTGTTATTATTATTATTAGTGGTGTACGTAGAAGCAAAGTATGTAGCAAATAAGTTAGCTACATCATCTCCTGAATTAGATATTGTGCCATTATAGTGAACGTTTTTGGGGATATCATTAGAGGCTTTTTTGCTTTTGGTGTATTTCCAAAAAGCTTTAATATTAGTAGAAAGTTCATCTTCTATTTTTGAGATGTATTCTCGAAAACAAGTGCTCAACAAATCTTTACAACGTGATCTTAACGATGAAAATTTGTCATAGTCACAAGGGTCTTCGTAAATAATAAACCTATGATGGTACTTGTTTTTTTCTTTGAGAGCTTTGATTAAATTTTTTGTAAACCAGACTGGATACCGTGAGCTTCGAGGCCGGTGCAAAGGTGTATGTTTAATAATTATATTCCATATGATTTCGTAAAACTTATGTACATATTCATCACAACTAAGTGAGTCGAATGAAGACCAGTCAGTTTCATTTATGTCGACTATACATTTATCATAGTCAGTCTTACGAAAGTTATATCGATCAATAAGAATTCTGTCGTTAAGTAATACACGGTTCTCAGTTCTAATAGTAAATTCAATAGGCGGATGATGAGAGTCAATTCGTGAGAGAGGTTGTGCGCAAAAAACCTTAAAGCCAGGCACGATGTTAGTTAATATTAAGTCAAGAGTTCTACCGTTGGTATTAGTGATATTATTTAGTTGCGCTAAACCGGTAAGATTCAAAAAATCCAATAGGAGTTGTGATCTGGCATTAGCTGTATCATGGTTAGTGGTTGTACCCCAGTCAAGTGAAGGAAGGTTAAAATCTCCTAATATTAATGTTCTAGTTTGGCATCTGAAGAAGCCACGACATTTTCACATGACTCAAGAAAATTTTTAAATGAATCATCAGATACATATGATGGAACGTACACAACACAAATATTTATATTGTCATTGTTAATTTTTAAACGCAGCCATAAATTTTCTAAGTCGCTATGCCACACTGATTTTACTTCAAAGTCTAGATTATTTGTTATAGCAACAAGTACTCCGCCACCATGGTGCTTAGAGTATTGATTTTTAAATACAATATCACGATCACGTCTTACAACAGTATATCTTTTATCAAATAATTCCGTAGAAAAAATAGTGTCGTCTAACCATGTTTCGCTCATACAAATTACATCATAGTTATTGTTCATCACATTGTTAAGTATATCATGTGTTTTGGACTTTGTCCCACGCATATTCTGGTAGTAAACTTTAAGATCCATTAAATACAATTAATTCAAATACCTACTGCACTTAAGATGTACAGCATGAATGTAGTACGAAACAAGAAAATAAAAGAAAACAAAAAATTACAGACAAAAATTAAATATTCTAGGTAAGTAACTTTAAAGAGTCCATATTCTTTATCACCAAGTACCGTGAATTTTCATCCTTGCGAACAAAAATGAGGCCATTGTGCGTCCAGACGAATTTGTATTGCATTTGTTTAGATTTCGCACGAGTTGCAGCATGGAGCATCTTGTTTGCGGGTGACAAGTGTTCCGATACATATATAGGTGTTTTGTCTCCGCTTAACCCAATAGTAGTGGAGTTGAGTTTGTTATTAGGATTGGATTTGTTGTAGCGTGAGACTGCGGATATCATTTCGTTTCTACAGCGCGGACTACGCAATTTGACAACAATAGTCTTAGGTAATTTGCTGTCTTTATTAAGTTTGGCTACCCTCGTGCAGTTTAGTATGTCCTGGTCATCAAGTTTGTACGTTACAGCATTTGCGATATTTTTAACAATGTTCACTATGTTTTCAGAACGGTTTTCAGTTACGCCATGTATCTCGACGTTAGAATCACGTAGCTGCTGTTCCAGGAGGTTCACCTTGTCACTCAATTTTCCAATATCTGCGAGGGCTGTGCTATGACTAGCTTCAAGTTGTTTATAGTCAACCATGAGTTTCTCGACTTTTGGACAGAATTCATCATATTTATCACTCAAGAAGTTAACTGACTCCTGTAGTTGTTTCAGCTGATTAGTGATTGGAGATAATTCAGCGCTTAATTGCTGGCGTATCAGTTTCGGTAATTAAATTTTCATAGCCAAAACAATTTCCTTTTTTATAACATTGATTGTCTGAATGTCTATAGCGGTAGTTGAAGTCTCCTCATCTTCAGTTTCATACGGGCTAGTATAATCCTCATTGTCAGTACTTTCTGTTTGCGGTGGTCTGGTTTTTGCAGTACACTCTGGGCATAGCCAGCCCACTGGGATCTTAGACGTCGGTAGTGGTTTGTTGCTTTTGTAATTAACACATGTTTGGTGATAGTCAATTTTACATTTTGAACATTTAACTCTGTTCCTTTTTATTTCACTATTACATTCACCACACATTAAAGACATATTCAAGGCAGGAAAAAAAAATGATAATAAAAAAACCAATATTCTTCCTAGATTTGAACTTGGATTTCCTGCGTTCAACGCGCCTTGCTACGCTTTGTGCTGTGTGGCTCTTATCAGGAGCGACGAATATATTGTAGACAAGTGTCAGTGTATTACTTATAATATGCAGTGGCCGTAGGTGATCAGCGCAAAGTTTTTTTCAATGTGCCCGCACTTGAAATTAGTTTCATCACTAACAAAATAGTCCACGAAGTTTCACAATAATTCGGCAAAACAGTACTTACTAATCGGTCAGATGCAGTTCTACTTAATAACTGAACAATTTTAATTTCACCATAAAGCACGAAAATTATTGTTTAAGTCACTGGGGTATCACATAGTAATTTCGTTATTAATTTAGATACACGGCACTTTAGGTGTAGCAAACGATACCACACAATAATCACCACTAACAATATCGAAAAAGGACAGTAAATGCAGTAAATAATTATTTTAACTAATTTTAAATTAACTTTTTATGGAGCTTGTTGTTGTTCAGAGGCAGCGCCATCTGTGTTAATGAATTAACGCAAAATGAGAAAACCGTTTCTTCAGACCATCAAACTGAACAACTTTTACTATGGGACCAACTCTGAAATCGCGAAAAAAAACAGCTGTTTCATACAAAAAATATTTTTTAACGAAAATATAAAAATGTATGAAACAGCTGATTTTTTTTGCGATTTCAGAGTTGGTCACATAGTAAAAGTTGTTCAGTTTGATGGTCTGAAGAAACGGCTTTCTCATTTTACGTTAATTCATTAACACGTTGTATACTACTTTTTATTTTGGTCAAAGGTTACCTAGGGATTTTCCGAATGTCCACGCAGACGAAGTTGCGGGCGGAAGCTAGTTTTCTATATTTTCATTCATGGAGTTATTCAAAAGTATCTGCTCTGATTAAAATTCTTATCTCTTCTATTCACAAACTCCTTTGTTCGAACGCTTAATTACAGTTAAGTCATGAATAAGTACGAGATAAGGCGAATGAGCAGTTAATTCTAAGGAAGGAAGGTGCCTTTTAGCCATGGGCTTAAGATAATTGATGGCTGAATATAGAATGTCATTATTTAAACTGAACTTTGCAAACGTAGGCACTTTTCATTAGAAAATTAAGTTTTAATTGTACATCTTCAAAAAGGATGTTTACGAATTACGTCAGAGAAAGTAATTAACTCTTTACAGGAAGTCTTATAATTGATTTTCAGGATTTCTACCTCCAGCAAAAAACACCAAAGTACCTACCTACTTATTCAGCAAATCAAAATGTTACATTTTATTTCCAGAATACTTGCAGGTTTCCAGGTAATAAATTATTGAATGAAAATAAATGTTTTACGTAGATATTTATTAGGTAATTTTGCTTTATATTCATAAAAAGACAAAATAACTTATTTTCTTGAATTTTGGTTTCTTAGAATAATTACGAATAGAAAGTAAGGATACGCGACCATTTTAAAGCAGCTTTTTTCGGAGCCAGATATGGCTCCAAACGCCGTATTTTCAATGTATTGTACACTACTGTATTATACAAGTGTGTGCGTGACGCCGAGCAAGTAATCTTCACGAAAGTGTGAATCGGTTTAGTGCTTCGCTTTTCTCAGAGTGCTTGTATAAAGATAGACTATCTTCCAATATGTAATTATTCTAAGTTTGGTTTCTTACCTGCAGCTAAGACGCTGATGCCACCTGCTGGAATGCCAAGACCCATGTTGAACTTCTGCCTCTCTTCTATGAAGGCTACGCTGCCCATCACCATCGCAGATATGCCGCATACGATCTGTGAACAAAATAATTGTTAACGTACAGTGGCGGTAATAAAAGAAATCAGTCGATTTTCATACAAACGAGGTAACTTTGAAGCCTTGGTTCTCCGCCAAGAATTGACTTAGCTGTGATCTGATGATGACCATCTAGGGGGAGAATGAGGAAATTCAGATTGCTATACACACCCAACTGATCTGATCAACATTCTAAGTTTGTACTTTTTTTTGATGAAAGGTTCCTTATGTCCTTTCATGTACCCCTAACAATGTGTAAAATTTGAAAATTTTACGGTTAAGGGTCCATAATTGGAAAACATGATTTGCGCGGGTCATATTTCTATAAAGAAAACGTAAAGTTGTAGCCACAAAAAAAAACATACGACAAGCTAAAGATATTCTCTAGTAGCTACAAGTACTTATTGAAATGCGTATAAACCTCACAGATGATTGTAAAAAAAATCTGAATATCATCAAAAGCACTTGTCGCAGGCCATATTTTTGGCGTAAATAATAGCGGAAACGTATTGAATTCTACATCAAAATACACTTTAATGTACTGTGCAGTTGCTATAACTTTTTTCAAGAAAAATAATTGTGCTAAAGAAAATGATAAAATACAACGAAAAACATCGAAAAGGGCAAAAGTGAGGTCATTTTCCATACTTTTTACACGTAAAGAAAAATACAGAAACAAATGTTTTCGCATAAGCGAGCCTTAAGTAGTACTAAGATGTGGCGTAACTAACAATCAAAGAAAATTACTTTCACATTTACCTATATATTTTTTTTACAACAGGATTGTGCTTGGCCTTTACCTCACTCGATGTTAAGTGACGATGAGGCCAAAGTGTAAGCGCACTACAACCGGAATCCTCACAACTGACGAACTGGCTAAATCTAACTGGCGCAACACAACAATTTTAAATTGATGTTATGGCGTCAGACTTAGGTAAAGGCCAAAGTGTAAGCGCACTTCAACCGGAATCCTCACCACTGACGAACTGGCTAAATCTAACTGGCGCAACACAACAATTTTAAATTGATGTTATGGCGTCAGATTTAGGTAAAGGCCAAAGTGTAAGCGCACTTCAACCGGAATCCTCACCACTGACGAACTGGCTAAATCTAACTGGCGCAACACAACAATTTTAAATTGATGTTATGGCGTCAGACTTAGGTAAAGGCCAAAGTGTAAGCGCACTACAACCGGAATCCTCACAACTGACGAACTGGCTATATCTAACTGGCGCAACACAACAATTTTAAATTGATGTTATGGCGTCACTGACGCCGCGTCTTACTTAGGTAAGATGGTGGTAGAGCCAGGCGGACTTGAAATTAGCCCTACCTACCTTAACCAATTAGTACTATGTAATTAGTAAAGATAACGATTCAATGCTGGTTATTACTTGTCCATTTTTGGAGTTCAAATATGGCCAAACCGTTCATAAGTACTTAGTCGGTGACCGAATACTGCCTAACCGGACGTAGAAATGGAGACGTAGCATTTAGATATTCACCTAACCACAGAATAACTAATAGTACAAGTAACCTAACCAAATAATGTAACTCTTTGCTGAGATTAAATCAGTTGTATTCACTACACTTGTGTTGACGTAGCGCCCCGTTTACTCGACCAACATTAAGGGTTTCATTGTTGTTCGAGATCCTCCATTGTGCACGGAAACTGGGATGCATCATTAATTTGCTTCTGACTTCTGGAGACAGCTTCGAAAGCCTTATTGACATTTTATTTCCGCTACTAGATAATATGCTTACTAGAAAAAATTCAACTCGCACCAGACCATATTCTCAGACGGGAATCGAATCCGCGACCTTTGGAAGTCTAGTCCAAGAGCATTGCACCGGATTTCCAAAGGTCGCGGGTTCGATTCCTGTCTGAGAATTTGACCTGGTGTGAGTCGATTTTTTTCTAGTAAGTTTGTATATTATTTAGTATTGTATAAAAATTGCATTGTGAAGTGAATGATAAAGTTTAAATTTTTTATTTCCGCAAGTTGATGAGGATTCGTTTTCTAGGTATTTTGTTTTTATTGCTTTTAATTTATACGAAAATATTTCAAACTTATGGTCAGTTTTAAGCTTAAGTATTCACTCAAAATATGTAAATAAGTTATTACCATAATGACGATTAGATTTTACAACGCGTAGGTATAAAACGCGTGAAAATTGAACCAGACAAAAGTTTAGATGTAATAAATAGCAACTAGCAAAGATATTAGACGCACAGCGGATATTAGTTTAATAAAAAATATAAACTTATCTCTGTACCCTTAATATCATAATATAAGGGCTTATCAGAACTCTAAAAGGGTCAAAAACTAGCGAAAATTGTCCATAAGTGTAACAAAAGTTCTATTAATAGGCACTTTTCTTTAGTTGCGTAAAACGGCGTCAACTAAATAAAAAATATGTAATAGATTACATATTTTTTATTTAGTTTACATTCGTTAAAATGTACGACGTGTATTACCATAAGATTCGAGAAAAAGTAATAAAAATAATGACCGTATTTCGCGGTCTGAATCCGTGGAGACTGCCCGACCGCCATTTATTTCAATATTTCCTGATGAAAATGTTCTCTGCAAGGATTTTCTATTTGCTAGAAAACATTCTTTCCAACCTTAATGACCTCGTAAAAAAGGTCTCAATTTTTCGATCAAACATGTTACTTACGGGACTTATTTATTTTGTTTTATTCATTAATATTAACTTCTTCTTCTTCTTCTTATCGAATGAGGAAGTGGCCACCTCTGGTGTTAGAATTTTATCAAGCCGCCTGTAAGGCCTATAACTTGGCTTAAAGACTGTTATCAGATGACAATAGCCGGGACCGACGGTTAAACGTGCCCTCCGAAGCAGGGCAGCTCAGTTGTAATGTCACTTAACGGTCACCCATCCGACACCTGGTCGGACTGAGCGTTGCTTAACAAACGTGATCAAGTACTATCAGTGAAAGTGAAAGCGAAAGTGAAAGTGAAGTGAAAGTGAAAGTGAAATATATTTTATTTAAATAAGCTCACATAATAAGCATTTTTAAATCGTCAATTCTTTTACCCTACCACCCATTATGACGTCTTTTAACTGACAAGAAAAATGGGCGCAAAAAACTTGTCAGCTTTATCAATCAGATGGAACGATATTTACAAATATGTATATCGTTTCCAGACTTCAGTCTGTCAAGTTCCGCCATGAGCGCTTCGATCTAACTGATCGACGGTTTTGTGAAAAGAATAGATAGATGAAGGATTATTGTATTATTAGATATTACATAAATACTTAACAATGTCAAATTTTAAGTTTGTATGTGTGAAAAAAAAAATTCTCTAATAAGTAAGTCGGGATCAAGTTTGGGTCGAATGAAATTTCAGCCCAAAATGAAAAACAAATAAATTTACACTAACAGTTTATCTAAAACTAGCGGCCGCCCGCGGTTTCACCCGCGTGGTTCCCGTTCCCGTGGGAATATTGGGATAAAAAGTATTCTATGTTTTAATCTAGGCTATCTACTATCTGTGTGCCAAATTCCAACCAAATCCGTTCAGTAGTTTTTGCGTGATTGAGGAACAAACATCCAAACCCACAAACTTTCACATTTATAATATTAGGTCTTTACCTTTGAAATTGCCGTTTTGTTTGAAAAAAGTTAAAGTATTTTTTTTTCGAACTTATTTATTTCTTTTATTCAAAGTAATCACCCCTGCAATCAATGCATCTTTGCCAACGCTGTGGCAGTTTATGGATGCCCTTCTTGAAAAAATCAGCTGGACGGGAGACAACAAACTCTTCAAAGGCGTTTTGTACTGCCTCTCGGGAATTGAATTTTTTTCCCGCTAAAAAGTTGTCCAAATTTTGGAAAAAGTAATAGTCGGTAGGCGCAAGATCTGGTGAGTATGGCGGATGAGGGAGAGCTTCCAAACCCAACTCATGCAGCTTAGAGACGGGCTGTTGTGCAGTATGGGGTCGCGCGTTGTCGTGAAGTAGCAGTGGGGCACCCATCTATCAAGCTTTTTAATCTTGCCAATCTGTCGCAAATGGACCAATATTGCTTTGATGCTAACATCAAAAGCTGATGCCAGCTCAGCTGTAGATTGCGATTCATCTGCTTCCACAATCGCCTTTAATTCATCATTGTTGACCAAAGTTTCCGGACGACCACGAGGTTCATTTTTCAAGTCAAAATTCCCAGAACGGAACCGAGCAAACCAATAACGGGTTGTACGTTCGTTTGTACAGTTCTCTCCGTAAACGTCGTTGATGTTACGTGTCGTTTGTGCCGCGTTGGTGCCACGACGGAACTCATATTCCATAATTACACGAAATTTCGAAGTATCCATTATGAGGAAAAATGTTGAAATGTAATGAAAATACAACGCTAATCAATAAACAAAAGACTGATTTTGTAAATAGAATTTCATATTTTTAAAACAAAATTAATTTGAATTTAGAATTCATAGCCAATCAAAAATTTTTTTGTTTGAAAAAGTCTGTACTGCAATACGGCAATTTCATAGGTAAAGACCTATTATTAGTAGGATGTATTAAAAACGCAATTTTCTTTCCTACCTATCTAGGGCTTTAAATTCTTCAGCTGAAAGAACATGTATACCTATCGTTTGTTCTTTTAAAACTCACGACAGCGAATAGCTCGATTTTCTTAAAGAAGTTGTTCGTATAAAATTCTTAGGAAAGTGCATCTAGTTTGCAAATGGAATAGAAATTTACTGAACGCTTGAAAATAACAGATGCTAACGAAAGTACCTATTCAATTTATAGGGGAAATGGGTTTGAAATGGCATTAAATTATTGTAATGTATTCACTTGCATTTAGTACAAAAATAAATGCCAGCTTGCCTGTATGTCATTACCAATAAAATTGCCTTTTTAACCGAGAGTAGGGGTGTGTAATCTTTTCATACAATTTTAATTTTTCATTTAAATTTCAATTTTCATTTCCTATTTTAATATTTTTTTACAAACTCGAACACGATGCGTTTACAGAACGTGTATTACAGAATGTGAATAAATAATCACTTAACTGAAGAAACTTTTACCATCGAAGAGAGTTATTTTAGCTCATAATCTAAGATCCATATTCTTTATAATATTCTAATGTCCCATAAAACTTACTTATTTTGATACAACCATCATCGTGAAATCTTTTTTACGAATTATGTAATCTATAGCTAACCTAGTCTTCAACTAGACTGCCGGATAAAATATGAATGTTGAGGCATAAGTATTCTTATGGTTGAGGGTACAAAGAGTCCCGTAGACTCGACTTATACAAAACTTTTGAAAGAAATTCCTATTTAATTATTGCGCTCTGGCATAGATAAGTTAGCTTATTGTTCACGGACGGAACTTCTATCATTTCCATCTGTAAAGTGCCTCATCAGCCTTGCTGTTTGCAGATATAACCTTCTTCAAATTTTATTTTTGTCTTTGCAGTTTTCTCATTGTCATTTCAAAAATTCTGTTGAATACACAGCATAGTGGTTGTAGTTGCATTTGCTCACGACATAAAAGTGCAATATACGGCTTTTCGTGATCGATCCTGCTAAAGGATATCCATCGTGATCGAGGGATATCCTTTAGCAGGGTGAACCTTCTGAACCTTGCATGGGAGGGAGTTATCACACAATCTTTTTTTTTTGCATGGAATTTGAGTTATATTGTAGGATATCGAATGAAAGGGCTTTTCGAGCTGATTCCAAATATATACAATATTATGACATTGCAGCTACCGGTTTAAAAAAAAAACAGAAAAACATTTTCCAAATATACAAAGTTTGGGCTCATGCAGGAAGAAAACCACTAAATGAATTTTTATGAAACAATTGTCAAATAACTCAAAATATCTATACTCTTATCTAACATCCTGGATGCATTTTTGAAAAAAACGAACATTAAGTAGTTTTTTAATTTTTTGATTCTGGTATTTTAACTAAAATATTTCAAAATGTTATTTTTTTCAAAATTGCCTCTAGGACATTAGATAATAGTATATTAGAAGTTGTTTGGCGTATGTTTCATAAGAATTCATAAAGTGGTTTTCTTTCTTTGTATGTTTGGAAAATGTTTTTCCAATTTTTTAAAACAGATAGCTGCAATGTAATAATATTGTATTTATTTGGAATCAGCTTAAAAATCCCTTTCATTCGACATCCCACACGATGGATTGTGAAAAAAAAATTCTAATCTCATACAAAGAAAAGATTGTATTATATCTCCTTCCCATACAAAAATCCAAGATGGCTCCCCTTCTTAAAATAATCTAAGGGTTCAGAAGGTTCACCCTGCCAAAGGATATCAGTCGATCACCAAACGCCGTATTTTTTATTGAGCACACGGGACAATATTGACGCATTTGGCTTACCTTTTCGGAGATAATGCAATTTTCGTAAAATGTGCTCCATTGATGAGCTATCAATAATTTCGTTTTTTCAAAAACAACCCTGTTAGTGAAAATTATACACTTATTAATCTATCTGATGAATATGGTGTTTATTCTATTCTTGATGTTAATTATTTGTCCCCGTGACTTCATGTACAGTGTAACAATTTAGTTGATTATTTTTGTACCCTCTTGTTGCCTTTAAGCAATAAGCAAATAACTCACAATTAATGTTTTGAATCATTTTTTTTGTGAATAGTGCTATTTAATAAGTGTTTTCATATTTCAAGATGATAAAAGTAAAGTTGAATACCTACATATTTCTAAAAGCTTTCATTGATAGTGAATCTAGCCTAATAAAGTATCTGTAAATTAAATCAATGTACATGTATTTTCCAAGTACTTGTTACATTATTATTTTGTATTATACTTAAAATAAAGAATTTGAAATGAAAGAAACGATGGGCTATTACTGGTGCCACATAGACAACATATGAGTCATCAAAACCGCCTGTAAGGTTAATTTATGAAAAATATTTTCTTGAAATACTTAGAGCAATACGGCTTCCGTCGAAGCCCGCATTGCTCTAAGCTACAATATAAACAGTAATAATAATAATACATTTTATTGTTTTCTCCAACAATCTTAAGAGGCCATAAAGGAAAACATGGTTTGCGCGGGCCATATTTCTATATAGAAAACGTAAAGTTGTAGCTACAAAAAAAAAACATACGACAAGCTAAAGAGATTATCTAGTAGCTACAAGTATTAAATTGCGTATAAACCTCTGAGATGATTGTAAAAAAATCAGAATATCATCAAAAGCGCTTGTCACGGGTCATATTTTTGGCGTAAATAATAGCGTAATTAAGAGCAAATTTTTGACGTAATATTTTTTTTCAAGAAAGATAATTGTGCAAAAGATTATGATGAAAAACAACGAAAAACATCGAAAAGTGCAGAAGTGAGGTTATTTTCCATACTCTTTACACGTAAAGAAAAAGACAGAGACAAACGATTTCGCATAAGGGAGCCTTAAGACAGCATCATCAGTATCAGTATCAGATAGCATCATTCACATGACTCATGGCCGAATACTCAAACGCTAATTAACTTTGAGGGGCTCTCAAACGTCGTCCTGTCGCATCAAATGTCAAAGATATGACAAAGACAGCATGCTGTTTGAGAGCCGCTCAAAGTTAAGTAGCGTTTGAGTATTCGGCCATCAGACTTGTCAGATTATAACTTGAAGACCTAATATACTCTACCAATATATAGAACCATGCTAAAAATACGTCGCCTCTGAAGGGTTGAGCCCATGGTTATTGCAATTTATATTATGCATGCCCTGAATATCTAGGCAGAAAGGGAAATTGCTTGGGTTTTGCTGAACATTTCACTAGTGAAATATGCCGAAATATCGACGAATAAAAGCTACAACCTCGAAAAACTCTGCATCTAAATTGCAATTTTTTTCTTTTGATTAAATAAAAACGATACGAGATGCGTTTATTTATTTTTGTACACAGGTTCGTTCAATAAAGGACAGTCAGCAAAAGACCTGCTTTAAAAGTGTTATTAGAATTACAATTTTCTGTAAATGAAATAAATAAATAGGTACATTAATTTTAAGGAAAAAATGCACACATAATGAATGTGTCACGGCGGTTGTTCAGATTTTGACTGATTTTTGCTTGCTCTGTGTTTTGGTCAGTACAGAATATTTCTTAAAAAAAATAAGAATATTTGTTTCATAATCATAACTGATACGATAGAACAAAACACGTATTTGGCTCATATTTTGTTATCTATCGTTTATTTTTCTGTTGTCCGTACTCACCCACAAAATTCTCAATCAACCGCACCAATTGCTTAGGTAATCAATCGCGTCAATTGGCAATTGAATTGGTCGGAATTGATTGATTCTCAGTGTTGTTCGGGATAAGACTTATCGGTTGTGATTTTGAATCGGATTTGGTGCTGTCTACCAATATTGGTTGTTTCTTTCTAATCAGTTTATTGAAAATAATATTTGTTAGGTGGTTGCTGCTATCTGGTAGCGATCTTAATATAAGGACTAAAATATTTCAACGATATTATGTTTCGGTACTTTTATGTCGGTTGCAGACCAAGAACTAAGCCATGAACGAATTTATTATATTCCTCCATGACTTAGCCGCATTAGTATGTAGTAGGTATTTAATTTCAACCTACCTACCCATTGTGTGCAAACTTTTGTTAATTATTGTGGTGGAAAATGACTTCACTTTAAATGTGGAGCTCATTTTTCAATGTTGACGACTCTGTATGAAATATACAAGGAGAAAAAAGCAGCCCTTGACGAGCTTCTTGCCGGTTCTTCTCGTTACAAGGTCTCCCGCTTAGGGTTTGCGAACCGATGGCGTAGCTTCTATGACATTCAAAAGTGCTTGTAACAGCCTAGAGCTAGACTGAATAAATTATTTTTGAATTTTTAATTTGAATTTGTATTAGTTAAGACTGTGACTAAGCTATAATAGTTTGAGGTAGTTATTACAAGCTTTTAATTAACTTGCAATGTATGTTTGTATGTTCAGGTGGAACTTGCAACTCAATTTTGAAGCAACCGATATGAGCTTAAATTTTGTATACACGTCTAGTTCGGATGACAATGCATGTTTGGTCGTGTGACGTTATTCTAAATCCAACATGGCGGAAACCCCAAAATGGCGGACAAGTTAAATTTTAGTGCACTCCTACGATATGGGTATCAAATGAAAGGGCTTGCTCAGAACAACTTGAAAAATAAAGTGTAGTCAGTCTTAATCCAATATGGCGGACAAAAGTGCAGTCAGCAGTCGGCAATAAAAAGCTTGTACTAAAAAATATAAGTTTTGACAAATAACAAACCGACGACAATTATTTTATATGGAAAGCAAAAAGAAACTAACTTTATTTAACTTGAATGTCTTTTATATGTCTTGGAATTAAATATCTAGTCCAGCAGCCGTTTAGATGATACGAGGTAATAATTATTATTAATCCACGTAATATTGTACATACATAGGTAGTACCTATATTCAAATACTAAAATATTACTCTACTTGCCATCTCGGGTAAAAAGATAGAGGTCAATAGGTAAATAAAGGGAGTTAAAGACGAGTTTCACAACGTGTTAATAAATAATAACATTTCAATAGTCATTCACTGCCATCGGAGAGACAATTATATTAAATATTCATCGGTGCTCACTCAATTATGAATGGTTTCAGACAACGCTTCAATATTGATGAACACTTTTAACAAATGAGATCATGTTCGACGGGCATAATTCGTCATTTGTGAGAATTGGTTTGCTATAGTAAATAAATGCTAAATATTATATACCTGGATTATTTTGGGCAATAATACATTGCCCCGATTCCAAAATAAGTAGCTAAATAAAGCACGGTGGTACGTCACGGCTATAGAACTTTGTCACTCTAGATCTAGAGTCTAAATGCTATTTTGAGCAGAAATCAATGACAACTACAAAGTGACAAAGTTCTTATCTGTAACTGTATACATAATTATAGACGTGACTGTACCACAAACATAAATTAAATAAGTTTATGGGATTTTTTATCGCCCTTTTCATTCTTATACTTGTATTTCTTGTATATGTTATTGTAAAAGCCCGTTTATTGATAAATCTTAGGTTTTACTAGTAAATTTTAAGATTTTGCTTTTACTATTAGAGTTTGGTATATATGCTAGGTTTTACCAATGACGGTTGGTAAATAATTCTGATACATTCTTCATAATCATTATTTTTATTTTTCGTAATACTAACATTTAAATATTACTTAATTATTAATTACAATTTAAATACCCATTAGTCAATCCTTTACTAGTTTAAATTAGACGGTACATTTAATAATATATAATTTTAAAACACCTTAAAAATATTGTTTCAAAAATTTTCCGTGTCTTTGAGGAAAACCTAAGATTTACCGAGTGAATGGTGGTAATAGTTCGAAACGAACGATGGTCACAGGACAGTTCCGACTTTTACCTTCAAGAGTTGGTAAATCTTAGGTTTTACTGGAAAATCTTAGGATTCACGTACTGAGTATTCAAAAATCAATGTTCATTCCACATAAACATAATTTTAAAGAAATCCCTGTGTCTTCATTGAATTGCCAGATTTAACGTGCAATGTTGCAAAATAAAACGCCATTTTTGATATTGAGTGAATATTTCTGCCTTTGATATTATATGATTTGTATATTCCAACAAGCTATGTCGAAAGCTCTTAACAAACGGCACGACGAGTATTCATTTTTTTCACAGCCCGAATTCGATAAAAGTGCTTTTATTCGTCCTTCGACACCGTTGTCGAACATTTTACAAAAGTGTCGATAAATACCTTTGATCGTTTAAAAGAGCCGGATTTGATATAAAACTAACACTTTCAACAAATTGGAAGAAAAATTCTACAAATTTCGATTATTTGATTACGGACCCACTCAATCGAATTCTTTTGAAGTGTTATTAAAAAGAATGGACTACTAGAAAGCTGTTTAAACTGAACAATTAAGTTTTGCAGATGTTTCAAGGGTTCTGTATATTTCTTTTGATTCACTTCTTACTTGAAACAAACTTGACGCTTGTGAAGTGCAATATTCTAAGAGAACGAAACTTTCTTCACGTGTAGTATGTTGTTGAGAGGAAATAGGGGTTAAAGTATGAAACTGACGATTTTTTCTCGCACACAGAGGCTCTCACTATATCTTCTATGATGTTAAAGATGCTTCGGTTACTTGTTATTATTTCGAATTATGATAATAATGGGCAACTATATCAGCAATAAAAATAATTCTGATTTTTTTCCTGAACGTTAAAAAAGTATCTTAAACGTGACTTCTTTTTTCCTTACTTAGCCGATAGTTTTCGAAACGGCAATTTCATACTGAAACCTCTATTTTATGGATACACAGCACGTTTGTTCACAAGTTGTTTTGAATAGATTTTTGTTTTCAATAAAATCAAAAATAGGTCAGTTGTTGTTGAAAAGATTTTTATTTTACTTGATAAATTAGAAATTATCATTGATAAATAGTGTATTTTTTTAATTTAACGATTGCGTATGCATTTTGTTATTTTGGGCTCCTTACATGAGCTCGCAGACAATAAGTTTATTTAATTGTAACGTATGTTGCATTGCAATATTCCCTTGAATAATAATATTACAGGATATTGGGATCTCCGAACAACATGAGAATTCCTTAAATAAGGGAGAAGGTTTTTAATAAACAAAAATAATTTTCATTTTACTTTCTTTATTTGTAGATACTAATTTTTGCTTTTGTATCGACAAAAGACACTTTTGACGGATACCAGCGCGGTTTTATTGAAAGTCCTTCTATGATTAGTTTGGCTTTGATTTTGATCTTCTAGCGATGATTATTTTACGGGTCATAAGCTTCAGTCCCCCGTGACCACGGCAGCTGCGTTTCGGCACACGTCGGGAAATATCAAAAAATCTAAATCATTTCCAAACTAATTACCAAAGGGCTTTTGATTTAACCGCCTCTGTAGTCTAGTGGTTTGTGTAAAACGCAGGGGTCCCGGGTTTGATTTCCATTAGGGTACAATTTGTACTCGGTTTGGTTGGTGGTGGTGCTTATTTCTAATCCATGAGTACGTAAACCTTGAAGTGAATTATGCTTCTGTATTTTAGAATAAGGTAGGTTGTCATAATCGGCCATACAACACTCACTGCTGGGCAAAGCCCACCCACAAGGATCTCCAGCTCCACAACTATCAGTCCTGCCACGGCGCGTCGTTATGAATTAGATACATAGCATTAATAATTAAGTATATTCTAAGAAAAAGATAGGAATTATTCATAACGGATCCCTAAGCATCGAAGCGGCATGAAAACAATAAAAAGATTGTTCGCAACAACCCGCGCCTTTTCCGTCTCGGCCATTAGCACCCGCTAACTACCTATACAAATTGACTATAGCGTTTTCTTGATGTTCCTGTTTTTTAATTCTTTTTCAGGCGACAAGTGGCAAAAAGGTAAAATTTTTGGGGTCTTTCGTCGATTCATACCAGGGCTAGCTCATCCTACGGTATGAATCGCACAAGGACGCTTTTTGAATTCCCTGTTTCATACCATGGGTGCGATTGCGTAAGGTAATCGTATTCATTTGACAGTTCATATCGTATTCCATTGGCTGCAATTTGTATGGGATGTCATATATTATGATACCTACAATATAAACTGTCAAATGAATACGATTGACTTTACGCAATCACCTAGCGTGGAATGAAACGGCCAATATCATTTTTGTACTTTTGCGATTAATACCATGGTATGAAACACGGATGCATTTTTGAAACTTCGTCGATTCGAACCACTATCAAAAAATATTTAAAATAACACGATTTCGGTAACGTCGCATAGAAAATGGTTAATAAAACAACAATTTTGATTAAATTCGTCGATTCGAACCATTGGGTCTGGGTCTGTCAGTCTTTTTTCAGTGCAACTACGTATTATTATATGTATATAATCGATTTTAGTTCATGTCTTTTCAAGTTCACCCACTTTTTCTTTTTAACGTCTGTGACACTATAAAGTTACCCACTTTTCTACCCACTGGTTTTTAATAATAAAAACAATTCCGTTTTCTGCCTAAATTCTAAAACAATTCCGTTTTCAACCCACAAGACAACTTTTTTCTGTCAACACAACATTCTATAATAAACTGCTATGGGCCGAATAAACCGGCAGCCATTTTGGGTAGAATGCCGAAATAAAATAATTTGTTGTATCGAAGGTAGAAAACAGAATAAAGTTTGGGTAGAAAACGGAATTAAATAGTCGTGGTTAGAAAAAGTGGGTAGAATACGGAATACATCAAGCTTGACCCTTAAGTCACAACTTGTACAGTACGATGCAAACATCTTGACACTTTTTCGACGCAGTGTCGAGCGGTAATGTAGACGATATAACACAGTATCTTGTTGTATGCTCAGACCAAATAAAAAAAGTAAGACGGAGTCTTTCGAACAAAGCGGTGAGGCCTGTAAAACTACGCCTTGGCTGTGGACATACACAGTTCACACACACGCGTGTAACGAAACTACGCCTTGTCTTTCCATATAAAACCCTGCCGCCCGGCCCCCGCCTGCCCCCTTGTACGCACACATGTACTATGGGCAATAGCGTCGCTTAACCAGTTTGCAACAAAATTCGTGTGCGCGCGTATTGCCCCTGCACGAACTAAACGTATGTGACAGCGGGCGCGGCGTGCAAGCGATTTTAACCTTAGCAGTGGTAAAGCGACGCTGTTGCCCATGGTACCATCAAAAACCAGCCTCACATCATCATTCGCAACCAACGATATTCCCACCAGCAACGCTCCATCTTACTTTTTTATTTGATCTGAGGTTGTATGTACCAAGCTTGTACCAAGCGGTCATATGAACTTGGCCTAAAACTTCTCTTACTTACTTTATTTTTATTTCAATTCCACAATAATATTTGTGAGAAACGCATTTAGAGTCTCTCACAAATATAATATTTCTTTATTTAGGATATGTGAGGATTGAGGATATAATAAACATTTACCTTTGAAATGTTAGAAGGGTATTAATAAAAGAGTAATTTAATTACCTGAAGCACTCGCAGCCGGAGCATCAAAGCGAGAGGGTAAGAGAAAGGGTGATGGAAGATCGTGGTGTCTCTTTCCCCCGTGAGAGGAGCCGCTGACTCCTTTCTTCGGGAAAGAGCTGCCTGTGGGAAAAATAATACTGTATTATTATTAAAAAAATGGGTAACAATGGTTTTATTTCAACCGAACTACAGGCTGTTTGAAGTCATTGGCAATGATATGATAACTTTAGGACAATTTTTTTTACAACAAAAATGAAATATGACGTTTTGAGACGCTAAACAAGGAGTAATATTGCTAAGCAATATTTTTGGTTAGTTAAACGGTATAAAGTTATTCTTCGTTTATTAGTTTAAAATATTGTCAAAGACTTCGATTTCACTCTGTATTTGTCGGAATTTGGCACACAATTTTTATATCTACACGGACGAAGTCACGAGCATCTGCTCTAGAGTTAAAAAAATGAAAAAAAAAACGGCTTAAGTCTACGATAATAGGAGCTCTGTAGTTTTCTATTTCAACATAGGTGCCTAATAGTTTTAGAAAAAGTGAAGTTATCATCGTTTTTAGCTACACGAGTAGTACCATAAGAATTTACTATTAAGGTGCAAACAAACTGGGCTTACGCCACCCCACGTACGTCTCGACACGTCCGTCATGGGACATCGGTTTTCATAGTAATTGTATGAACTAGAAGCACACTTAGCCTACAACACGTCGCTGACGCGACCAAATCCCATAACGATGCATCAGCTTGATTGTTAACACGTGTGAACACGCCTTATGTCGCGGGTGATGCGGCAGGTAGGGACGCTAGGTGTTTTCGACGATAAAAATATCGATAATATTTATATATCAATAAATTTTAATAAATAATCCTGCTAAAATTTCGATACTTTTATAATTTGTTATCTAACCTCCCTTACTTAAAAAAACGCGTGAAGTTAATAAAGGTTTAATACTTAAGTGTTTTTTCTCTTTTACTTGTTTGCAAAAATAAATGAACGAGAGTATTTAAACAGCATTTAACTTAAATGGGTTAAATTAATGAGCCTTTTTAAATAAGGCATGAGTTAATTGTTAAAACTATAGTTAAGTAATAAGTGCCATAAACCTTACCTTAAGCAAACTGCTAGTCTTTCTTTTTGTTCCTATGGGCTAATGTAACCTTGTATGTTTCTTAAGTAAGTCCAACTGCAAAAAACCGTGGATTTCTTCAAACTGTGCCTTGGTTACACAAAAGTATTTGAAAAATCGTTCACCGTCACTTATTAAATCTGCTAAGACGAGACTATGATATTCACCATATTATGACTCTCTTTTTTATTGATTTTGTGAACCCAGTATCTTCTTTTCATTTTTTTTCTTTTTTAAGGATCATTCACACAGCTCCGGCGCGTCAACGGCGCGTCACCGGCCCGTCAACGTCAAAAATATAGTTACATACAAGTTGTACTACACTGTTCACACACATCAGTCATGGCGCGTCAACGGCGCGTCACCGGCGCGTCAACGTCAAACGCATATTGCTACGGCATGGCGGCATGCCGGCGACGCGCCGGTGACGTGACGGCCGGCGCGTCACCGGCACGGCGCGTCGCCGGCGACTCACCAGCAAGGCAAACAGGGTTGCTACTTTTTTGTTTAAATAAATTATTGGTAGCTTTAATCGGTTTAGAAAATTACACTGTGGTATGGAAATAAAGTATTATTTATTTATTTCAACTTTGAAAACATTTACTTTTACTACTTTTGGTAATATTTTGGTAAATTTATTAGACTTAATTTACACCACCAGTCTAGGATTTAATTACAGATCACTAGACTATGTTTTCCTACCTTCACTTGTTTTACGACATTTATTTGTTGACCCGAAATTCACCCACATTGTTGTATTTTTATTAAAAATCGAAAATTTTTACCATTACTAGAACTTAGTTGAACAGGTGAATTAAGTCTCATAAACTTCCCAAAATATTAACAAAATTAAAAAATAAAATGTTTTTAAAGTTGAAATAAATAAATAATACTTTATTTATTTCCATACGACAATGTACTTTTTTTCTACCTATTATAACAACCAATACTTTATATAAAAACAAATAAGTGGCAACCCTGTTTGCCTTGCCGGGGACGCGCCGCGCCGGTGACGTGACGGCCGGCGACGCGCCGGTGACGTGACGGACGGCGCGTCACCGGCACGTTACGCCGCCGGCGATTCACCGGCAAGGCAAACAGGGTTGCTACTTTTTTGTTTAAATAAAATTGTGGTATGGAAATAAGGTACTATTTAATTATTTCAACTTTGAAAAAAAACATTAATCTTAAATAAAATAAAGCAGCAATGTAAACTAATGAACTTCATTTTATACTTTTCGGGCTTAGAACTGTCTATAAGTTCGAAAATAAGTTTCGTAATAAGGTTGAAAATCGCTTGCACTCGTTTTTCTAACTTGTGATCACTAGCCAATGTTTTTTAGTTAAAAAAAACAGGTGCTAGCGATTTTCGACCTTATTGACGTTTGAAATTCGGTTGGTTTTTTGGCATATTCTCGTTTACTAGATTTGATCTTTCATTAAAACCTGTGATTTCGATAAATGTCAATAAGGTCGAAAATCGCTTGCACACATTTTTCTAACTTGTGATCACTAGACAACGTTTTCTAGTTAAAAAAACAGGTGCAAGCGATTTTCGACCTTATTGACGTTTGAATTTCGGTTGTTTTTTTGCCGTATTCTCGTTTCCTATATTTGATCTTTCATTAAAAACCGTGATTTCGATAAATGTCAATAAGGTCGAAAATCGCTTGCTTTCGTTTTTTTAACTAGTGATCACTAGATAATGTTTTCTAGTAAAAAAAAAACAGTCTCATAAAGTTACTGAAATATTAACAAAAGTAATAAAAAAATTTTTTTCAAAGTTGAAATAAATAAATAATACTTTTTTCCATATCACAATATACTTTTTCTTTACCGATTATAGCAACCAATAATTTATTATAACAAAAAAGTAGCAACCCTGTTTGTCTTGCCGGTGACTCGCCGGCGACGCGCCGTGCCGGTGACGCGCCGGACGTCACGTCACCGGCGCGTCACCGGCCGTCACGTCACCGGCGCGTCACCGGCCGTCACGTCACCGGCGCGTCCCCGACATGCCAAACAGGGTTGCCACTTATTTATTATAATAAAGTATTGGTTGTTATAATAGGTATAAAAAAGTACATTGTGGTATGGAAATAAAGTATTATTAATTTATTTCAACTTTTAATACTTTTTGCTTTTGGTAACTTTATTAGACTTTTTTCACCTTTTCCACTAAAGAACCGTTTACAAGGATCAAGCTGTAAAGTAATCTAGTTAAAATTAAGTTGTCGGCTTACTAAATTTTCGCATGTAAACAGCCAATAATAATATAAATATTACTTTATTTCCATACCACAAAGTACTTTTTTCTACCTATTATAGCAACCTATACTTTATTAAAACAAAAAGTGGTGGCAACCCTGCTTGCCTTACCGGTGAAGCGACGTTGACTTGACTGAAACGAGCCGGCGACGTGCCGGCCCCGGTGATCTGAACTGCTTGTTCACACACATTTTTGACGTTGACGGACGGACCGGTGACGCGCCGGTGACGCGCCGGAGCTGTGGGAATGATCCTTTAATTGGTGATTTGAAACCGCTAAGTTTACGAAACCTCCATCAGACTCGGAACTGTTATTAAAATAAAACAATTTTTAACTAGCGAGCTATAAGGCACGAAACGAGCGAATGTATCGATGATTATAGCGCTTCACTAAAAATTAGGCTGATTGATGCTCGCTGACGCGTCGCGTCACGTGGGGTGGCGTGTTGTGATTCTAGCGTGTCGTCACGTGGCATGGGGTGTCGTCACGTAAGCCCAGTGTGTTTCCAACTTTATTGTATCCTGTGCTGTAACGTGTTGCTAAGGTAAACCGTATCCTTGCGACCAGCTTGTTAATTTAATACGAAGAGTTGTACAGCGCAAGCGTGTTGCTATGTAAGGACTACAATGAAAACAGTTGTTTACATGACTTCCATTTATGAACAAGTTTTTGGTAGTTAGTTTTGTCCAATATAACTTTTCATTAGAGTGATTTCTGCTTTGTTCTTTGATAATTATTAAAATTAGTTTCTAAACAGACATTATTTAAAAAACAAGTTTATAATCTTGACTTAAAAATGTTAACGCCTTTGGAAAATCTTGACGATCTAAGTGATGATGATGAAGAAGCAGATATTATAAAAGAAGTATCAGCTTCAAGTGATGATGACTCGGCTGTTGAATCTGAAGATGGTAAGAAAATAACTGTGGCCGTTATTTTTTAAATCTTATGTTAATGTTTCCTTAACTTAAAGGAGTTTCTGTCAAATCTGCCAACTTTTTTGAATTTAAAGTGGCCTTATATATCTATAAGATTCGTTTGAGTATTTGGCCGTATTACTGAGTTCAACAATCTCCGTGGTCGTGTGGTTTGTACACTGGTTTAAGGTGTCACCATGTCTGTGGTCCCGGGTTCGATCCCGTGACACCCCGGCTGGGTCAACTTAAAAAACGACCTTTTCTATATTGGCTCAGGTCTGGGTGTTGGTTTTGCCACCGTTGTCTCTGATTTCCATAACACAAGTGCTTTAGCTACTTACATTGGAATTAGAGCAATGTTTGTGATGTTGTCTAATTATAAGAAGTTTTGATACTTACCTAGAATAATGCGTTACCTTGCCGAAATGAATATTAGTTAAAACAATACTTACCGACATCTTCCACACAACAGATGGTAAAATGTGCAAGAAATCTATGAAATGCCTACTTGCCCGCAAATAATTGCAGACACACCGAAGACAGCAGCAAACCTTGCCCTTATACCAAACACGTGTTTCGCCCCTACACCGAGCATTATCGGAGCTGTTAGGCCGCCTACGCGCCGACAGGTGCCTAGATTAGTGCCTAGAACCTAGATATGTAACCTAGTAAAACGAACGTTCACGAATGTTCGCAACACCGGCTGCACTGCACGCTAGGTGGCTCGATACATCCAGGCGACTACCTAGAATGTATTGTAGGCGCGAGGCTTACAACTAGAGACCGGATTATATGCAACATAAAAGCCCAAAATATGCATGCAAATATGCAAGAAAAATAGCTAAAATATGCACGAAAATCCATAAAAAGGGCCAAAATACATATGCAACATGAAATAATAAAAAAGACGATTTTTGTTTGAGTTTTTTTTATTCTTAAAAGTTATAATTACTCAACGATAACAATTGTATTTGTGAAAACATCAATTAAAAAACGTTTTTAACTGAAATTAACATTTATAAAAGTATACGAATAAGTAAGTACTGTTCCGAATGTTCTAAAGACAAATTGTGTCTAAGATAGCGTAATATATTTTTGTAAGCGGAAAGGACCGTTCTTATCCACTAAGGCATGCACTGAGATGACTGGGCAGAATTGAATGACTGCCATTGTTTGGACGAGATCGAACGTAAATATGCATGATTTAATTTGTTTTGCCAAAATATGCAACTACCACTGAAAAGGGGTTAAATATGCAAATGCATTTGCATATAATCCGGTCTCTACTTACAACCAAAGACTATGAGTCCAAGGCGACTATCCTAGCGACTTACCTTCCAGTGCGGTCGCCAAGTAACCTGGATATATCTAGGCACCAATCTATGCACCTGTCGGTGCGTTCGCAGCCTTAGATTGTTTACCCGAATTCGGGTACTTAAAAGGGTTAACCAGATTCGGTCACCCAATTGGTTTATTGACAAAAGCAAATCTGGATTCATGGTTGAATGGAGCTACTTGAAATTTGAACAAATGAGGGCAAACTGGACTTTGTTTATTAGCTTGATGATTCTATATGCAATCAAGTTCTGGCGAACTACCTAATATGATTACACAAATATGATTATTGAAATATTTAGTTACTTGTTAATACCAATTATATGTATTTTTTACGTATTCGCTTAGTATAATAAAAGTAATAAAATCTTTAATAATAACAGTCCAAATGACAAAAGATAATCAAACAAAGGGCACCTACCTAAAGGCACACGATGATAATTTCGACGCTTCAAAACCCCCGAAAGGGCTAGCGTGAGAAAAAGTTGAATGAAAATCGTTTTTGCTGTCTTTGCCGCGTGTGAGAGGAGTTATTTTTCATAGGTATTTCATCCAAGCATCACTTTCGCCATAAGATTATTCTTATGCTTTCGCTTGAGTCTTTCTAAGACTCAAAAATTTACCCGGTAATCATGACCGTGACAGTAAGGCTCATAAAGGCTCTTGGACGGGTAACAAAAACACACGCTTTCAGCCGGCAAACAAACTTATTAAAGGTGATTTACACTTTTCGTCCTAAGTTGCCATCGTCTGAAGCTCCCATTATGGCGAATACTAATAGCTCTCGCGCTATTTAAGACCTCAGAGCTTTTATCAAGATCCTATTGTTACGCAACAAAGAGTCATTGTTCCAGCATTTTTATAGTAGCTAAGCGATTTTTATGAATAATTTTATACCTCAAAGCATATTTTGTATTTTAGGACTTTAAAAAGGAATAATGGATTTCATGCGGTCAATAAACTGACATTTTACTTAGAAATAAATCTCATTAATTTTTGTAGCCATTCCCATATGAGATACTAGCGACCGCCCGCGACTTCGTCTGCGCGGAAAGGTTTCTTACTTACTTCGGGATGAAAGGTACCCTATAATATACTTCTCTGTCTGTACCCCTCACAACGTCTATGTAAAATTTCATGATGATCGGTTCAGTAGTTAAGACGTGAAGGCGTAACAAACAAACAAACGGACTTTCGCATTTATAATATTAGAAGGAAATAAAGATATATACATATTATATAATATATTAGCAAGGATATGTTTATGAAAATTAATCCTATTGATTGTTTTTTTCAAATAAAACAAAAGTGTGAAAGTAGATTCAACAACATTGTTTATTCATAGTCGTCATGTTTATTCGTAGTCGGGCTAAAGTCTATAGACATAGACAGTCATGTTAAAAAGCAATAAAAAAGTTATTTCTTAGTTCATTATGTTTCAACTTCTTTTTTTAATAAAGGCCCATAACAAGTTTATAACAACTGCCAGTTCCAACGTAAAACCACACAACCCACTTGCCTGTGAAACTGTGGTTTTAATCCATTTATTAAATAATATAACAGAGTTCGCCATTAACAAAGTGTTAAGCGCAGTTCACACCGCCACCAACACAATACCAACGTTAACACAATGTGACGGAACGACAGCCACCTTTTCAAGCCCAAAATATTCTGTGCCCAAAGTAACAAGGTATAATAACAGCCCCGTCCGCAAAATAAGTTACGAACTGCGGTGTTTGCTCTCCATTCAAAATTTAATGAAACTGAAACGTTTGCGATTTCATTGTTCATTTTCGATATTAATATCCAGTGAATCCTTTGTTTCTTGATTGAATTAAATAGTTTTGTTATACGGTTCACTATGATTTCTATTATAAATAAGTTAGAAATCAAATCATCTGTATAAATCCTCCTTTGTGCATGATCGTTTTACATGAAGAGCAAAATTCAATGAGTGAAACTTCACAAGTAATGTCATAACAAAACCTGTCACAATTTGTCGTGGTTTTTGTTGACGAAGTAAATATTTTAAAATAAATTATATATTATCTAATTGTTCCAGTCTCATCTGAGAAAATGGCAACACAACAGCCGCAGCCTCGCAGAAAGCGTTTTATTCCGAAATACGACGTTGAGGGTGTATATATAGTCTTGTTAGGTGAAGAGACACAAATACAAATAGAAATGGTAGTTGGCACTCATGTAAATGCCCAATATCCCTGGAAAAGTGTCAGTAAAGCAAAGATCATGGAAAACATTGAGATTGGTGGAGAATTATCAGAGTTTTTTCCAATAAAGGAACATATAGAAGCCTACACTGGAGATATGATATTGATAGGATATATTGTAGATGAATCTAAAGATACCGACGAATTTTATGTATGCTGCACTGTAGAAGCTAGAGACCATTGTAAGCAACAATCAGATAGATTTATTAGAAGGCAGGAAAAAAAGTTAGAAAAGGCGGTACAGAAGAAACCGAGGCCGTGGAAAAGTTTAGGTAGTGAACGAGAAATATTAGATCTTAGACCAGTTAATACCAGACCTTTGATGGAAATGGAAATAAAAGCAAAGTTTCCAACTGAATATCAACCATTAAAATTCACAGTGAGAGATTCGAATGCGGTTCGTGATGGTTATATAGAACTAACACCCTATAGGCAAAAGTTTAATAATGTTTACCGCAGGCGAGTAGACTGTGCATCTCAAATCGCTCCCCCAATTGTAAATAGAGAAGCACAGACAGTTTTGAGATATCCTCAAAATATGTGGACACAATCGATTGCGGATGCGTTGGGAAAGATGGATGATATTGAAGGAGGCGGTGATGCTGGTGCAAAAGCGGGTGATGATGGAGAAAAAGAAGAAAGTTCAGAAGAAGAGGAAGCGGAAAAAGAAAAAGTTGACGAAGTAGGTTTGATAGCTTACCGTGCCGCACTAAAACGCATGCGTCGGGCTTCTTATATCAAAATGATAAATGGCTTCGTATCATCAAAGTCTACAGAAATGAAATCTATTATTGAACTAAATACTGTGATGGATATGTATTGCAATGACTATCCGAATTTGGTTACAGAAAAATTGGTAGGTATATATGATACGATGGCTTTTGAGGAATATGTTTGTTTTACAGATGTCAGAGCTAAAGACAAGTATGTATCTTGCGCAGTGTTTCATCCAATGTGGTCTGGTATTGTTGCCATCTGTTACTCGGACGGGTCACCTACTGTTATGAGATCATTGGGGACTCGACCCGACCCAATACAAAGAGCTGTATATGGTTTAAATCCTGTAATGATATGGAGTCATATAGACAGTTTATTACCAAAACTGTATTTGGAAGCTCCACGCGAGGTTAAAACTTTATCTTTCTGTCCATTCAATGAAAATATATTAGTTGGAGGATGTATTAATGGTCAAATAGTTATTTGGGATTTAACTAGTAAATTGGAAAATGTAGAAAGAGTTGAAGTGCTAAGCGAGACAAGAGAAAGATATAGAATCGCTATGAATGCCCACATGGGTTGGATGAAAAGCGTCCAAGATAAAGCAGTCGTACAATCCACCGTATTGAGTAATTTGATGACTAGTCATTATGGACCGGTGACTGCTATTAAATGGTTCCCTCCAAATTTTGCGGTTTCTCTAACAGGGACCACTAGTGTAATGCCAAAAGATAAGCAGTCATTAATGTTTTTCACTGGGTCTGAAGATGGTAATATCTTAATTTGGAATTTGTCTGTAGATAATGTTACCTTGTTCGAAGGAAAGAAAATAAAAAAATCGAAAAGGGTAGCGAGAAGACCATCTGGGTTGACAGTCGACGTGTCTCCATTTAAAATTTTGGATCGCAATTTGCAACCGTGTTACAAAATTATACTAGGGATAGCTGGAAAGCCAGAAACTCTGTCTTTACAATCCTTTGCCATTAATCCTCCTGTTTTGAACTATATTCACGTTCCTAAAAACACCGGTGTGGGGAGAAAGTATTTTAAATGTGAAGTCGTTCCCCAAACTGAAAGCGATATTTCTATGGTTTTATACTGTGGTTCTCAACATGGAGAGTTTAGAAGAGTCACTTGGGAAGGTCATAAGTTCAATACCGGGGAAGTGGTTAATTCTGAATATTGCGATATAAAATTTCGTTGTTATATACATGACGGCATTGTATCTTCTACTCAAAGAAATCCATTCCTAAATGATGTTACTTTGTCAGTTGGTGGAAAAATATTTGCGATTTGGTCTGATAAATTGTTAAACCGACCGCTTGTTTGGAAAAAGCGACCTTACCGATTGACAGATGGAGCCTGGTCACAGTATAAACCTAGTTTACTATTTATATCCACGTCTGAAGGCGATCTCGAAACTTGGGATTTGCTTATAAGAAGTGACAAACCTATTTCGGTTCAAACCTTATCAGGTACTATGCTGACAGGTGTAAGTTTGCATACTTTGCCATTGGCCAAAAACATACTTGGCGTTAGTGATGTCAATGGATCATTTCGGATGTTTTTGGATCCACCCATATTTATGATTGAAAATCCAGTATACAAGAGTCGTTTAGAAAGCATGTTATCGAGAGATTTGAAAGTTATGCAATCTTTTATAAAATGGCAAGAAGATTGGATGAAGAATAACCCTCAAATCCTTCTTGAAATAAGACGAAAAGAAGGCGCTTTACTCGCAGAAAAAGAAGAAGAAAAGCGTCGATTGAGAGAAGAAGAAGAGAAAAGACTAGAGGAAGAAGCAGAAGCTAGACGATTACAGAAGTTGAAAGTCGTAGGACCTGAAGAAAGATGGCAGAAGATAATACAAAAACTAATCGAGAGAACAATAGCTGTGAAAAAAAGAATTAATAGAGCTGAATTGATAGAGCATGAAAAACCGTTACGCGAACTAGAAGCTCAGCGATTAGAAAAAGAAAGAAGGATGTTAGATATTATGAAGAATCAGAAAACTATTTTTAACGATACAGTAGCTATACTATTTCCTGAAGCAATTAAAAAGAAACCTAAAGTGAAAAAAAGTTATTTGTCGGATAACAAAGAAGCTTTAAAGAAGGAATATATGGATGATTACTCTTACCTAAAGAGCAACGCTAAGAGAACAGTGAAAGATAATCCGTACAAAGTTGCATTTTCTTGGGATAACACACTGGCGGAAGGTAAAGAGAGGAGGCAAGCCTTAAATCCATTTGATTTTTTTGTAAACTTGCATAGACGTAGAATTGAAGAGGAGGCTTCTACTCCTGTAAGAAAACCACCGCCACCACCAACTGTGTTCGAGCCAGCTGCGGAAGAGGAAGAAGACGAAATTGTGGAGCCTGACGAAGATGACGACGAAGAAATGTGAGCTGCATACTATACTACATGAATACCTGTTACCCAAACTAAGAGTTATGAAAACCATATCAACGGCATATACACTTGATTCAGTCTCGTCTCTAGAAATCGTTCTTTTCGGGGAGTCTTCACAGATGAAGACATTTTCATCAGTGTCTATTGTTTAATAATGAGCTCTCGGGTATTTCTGGTTTAAGAAATAGACAATGGTATGAAGCGAAGTTGTTCAAATTCACACTAACCGCCCCGTACTCAGAGACGTCAATTAATTTTAATGCTTCATTAAAGTTGATTCTATCTCTTTATTTTTCGTGATAATAGTAAAGTACGAAACGATACATGAACCATTTAACTTAATTGACGTCACTGAGTACGGCAAATGTCGCATTGGTAAACCCACAGAACATAGAAGTAGATAGAAGTAGTATGAGCTCAATTTAGTATGAAAACCAGTGTAACCAAACAAACACATTAAACATCGAAGCCAAGCCCCCCACTTAATAGTTACATGCTACGCACACACACTTTATGAACACATAATTGGATAAAAAGTAAAAATGTGTAATATCCAGAAAGCCATAAATCACAAAGTTTATTTATTTAGATTCAGTCGTATTACCATAGCAACTTGGTACCAAATTAAATAATACGTATAATAATAATGCTGCTACTTAGCCGCTAGATGGCGCAAGCTAATTTTAATAGTGCGATTTACCACCTTATTTATTAATACATAAAGTACATTAAGAAAATTTAATGAGATAAGGGAGACCGGGTTGGTTGCATTAAGGGCGGGGTGGACCTACCGATTTGACCTACTGGTAGGACCACGGTATACCACTATGTACCCGTGGTCCTACTGGACTAGGTCTTTTTCGAGAATCGATAGATAAGTAATAAAGAACGATTATTCTGAACCTAACCCAAAATCCTATATTTATTTTATATTCAATTACGAAATAATGTTATATTCAGTCAAAAATATCAAGGCAACATGGCTTACAAGGAGTTATTTCGATTTATATTTTTGAAAAATTAAAGAGCTAAAAGGAATTAAGACATATCTTCGCGGTACCAAATTAAAATCACTCCTCGTAAGTTATGCTGCCCTGGTACTTTTGACTGAATATTACATTATTTCGTAATTTAATATAAAATTTATTTGAAATCATTTAAATAGCGATACTAAATTTTTCAGATCAATAATTCGTTTAAACTCTATTTCATAATTCGGTGGAATCCTGACATTTCTTAGTTCATACTAGGCAAAAAATATTTGAAATTAAAATTCAGCAACCCAAAAAAAAAATATAGTGTTTTTTTAAGATTATCGTGTCCGTCCCTACTTGTGTTTATTAAAAAACAAATACGAATACAAATAATACACACAAGCAAGGTGGAAAGAGAATTTTAATGAAAAATAAAAAATAATAATAATAAGACTAGCTACTATTCTTCATCACTTGAAGTGTCGGAGTCATTATCACCTGTATTTATAATAATAGATCCAACTTCATCACGTTCCGAATCCATACCAAAATATTGATTTTCTTTTTTAATTGCGTTATCTAAACTTTTTGAACTTGCCTAAAAACTTGCCAAGTTATGTGCCGGCACCTATACCTACCGAGTTAATTTCAATAGTTACTTCCCGCCCCGCACAAGTTCAGGAATGTAGTATTCCTAATAAAAAAATAACTATATAGCGTTATTTTTATAAAACTTTATGGCTGCATGACCAGTCGTTTCACATGGCCACATGAACCAATTTCTAAATTACATTTTAACTAAAAAAAATATTTCCCTACAAGGCTGCGAAGTTCGCAGCCTTGTAGGGAAGTAGGCCGTTGCCGAAAAGGCGCACAAAAGCCCGCCACGCGGTGTCCGCTTTGACGGATGCCGACAAAGGCGTACAGAAGCCGGCCGAACGCCACTCGCGCGCGTGTTGTCGTGTCGTCTTGTACTCTACTTAGTGTTGTCTCACGCTCCGCGCCCTCTCCCCTTTACGGGTCATTTAGTGATCAATTGTTGTCTAATTGCGTATCATTTTTATCTTAACCAACAATATGCCTCCGAGAAAAAAATCTCGTCACATATTTATGGAGTTGTGGATAAAAGATTATCCTGAAATACAGGTAAACTAAAAAAAATGTATTACAGATATATTCTCTCAGAGGTTGAACGGGATTAGGTAGAATTATCAAATTAATCAAAAATAGACCTTCTGTTGTACTTTGTCTTTGGCTTCGATCATTCGTGCACCCGCGATAACGGGGTATGTTTATGATTTACTTATCAATTTCTTGCTATGGTGATAATACTTTTCAACTTTTCACAGTCACAACTTTTCTTGGTCTCCCCTATTGAGTGACATTTCCGCCATTCTACATTTTAGTGTTTATGAAACTTCAAGAAAATGTCAAATTGTGCGTTGGAATATGGATCTTAAGTGTGTACCGAATAAAGGTGGATATTTATTGTATTATATTTTAAAAGGAAAATATCAGTTAAATTTTTAATTAAAATCAAAATTATTTAAATAAAGCTCGCCTCTGATATTTTATGCACCCGTTTGCTAAATGATATATGTGGATATCGATTTTGCTCTTTTATATAAAGCAACTCGGCATTTTTATATTATTTTCGAAGATGTTTTTGTTTGCCGTTCGTTCATACGACTGACGGAGCCAAATTTAAAGAAGTGCGGAGCTTCGCAGATGTGATGTTACATGGGTGTGAAAATTTTTTTCTTTGTTCTGTGGGTAAACCCATAAAAGGATCGGGAGTTGTAAATAACGTCAGAATTACTTTCGAGTTCCTAATTAGAGATTTGTTTGCTAGTTTATTTTTAATCGCACAATGTCTTATTAATTATCTTATTTAATTTAATTATCTTTAGTGTTAAAATAATTATGCAGTATGCTATTTGTATTTCAGTAATTTATTTTTAATAAACTTTTTTGAAAACACGATGTTTTTTATTTGTAACTAAGTTGAGGATAAATAAATTATACTAAAAAGTATGATACTAGGTAGGTACGTCCTTGAAATTTATTTTAAAGATAAAGCAAAATGTCAAGTCATATTTCGATAAATATCATGCAATGTGAGTGAGATTAATCCTAATAACACCGATTGATTTAAACGCTAATCTTAAACTTAAAAAAGGAATAAAATAGGATCGCATATCACAAGTATGGAATGACTTATTATGAAGTCGACAAGCTTTAGAAATTGTAACTATGCTTTTTTAAAGGCTTCAGTTAGCGTTAAGTAATGAGGGCAAACGCGTATGAATTCACCGCTAGAGGCGCTGGTGTTGCGTGAAGTCTTCGAAACGACAAATTTCATACTTTGTGTGTAAGCTACGCGCGTTTATTTCTAAAATAAATAAAATGTTGTGATTATTTTACAATAGGAGATTCAAAAAGGCAAATATGAATGAAGCGGTCAATGAGCGTCAGTGCTTTAAAAGCGTAGCTACGAAAAAGAGGTTTTTCAGAACAAAACGAGACTGCACAACATTCGGGCATGCTGGATATTTTTGATAAATTGGTATTATCTAAGATTTGTTTAGTTTCACACCCGTAAGGTCGCAGGGGCCGTAGTAAACAAACTTTTTCAGGACCTCTCGCGACTGTGGCGCCAACTGTTGAGCTAATAAACGGTAGCCCTCACGTTATGAGAAAGTTTACAACTTGACCCAAAAATAAATGGAGATGATGATGACATAGAACCTTACCACATTGAGCTCCTCCATGTCGTCTTCACAATTGAATGAAGGAACAGTGCATAATTTTCGCTTCATAAGGAATGTTTTCTCCAATGTCTATGAAAGAGGTGACTACATCGGAGGTAGTGAGGTGGTGAGGGGAGCGAAGGAAGATCTGAAACAAACAAAAAAAAATCATAAAATTGCGATTTCTTTTTCATCAGGGTCTCCTAGTGCAGGTAGTTATATAAATATTGAATAAAAACTTACTATGCCACAGTAAGTTTTTGTTCAATATTTCGTGCTTCAGAAGGCACGTTAAGCTGTTAGTACCGGCGGCATTTGCAGTCGTTAACACCCACCAATCCGCATTGGGCCCGCGTGGTGGGTTATGGCCCGTCCTCCTTATCCACCCACAAGGAAGGCCTGCCCCCCTACTCAAATGGCCAACTTTCTATTCGTTTGACCGCTACGCTTACTTTTAAAGTTTAAATATGAACAATAGACGATTCAATCACATGTCGCAATCTTATGTAAATCACAAACTTCGATGTATTGTATGGAGTTGACAAGCTTACGGCACGTAATTTTATAGTTTACTGCTTATTTTAAAGCTTTTATAGTAAGCGTATAGCGTTCAAACGAATAGAAAGTTGGCCATTTGAGTAGTGTCCCTGTGCCCCTGCAGTGGGGACATCAAAAATTAAACTATAATTATTATAAGTTTATACTCTTTATACTTGATTAAAACTTTATAGTAATTCCATTAAAATCGCATAATATTTCCGTAAAATCTGGTTAAAAACGTAAGCATGCTAACCTCCTTTCCATCTTTTTCAGTCAGCCAGTCTCAAGAGAGTTTAGTATTCAATTCGCCTGTAACTCAGCCCTAGGGAATATCAATAGGAGCACGAAATGTCGGGAGTAAAGGTAGACATTTGTCCCTTAACACTTTGGTGGTGGGAAAAATTCGTACAATTTTATGAGATCTCCTTTGAAACGAAATCTGACTTGGAAATTATCAACTGACAGACGTCTTTCGCAGTGAAAGCGTGATTCACGTTATACATGAATTTGAATAAGTAGGTTGAAAGTTTCAGCCATACAATACGTTAAGGTAAGGAAAAGTTTTGGTGAAATTGAGTTTGCAGAGCGTTCAGCGTGAAAGACAAGCAATAAAAAAGTTGAAGTTGAAATCTATTGTGTAAACAATATAGCTCTTAGGCAGCCATTACACGCTCATGCAAGCGTCATGCAATTCCATCAGTCATGAACAGACCCCGGATTTGCGGTAGCACGAATAAAATGACGTTTAATAGTGCGTGGACAACTTGATTATCTATTTGTGTAATTTATCGATAAAAGAATTATAATTATTGTAACGTGATATATAGACTTACTGTCGGAAATAGTAGAAATTACCTACCTACATTAAGAAAAGTGAAAATCGTGAAATGTATAAATAATAAAATTCACTGCAGTTTTTCTTGATGCAAAGATAGCAAAAGTCAAAGTGAGTGAAGTAGTATGTCAAATTTTTAAGAAATACATCCTCCTTGGTAAAATATAAAAAATAAATACAGACGCGATCAAAGAAGTTCCACTTCAAAAATATTTTCAAAACATCGATATATAAAAACATTTACGATATTTAGGTTATCACTAACAAGTTTGTATTCCTGCCACCGCAAATCCGGCCTTTAGTCATGAATTACGTTTACTATGACTGACAAATAACGAAATAACCTACCGTGTAATGTAGTGACTGATGGTTGCATGAAGTTGATTTTTTGTTAACATCAGTCAGACTGACGGAATTTGACTGACGCTTGCATGAGCATGTAATGGCCGCCTTAGAACTCGATGGCGCTAAGCACATTCTGTCAGCATTTGCAGTAGTTAAGCAACTTTTGCAGTAAACGGTCGTGGGATGGGAAACAAAAAAAATATATTTAGAGTTCCTATGTGCTTTTTGATCTCAGCTGCATTTGTAGTTGTTAACACCCACCAATCCGCACTGGGCCTGCGTACTTAGTGGGTTATGTATGGCCCATTATTTTTATCTACACATAAAGATGTGCATAAAAACAATGGGAACATTAAAACGGCTGGTGATGATTACGATAAAAAAGTAAAGCAACTCAAATGCCGCAAAAATTTTCTGCACTTGCGGCAGTAAACTGAAAAACTGTCAATTTTATTGCTCGACTAAAAAAACATTTATTTCACAACTAGCGGCCGCCCGCGACTGCGTCTGCGTGAAAAGGTTTCTTTGTTATCCCTCGGGAAGACGTGAAGGCGTAAGAAAACAAACAAACAAACGGACTTTCGCATTTATAATATTAGTAAGGATTGCTTGTAATTATAAAAAAACGAGAAAGCAACCTAATAAAAACGTGTTAACTACTAATTTATTATTTTGATTTGTTCTCGAAAGAATCGTCCAACTCGCCTTCGTCTATTCTTTCGAAAAACAAACATAGTTAGAATATCTAGGTACTAGTTCTAATTATGTCAGTAACATAATTGGAGAAGGTGAAGACTCGCCTTTATTTACATTTAAAATCAAAATAATAAATTTAGTAAAGGCTAATTTTATAATTACAAGCAATTATGAAATAAATGCCTTTGTAAAAGCATTCGTTATAAATCAAGAGCAAGTCTCTGTATCTCTACATAAATACCCCTATTTAACGTTAGTATCACGTAAATTGTATCGTAAAAAAACTCGGCGACCATAATTTTCCGTTGTAGCACTCCAAAAAACAAGGGCATTATTTATCAAACCGAACACGTTTCAGCCATTTACAGGACTCGAATGGATGTCGTGTAATTTTTTATTCCTTTCACAGCTGAAATTGACCTCTCCACTCGCCTTGATGAAGTAAGGATCGAAAAATTTACCGACGATTGAGAATTATTGGCCGGTTTCAGAAAAAGTGGAAAGTACTGGCTTTTTATTGGTGCTTAACAGCCGCTTTAGTGTGATTGATGAGGTAGCTTTTAAGCTGAACGGTTTTATTTCTTCACATTGTATGTATTTTAAATTAAATATTGAATACTTTTTTAAACTATGTGAATGTTTTTATGGGTGTACAGAAGCAACGTAGAGTTGAACATGGTACTTTATAGCTATGTCTAGTTCTTGTGAAAATTGCTAGGTACATAATAATAATAATATGTTGATTTGTAAACTAGTCTAGTCGATTAAAGTAGAAAAATTTCTTCTTTTTATGCACAACGGAATGATGCTTGGCCGTCACCTCGCCTGATTTTAAGTGACGATAAAGCTGAAGGTGTAATCGCACTGCACCTGGAATTCTCATCACTGAGTGTTTTTTATTTTATTTAAAAATATACAAAATTAGTCAATAAAAAAAATGTGTTCCGGCAGTTAGAGGTAAGAAAGCCAGTTCTTACCTCTAACTGCCGGAACACATTTTTTTTGTTGATAAATTTTGTATATTTTTAAACAAAATAAAAGGCACTTTTCTTTATTATCTTCATATTTTTTGCTATTTGCGTTTTATTACAGCCTTCATTATTATTGCAAATTGGAAATAGCAGACAGATACGGAATACAGAGAAAGGAGAGAAAATGCAAACATACTTTTTATATCTTGCTCATACCTTACCTACGAGTAAACAAAATTTCCATTTAATGGTGTAAATACTTCCTGACTCTGAATCGTGAGAAACTTCAGGAAAATTTCCAAATCTACATCACTTTGACAACTCTGCTTCAAACAACTTCACAAGCAAACAGATGGAATTGGTAAGGTGGAACTTCCGTTTTGAAATTTCGATTACTAAGCAATGTTTAGTTAAGAAAATTGAAATCATTTTGAATATGTAAAATTAGCTTCCGCCCACAACTTTGTTAGGACATTCGAGAATTATCTAGGGAACTTTCGACTGGAATAAAAGTATCTTATGTTTTAATACAGGTTTAAAACTTTATGTGTACTTTTCATCCAAATCGGTTCAGCCGTTATTGCATGATTGAGTAACATCCAAATAAATATCTAAAATACGAACTTTACCGTTAATACCTTCTTGGATTAAACTAATCATGCTTATTATGGCAGAATCTTATTCGCACAGGGGTATTGCCAAAGACCTCTACAGAGGCATAACATCAGTGAAAATTTTTCTAACTTTTCTAATTTAATATTCCACTGTAATAGACGATTGCGATCAAAATAACACAATTATCGTGTGGAAGCTTTTCACCACGATGATAAACGATGATAAATGAAGTCAAACTAGGTTCTGCTGTCATTTTTTTTCAACTCTTTCTCGCACATCGCAGAAGCCGTAAGAAACGGTTTCTCACTCGCACCATTGTCCGTCTACTTGAGCGAAAAATTAGCGAAAAATTTTCTAAGTCTATGGTTTAACCATAGAAATAGAATGTCAAAGAACAACAATGTGAATTAACAGGTTATCCGAAAAACGAATATATTATAAATACATTATATATGAGCAAGAAGCTTAAACCCACAATGGAGATTGCACGCCTAGTATCATACTGAAGATTGAAAAAGACTCTTTAGTGACGTCACGGCGTATTGCTATCTCTTTCTTTTCGTTTTACAATACGTTTTCGTTTCTCACGAACGAACGAACAACGAACACGTATTGTAACACTAAAGAAAGAGATTGCAATAAGCCGTCACGTCGCTTTTTTCAATCTTCACTATGACATATGGCCGTGCAATCTCCATTGGATGGAGGTATATAAGCTTCTTGTATTTGGGATACGTAAAATATGACTTACATACATAAAATATGACTATATTATGGCAAAGGAAATTAATTATTACATAGTTAAATAATTCAACTGGATACCAATAATTTTGTTGATAAAATTTAGTAATAACTGTTTCGATTTATTTAACTGCTTTTATTTTACGTTAATATTAATTTAACTCTTAAAAAACTTATGAACTCATAATGGAACTTAAAATTATTTAAAAACTCTCACTATTTTTTTTTATTATCAATTTGTTACCCAAACGGAACACTCGATATTTAATAAATTATGTACGCAGAATTACGTAAAACCACTACCTATCTATTCTGTGGTTTAACTTTAACCTATACTATATTAAAAAATTGACATAGGATAGGAGTATTACCTAACCTTGTGGTTTTGTGTGTTCAAACAATAGGCTTGCTATATTTAGAGCACTATATTCTTCAATCGTTACATAATACTAGGTATGCTAAGGACGAAATTATTTGAAGCGCCAAAAATTAATTAAGCAGATTTTCAAGAGTCACGTTTTCAATATAATTATGGAAGTTTCGTTTAATTACTCACCATTCTGTTTCATTTCGATATCACTGGCTATTTCGGTACGATACATATCTATTCAATGTTTTTTCTGCTGTTTCATACCAAAATTAATAACGAAAATATCAAAATATATTAAACAGCTGTTTTTTTCTTCGCGATTTCATAGTTGGTCCCATAGTAAAAGTTGTTCAGCTTGATGGTCCCCATCTGCCATTGGCATTAGGGGTTATTTTGTAATACGTTGTAAATATTTTTAGTCGATTCAGTTTTTTTTTTTTTTTTAAATGGCGGAGATATGTTAAAGCTAGGTCTACAGCTCAGAGAGTCTCTAGTTGGTAACAACCACAAAGGGCGTTGTTTTAGGTGTATACAAGGTGTTTGGTAAAAGCCTTATAAAGCCGAATATGATAAAAAGGGACCATTAAACTGAACAACTTTTACTATGAGACCAAATCTAAAATCGCGAAAAAAAAACAGATGTTTCATACATTTTTATATTTTCGTTATTATTTTTTGTATGAAACAACAGATTTTTTCTCGCGATTTCAGTGCTGGTCCCATAGTAAAAGTTGTTCAGTTTGATGGTCCCTATTTACCATTTTCGGCTTTATAAGGCTTTTACCAAACACTTTGTAAATATATGCCAAAATAAAATCCTATAAAAAAATGCCAGCAATTTATAAAAGGACTGTCTTAGGCTTTTTGTCTTTATTTAAATGTACGTAATCCGCAAAATGATGACACCTCGTAACTTGTAACGTAACGTTGTTGAAGTGAGGCGCAAATGACAATAAACAACTTTAAATTGGATGGGCGGGCTCTACTGTGTAAACGTAATCACGATAGGACAGTCAGTGATATATTTTATTTAAGAAAAAACGTATGTTTTTCTCAATTCTACTAATATCCTACTAATATTATAAATGTGAAAGTTTGTGGGTTTGGATGTTTAGATGTTTGTTCCTCAATCACGGAAAAATCTACCGAACGGATTTTGGTGAAATTTGGCACACAGATAGTAGATAGCCTAGATTAAAACATAGGATACTTTTATCCCGATTTTCCCACGGGAAAGGTAAACACGCGGGTGAAACCGCAGGTGGCAGCTAGTCCTATCCTACTAATATTATAAATGTGAAAGTTTGTGGGTTTGGATGTTTGGATGTTTAGATGTTTGGATGTTTGGATGTTTGTTCCTCAATCATGCAAAAACTACTGAACGGATTTACTTGAAATTTGGCTCACAGTTAGTAGATAGCCTAGATTAAAACATAGAATACTTTTTATCCCGATATTCCCACGGGAACGGGAACCACGCGGGTGAAACCGCGGGCAGCCGCTAGTACACTATAAATTAGAGATAAAAAAATCAGAGTGTGCCACACCACTTGCAGTCACCTTGAGTACGCTTCAAATGTATGGAATCCCTTCTACAAAGTTCACTCCGACAGAATCGAACGAATCCAAAGGAACTTCACCCTTGTCTACCGTAGCCGATTCTGTCCACGTGATGCTGACTACGATACTCGCCTTTCACTCTTTAAAATAACTTCTTTAGCGACCGTCGTAAACTTTTAGACCTTTTGACATTGCATAAGACAATTCACGGCAAGCTAGAATGTCAAAATCTGCTCCAGAAAATTGATATATCTGTTCCTCATCGTATCCCCAGGCACCCTTTGACAAACAGCTTCAGATTGCCCCATTGTAGAACTAACCTTGGTAAGAGCGCACCGTTATACCGATGCATGCATACTTACAATGATATGGGGAACTGCAATATCGACATCTTTCACGCTTCTGACCGTGTATTCAAGCGAATGTGTGTGGCAAAACTTTAAAATAATGTTTAATTTAAACTCATAATTTAATTTAACTTAAATTAATTTAAACTCATACTTCTTATATTGTGTTCTTAAATAGGTACCATCGGCAACAGCGACGCTTAACCACTGCTAAGGTCAAAATCGCTTGCACGCCGCGCCGTCACAACCATACGTTTAGTTCGTGCAGGGGCGATACGCGCGCACACGAATTTTGTTGCTAACTGGTTAAGCGACGCTGTTGCCGATAGTACATCCTAAATTAAACTAACCTTATCTGTTAACTTACTGGTAAACTTAAGTATTATTTTTTAATTCTTCGAAAAAGCTGTATTTACCTGTAAAGGCATATCTTTTAGTTCGGGCCTTCTGTATATTTTTATTGTAATGTGTAATGATATGTTGTTGGTAAATCTTTTGCAATAAATAAATAAATAATAATAACCACTTTTTATTCTTTTCACTTTCAAGTAATTTTAGGATGGGATGTCATAAATTCATAAAGTGTCCCAGAAAAGTTAATTGATTTTTAGGGATTACTATCTAAGAAATGATAATAATTTACAGTTGTTAAAGTGTTTTAGGATTTGGAACTAAAAATGTTTTCGATCAGTACAGATTTGGAACTAAAATGTTTTTAATTAGTACTTACTCTAAGATTTTGGCACAGTAAAAACAGGAGAGTTTGTTTTTTACAGAATAGAACTTTTTATAAGAAATGGGATCTCGTTAGTGTCGAGTTTGTCACAGTCCTTATCGCCCTTCTCTAGGGGATTCTTTCATTATCGGGGCTATAAAGTGGGGGTGATTTTTAGAAAGGACTCTATTGCTCTTCAGAATTATCTCTATTCAGCGAAATCGGTCCAACGGTTTAGCCATAAAAAGGTAATTTACACGAATTTTTCTTCCATCTAGTTTAGTATCAATCTTCAGATTGTGAAGGTTAAGCCAGTTTTGCAAAAGCCGATCTTGGATAGCTTTCATTAGGGAATATGCATTATGCATCAATTGTTTTTATCAAAATCAAAAGTTTAATGCGTGTGAAAATCGACTGTAATATTAAAACTTTTTTCTTGGGTTTTTTTCTCGTGATATAGTTACTTGAAGTTAGCACGCAGCAGCAACCGCCGAAAACGCTCTATACAAAACAGAAATGATGTATGACGTCACATGTCACGTTTCAGGCGCACGTTTACTATGGAGTTTGCCAAGAATTATCAATTATTTTCAATTATCTACCTAAATTTTGCGTTATGTACATATGTGTCATAAAAAAATATATACTATTCGATATTCTATCTGACTGTTAAGTGCATTATATCCGAAAGTGAAAAAAAAATATCATTATTTTTCCCTGATTTCATCGAGTGATAAAACTAAAATAATACATTATTTCAATTATATTAATATCCTTAATATAAAAATAGCATTGTGAATGCATAAAATCTAAAAGTTTAAAATAATACATTATTATTTTGATTTTTTCTGTTCCATCATGTTTTTATACGTGTCCGAAGCGATCAAACTCAAATTTATCAAAATCGGTGACTTATGCATATTCTCTATTATGTAAGAAGTCTATCATCATCATTATCATTCATCTTCATTAATCAATTGGATTTTAATTGGGAAATAATTTCTAACATATTTGCTGTTCGTAATTTACTTTAGTTATTTTTTTTCGATAGCTGTTGTGTTACGGGTACTGTACACTTGCCACGAACATCTATTAAGAAAAAAAACGCACGTAAAAGCACTCGATAAAAGTAATTATCTATGGAAAATTTCATTTCACTTTTCAGTGGTAGATGGCGCTGATTTACAAAATTACTCTATCGAATGTTTTACACGCGTTATTTTTTTCAATGGCCGTTCGTACTAAAAGTACTGAATAGGCAATTTCCACGAGATCGTTACACGAATAATGATTTCTTTTTAATTGTACGAAACATGAGTAGGTAGGTAGGTACCTATTAAGAGTATCATCGATCACCCATTTTCCATTTGCAAACCATCAGAAAGTATCGTTGCGCCCTATTTGATCCATTAACGTCGATTTAGTGGGTCGTTAGTCAGCCAGTGGCCATGGCCATTAACAAATTGGTAGGTATATGGAACTGCCTGGCCGACACACACTAATGAAGATTTAAGAGCGTTTGGAATTGAATTATGAAAATTTAAGTATCAATGATTACTACCTTTTTATTCTATTAGCGTATTATCTATTCTACTTCTTACTAATATGATAAAATATGAATTGGATGTTTGTTACTCAATCACGCAAAAACGTCTGAACGGATTTGGATGTTTGGCACACAGATAGATTATGTGGACTTTTTTTATACCGGTAAAAGGTTCCCTATGTTTTTTCTGAATATCCAAACGGACGAAGTCGCGGGCGGAAGCTAGTTATAAATAGAGTTACCAATTCTTTTTTCTCGTTTCGTATTAATGTTTTTGTGTTGGTTGCTCTGTTTCAGATGGATATAAAAGTTTATTTTTTACTTGCCGAGGACAGGATTTGTAATACACACCGATATTTCCTATATTTTTTATACAAGGTGTTTGGTAATAGCCTTATAAAGCCGAATATCGTAGATAGGGACCATCAAAATGAACAACTTTTACTATGGGACCAATTCTGAAATCGCGAAAAAAAATCAGCTGTTTCTTACAAAAATATCAAAATCAAAAAACAGCAGATTTTTGTTCGTGATTTCAGTGTTGGTCCCATAGTAAAAGTTGTTCACTTTGATAGTCCCTATTCACCATATTCAGCTTTATAAGGCTTTTACCAAACACCTTGTAGTTATGAGCTTTTTACTGTATTGCTGACCAAGTGTCTAGGCCAGGGGTTCCCAACCTACATAAAATATGAATAGGTGTTTTTATTCAAATTCAAATTCAGGGTACTTACTGTCTAATTTTCAAAATCTATCGCAATCGCTTACATTGATTTATTTCTTCGATAAATTGATACTTCATTTCGGCACAAATAAAAATTTACCAAAGAAATGTAGCAATATGTCATATCCAACTGTCAAATGAAAACGTTTGCGATAGATTTTGAAATAGACAATAATTACCCTGGTTATTAACAATCAAACACAACACAAGATCTGCATTACGCATCGTTGGCACCGTCCGCGCCTGCGAAAATATGAGTTTTAATAAGTACTAACTACCTACAGTTTAGCTAGAACTGCTCACCGCGCCCCCCTTTGGATAGCTCTACGCCCCCTAGTGGGGCGCGCCTTATTCGTTGGGAACCCGTGGACTCTAGGCGATCGAAATAGCTTTTACCCAATTTGCTTCACTCACCCTTCTGGATGAGTAATGTAGGTCAGTAGCAAATTGGATGACATTAGGACCTCTGTAGGGTGACTAATCAACGTAGACGAAGATCTATGCTATGCTGCGCTATGTTAAGCTAGGTTACCACTGCGAGCGGGGCGGAGCACAACTAAACTGTTTAAAGCACTTTCACCAACACTTAATTAACAAATTGTCACTAGGATTAACAGTGTATAGATAATCCGCATTACAAAGAAATTATCTTTTTCCAAAAAAGTTATCTGAAGAACGAAAGCATAACTATTGATGTAAACTTTAGTTTTAGGAAGCAAAATTCTTAAATTGGTGCCGTATAGAGAGAAAAACACAATAAATTATCAGGTATTTTAAAACGAAGACAATCTTTTCTAGTGGAATTTCAGCTTGTCAGAGGTATTTTTCACAAACGTTACAGCTGTACCAAATAAGAATACGACTCATATTTATTTTTTCACTTATTGTTTGTTCAAGGAGTGAATATTTTAAAAAAATATATAAAAAAAAAAAATATGCGTACGAACGAAGAAGAAGAATGAGAAGGCATTTTGGTATAAAAAGTTAGTTGAAAACATTTTTCAAATGTCTTATTTTAAAAAAGATAATTGGAAATTTCTGTTTCTATGGAAAATTTAAAATCAGTCTAATTTAACTGTAACACTATTTATCGAAAATGTTTTCAACTACCTTTTTTTTAAACAAATGTATTCTATTTATGTGTACTTTATGGTTAAATCGGTTCTTTAATTTCGAAAAATAAGAGCTTGAAAGTTTGTATAAAACGCCGTTTCTAATTCACTAAAGTATTCGAATTTGATTAGTCAAATTAATTGATTACTAAAATTGCTAGTTCATTCAGTAGGAAATCCACCACTAGAGGGGGATCTTTGATAATTTTGCAAAACAATATGAATTTTAAGGAACGAAAAGATGTGATATCCCTCTCTATTGAACAACACGTTGAACTGTCATGTGTGGAATTAGATCAGTTGATAATGATTTGTGTGTATCGCCCACCAACTGGTAACTACCCTCAATTTGAGTCCGCTATGGAGGACGCTCTAAAATTAGTCATCAAAAAGAATAAAAAAATTGTGGTGTGCGGTGATTTTAACGTAGACATCTTAAAGCCGTCCTCAATTGCAAGTAGGTTTCTGAATTTGTTTAAGTCCTTCAATTTAGCAAACACCTTTTGTGAACCTACAAGAATCACTGCTACATCTAAAACTTGCCTAGACAATATTTTTAGCAACTGTAATGTACTTGATAAAGAAATAATAAATTGTATTCGTTCTGACCATAGCGGACAAATAGCTTCCCTTGAGCACCATCATGTTCCTCATCAGTGTAATATAATTTGCAGACCTCTAACTAAAAATAAATTGGAAAATTTTCATAATAATGTCACTGCCAAAACTCTTTGCTTACCTAGTAATGATAATCCCAATACTCATTATGATGATTTATTTAATTTAATTAAAGTAGAATTTGATAAAACATTTAAGCAAAGATCTATTAAATCCAAAGACTTTAAAAAGAAATTTAGTGATTGGGCAACACCAGGCATATATGTTAGCAGAAATAAGTTGTTTGAATTATATGGTCAGAAAACAATTTCAAATGATCCCGAATTTCATGAATATGTAAGAAACTATTCAAAAATGTTTAATAAAGTATGTACTTTAGCAAAAGCAAAATGTATATCTACAATAATTCATCAGTCAGATAATAAAATAAGAGCCACTTGGAATATTATAAATAAAGAGACTGGGAAAACTAAAAATAATGACCGTGAATACTCATTAGTATCAGACAATAAAATTATTGAGTCAGATGAAGGAGTGGCAACAATTTTTCAAGATTTCTTTTCTAAAATACCTATTGCAACTACCAGTAATTTAAATTCATCTCCAAAAATTGCTGTCTCCCTCTTGGAATCATGTGTTGATAAGTGCAATAATGTATTTAAATTTAGACATATCAATAGTGATACCATTCTTAAAACATTTAATTCAATAAATATAAAAAAGACTGAAGATCTCTGGGGCATTTCAACTCACATAATTAAGTCTATAATAACGACCATTGCTCCCCATCTTGCTTTTATTTTCAATAAGTGTGTTGATGAAGGGATATTTCCAGACTTAATGAAATATAGTAAAATCATCCCTCTTTTTAAATCTGGGGACAAAAGCGATCCCGCTAACTTTAGACCCATTTCCATTTTGCCAGCACTAAGCAAAATTTTTGAAAAGATCATTTATGATCAATTATTAGCACATTTTCTTATCAACAAACTACTTCACGAGAAACAATTTGGTTTTACTCGTGGTAGATGCACAACTGATGCTGGAATTGCACTTCTCAAACACGTCTTTGAAGCATGGGAGAGTAAACAAGATGCAATTGGTATATTTTGTGATCTCTCTAAAGCATTTGATTGTGTCAGTCACAGTACTTTATTAGATAAATTGGAACATTATGGTGTATCAAAAAATGCAATAAGCCTTATGCAATCGTATCTGTCGGCGAGAACCCAAAAAGTTGTTGTAAATAAAACAGAATCCTATGAAGCACCCATTACCATGGGCGTGCCGCAGGGATCGATATTGGGTCCATTGCTTTTTCTTATTTATATTAATGACCTTCCTTACTATACTAAAAACTTATGTGAAATAGTACTGTTTGCTGATGATACTTCTTTAATTTTTAAAGTTGATAGAGGATGTAACTGCAGTGACGATGTAAACAGCACTCTTTCCAAGGTGATGCATTGGTTTACTATTAATAATCTGAAGCTTAACTCTAGTAAAACTAAATGTGTAAAATTTTCACTTCCTAATGTGAGGCAGGTTCATATGATTATACATGTAAATGGTGAAGCAGTCGAATTTGTTGACTCAACAAAATTTTTAGGTATTACTATAGACTCGCGGTTGCAATGGGACCCTCATATCGATATCCTGTCAAGCAGACTTAGCTCTGCTGCCTTTGCAGTTAAGAAAATAAGGCTTCTGACCGACATTGAAACAGCAAGATTGGTTTACTTCAGTTATTTTCATAGTATTATGACCTACGGTTTGTTGTTGTGGGGCTCAGCTGCTAATATTAATAACATATTCATCTTACAAAAAAGGGCAGTGCGCGCTATATACAACTTACGGTCTAGAGATACTCTTCGTGACCTATTTAAAGAAATTAAAATATTAACGGTAGCTTCCCAATACATCTATGAAAATATAATGTATGTAAAGAAAAATTTAGATAGCTTTGTAAAAAATAGTAATGTTCATAAACTCAATACAAGAAACAAGAACAAACTTGCTGTTCCAAGGCGCAGACTGCATAAAACCGGAAGCTCTTTTTTGTGTAGATGTATTACCTTTTATAATAAGATACCAGAACAAGTCACAGAACTGCCCTTGGAAAAATTTAAAAATACTGTTAAATCCAATTTAATGAGTAAAGGTTATTACACTGTTGACGATTATTTGAAGGATAAAAAGGCATGGGCATAGCATTTGTATTGTTAATTATTACTCTAATACCTCAGTATTGATTAGAAAAAGTCCGGGGTTCTTTCATAGGTCTAGATAAAAGTCCTTTAATTAAACTCGAATCGTGATTTTCTTTTCTAAGTATAAAATTGTGAGAAGTATCCTACCTACTTAAAAACGTACTTCTGGCTTCTTGACTCGACGACTTGATATGGGTAGCTTTAGTATGTCATGCTCACTTCAAACATTTCTGCGGTGGTGTCGTGTGAGGCGGGTCGTTACGTTCCCTCAAATATGGTTGAGCGAAGCGATGGCTGGTTCATGCGTCATGCTCGTGAACGGGTGCTGCCAGTGGGAATGGGTCTGCTTCTGTCTGCTTGTATTAAGGGCGTCGTATAACTCGTATATAAAAGATCTGTTTTATATTGTCTGTATGTATGGCACTTCTTACTCAAAAAATATAATTCTTAATAGCTTACCTTGTTTTGATTTATTTAATTGCAATATTTTTACTTTCTATAGTCAGTAGTTTAGTGAAAGACCTATGAAAAGCTTTTGGATATAAATTTTCAATTCGATGCCTTAACATAGGTAGTCTTAGTATGTCATGCTCTCTTTAATCATTTCTGCGGTGGTGTCGTATGAGGCTCAAATATGGTTGAGCGAAGAGATGGCTGGTTCATGCGTCATGTTCGGGAACTGGTGCTGCCAGTGGGAATGGGTCTGCTTCTGACTACCTATCTTAATGCATATTGAATTGTATGTTTTTCTTTTATTTTTATTTATTGTAGCAGCCTAGACTGAATAACAAGTTCAAACTTTGAATTTAGCTTAAAATCTGTAAATTGATTAAGAAATTTGAAACTCATTAAGAAATGAGCTAATTCAATAATGTTATTTATTTGTTAATCTTTGTTAATATAAAGTCTGGAAACGATATACATATTTGTAAATATCGTTCCATCTGATTGATAAAGCTGACAAGTTTTTTGCGCCCATTTTTCTTGTCAGTTAAAAGACGTCATAATGGGTGGCAGGGTAAAAGAATTGACGATTTAAAAATGCTTATTATGTGAGCTTATTTAAATAAAATATATTTCACTTTCACTTTCACTTTCACTCGATTTATCAAACTTAGTCTTAATTATTCTGTAATAAGTCACGTCTCTCCCTAGATAAAACTTTATTGTATTTACTTATGCCTACATAAATTTTAATTTAGAAGAGTATTTAATTCGAAATTTATTTATCGTCATTTTATTTTATGCTGAATTGCTTGAGATGGCAATTTTGAGACATCACAAATATGTGTCTATTGAATTGTGAAGTGAAATCGTTCGTACATATGAAATCGTATTATCCCGATATCCACAATGAGAGGTAGGTTTCCATTGTCATATCAAATGCCGAGTATAAATGCTGTTATTCCATAATTGATCGATTTTCACTGAACAGTAGCAACGTGAGTTTATTTCGCTCGCAGCAAAAATTTTTCTATATCTATGATTTCGCCTAACATTTGCGTACCAAAGCTTTTTGCACGGTCATATTATGGTATATGACTGCCAATTAATTAGTATAAGTAGAGGCAATTTATTCCATTATGCAAATAGTTATAATGATTAACAAAGTTATAAAATAATGCCACACGGGAAATAATGCACTTTGCGCTAATTAGGCCTACCTACTTGAAATGGACTAAAATGGTAATCATCCACCAATCCGGATTTGTATTTGTATTTTTATTTAGCACACAAGACAGATTACAATCATTAAAATACACAATTTATACAGACATTCAAAACAGACCTAGATTGGGCCGAGTAATGGTTTAATCCGGATTGGGCCGAGTTATGGTTTAATCCGGATTGGGCCGAGTTATGGTTTACTAGTGGCCGCCCGCGACTTCGTCTGCGTGGAAAGTTTTTTGCTATCCCTCAGGAAAAATACTTTTTTTCGGGATAAAAGGTACCTTATGTCTATCCCTGTACCCTTGACAACGTGTATGCAAAATTTTATAATGGTCGGTTCAGTAGTTAAGGCGTAACAAACAAACAAACGGACATTTAAGGATAACATAATATAACCCTTGTGTATTGAAAGCTCTCCTTTTACATAATTTTATTATTTTCTGTTTTGTTTTAAAACATTTAATGCTAGGTCACGTCACGCCACGCCTTAGTACTCACCCCTGTTAGTAATATTTGATAACTAACAACATCAAAGTAAAATTTTCATAGTTATTCTTGGAAACTTGGTTGAAGTTGAAAAAGGTTAATCGAGTAGAAGCCGTTAGGCAACGATTTTAGATCTAGAGAATAATGGCGGACTTTTTTGTAAAGGCACGAAATCTTTTACGGTTTAAATTGTATTCAAGATGGATTACATGCAAAATACGCAATGAGATTCGTGCTTTATACAAAATTCTCTAAACATTTTGTTATTGTGGGTAAATTGAGTATGAGTATACTCTGAACTCTCTGCCATTTGGAATTATATTTCATCATTGATTGTAAGTAATCGTTGATGCTCGATGAATTGACATAGGCACAGAATATATCGCACATGATATTCAACATAGTATTAACTCAAACAACGTAGTTTCGAGATGCGTGTCAAAGATTTAAAAAATCATAGTTCCTGACTGTGAAGTATGTATAGCCTGATTTTTATATTGTTAAAAAGCTACTTTCTTCTATTTTACTGTACTTCAAAAATAAAGTCTTTGGAACTAATATATAAGAATATACAAGCTACTTTCTAGAAACACCTAGAGTGCAAAGAGTATTAACTAAAAACAGGAATAAAAATAAACAAGCAAAACAGTAATAACTTTACTCAAAATAGCAATTAATTTAATATAAAAGTTGACAGGCAAAACAGTATCAAGTCACAGTTAATACGTTCACATTTGTAAATAATTTTCTGATTTGGTGTGTTAACTCGAGATGTGACACAAATTTATGTTTCGGTAATAGGCAAGACCGTCTTAAAATGCAATCCAAACGAATTAAGAGTTATGGCTGTTTTACCAGATTGTAGAGAAAAAACTGCTGATTCTAGATGTAGTGTATGTGAGTAAAAGAGAAGGAAGCATTGCGTCGTCTCTAGCGCACGTGCGGTCGAACACAGCTCAGTCGGCTGTGAACGGCAGGTTGTTGTGTGGGCACGCGCGTCTAAGAGCCGATTATATTGAAGAAGATACCACACTATATAAATAACTAAAAAAATTTTTTTTGTGTTAATACTATGTTGAATATCATGTGCGATATGTATAATTTGTCATAGGTGAAAATATGTTACAAGATGAAACGTCTGCCTAGTTGGAAATGGCAATGACACCCTAGACTAGACTTTGCCGTTAGCACTTACAATGCGATTAATTTAAAAATGTACACAGAAGTGACCAACTTCAGACCGCTTGCTATAAGTATAAAACGATGTAATGTAATCAAACATTCTCGAGGGAAGTTATCGCGGATCACTGACCATCGCATCGTAATACCACAGAATACCTACACAAATAGTACAGCCCCCCTACTCAAGTGGCCAACATTCTATTCTTTTGAACGCTACGCTTACTATTAAAACTTTAAAATAAGCAGTAAACTATTAAAATACGTGCCGTAAGCTTGACAATTCCATACAATACATCGAAGTCTGTGATTTACAAAAGTTTGCGACATGTGATTTAACAAGCTATCCTTACTAATATTATAAATGCGAAAGTCCGTTTGTTTGTTACGCCTTCACGTCTTAACTACTGAACCGATCATCATGAAATTTTGCATACACGTTGTCAGGGGTACTTAGAAGGACATAGGGTACCTTTCATCCAGAAAAAAAAGAATTGTTCCCGAGGGATAGCAAAAACCTTTCCACGCAGGCGAAGTCGCGGGCGGCCGCTGGTTGCTTATATTTAAGCTTTAAAATTAAGCGTAGCGTTCAAACGAATAGAAAATTGGCCATTTGAGTAGGGGGGCTGGTGTGATAGCTATTGCTAATCACTGTTTTATGGTTACAAATTGAAGTGTATTTGAAACGAATTGCAGCTTTTCTTAATCACAAAAAATGTGTTCAATTTCGAACTCCAAGCAATCAAGTTACCTACCTATTTAATAACTTGCCAGTTGCCAGTAGCATTGAAAACTATTTAAATAATATAAAACCTCCATTTCAATAATTAATGTTGTATTTTATTGGCATGCAATGTCATTATGACGTTTAATAAGCCGCATGTTAGCTAAAATTGACTAGGTATAACTCTATTTAAAAGTTTTTTTTATGAATAAGACGGTTATTAGATAGTAGTAGTGATAAAATTACTGTCTTTACCATAAACTGAGCTCAACTTAAACTCAAATTTGATAATTAATCTTAGGCATGACAAAAAAAGCGAAAATAATTACAAATTATAAAATACGAAAATTACAAAATTTCCGATTCACCACTTTCAGGGGCCGATTGCAGCAAATAATGCCGCATGAAGTACATCTTTTTTTGTATTATTATGAAAGCTTAAGCTGTCGCACTGTTTTTAAAGTTAGCCAGAAGCTATGGAATAATCATTAATTAATTTATTTTTACAGTTGAAGATTCCATTCTGTTTTGTTTGTTCCCAATTTTTTTACTATCGATCTATTTTTTTGTAATTTGTGTCAAAGTAAGGAAGATGATTATTTTACTCATAATCCTACAATTAATAGGCATTGTGTTACAAAAAAAAAATACCGAGAAAAGCTCACCCCAAAAAAAAATTCACAGATCTCGTGCCTTTCACGACCTTCTGGTACATTGTCATTTAATGACACATTGTTTTCTTTTTGCGGAAAATGTCGATATCAGTCAGTTAGATTTGCCTGTTTTGTCTATGGATTCATCAGAATGACCACATAATAACGCTAAAGTAGCTTTTTCTTAGAAAAGTTTATGAATAACTAGCGACCGCCCGCGACTTCGTCTGCGTGGACAGTTTTTGCTATCCCTCGGAAACTGTACGTTTTTTCTGGATGAAATGTACCCTATGTCCTTTTCTGTACCCGTGACAACGTGTATGCAAAATTTCATGATGATCGGTTTAGTAGTTAAGACGTGAAGGCGTAACAAACAAACAAACAAACGGACTTTCGCATTTATAATATTAGTAAGGATGAATGTCAATATGACGTTTAATCAGCCTTAGCACAGAATTTTTGACTACTATAACTCTATTCTAAGGTTTTTTATGAATTGTTATTGCATAGTAGTAGTGATAAACTGTCTGTCTTTACCATTTAATATGACGTTCTTTTTAAATTTGACGTTAAATAAGCCGGATTTGACCTAAAATTTACTATGACTCTATTTTAAAGCTTTTTATGAATAAGACGGTTAAACTGCCTCCATGCTATAGTGGTTATTGGATAGTAGTAGTGATAAAATGAATGTCTTTACCATAAACTGAGCTCAATTTATACTTAAAAGGATAATTAATCTTTGCAATGAGAAAAATATGCGAAAATAATAACAAATCATAAATATGAAAATTTCAAAATTTCCGATTCACCACCTTCAGGGGCCGATTTCAGCAAATGATGCCCCATAAAGTACTTCCTTTTTTGTATTTTTATGAAAGCTTAAGCTGTCGCACAGTTTATAAAGTTATTCAGAAGCTATGGAATAATCTTTACTCACTTATGCTCTGAAATGTTATCATTCCATTTGAAAAAAGAATGCGGGGCGTTCAACATTTCCGTGGGGGTCTGGTTCATCACATTCTAAATTTGAAATTCAGTGCGGAAATGAAATTCAATACTTACTTCCCGCACTGAGTGCGGGAAGTAAGTGTTCCAAATTCAAATCGGTAGGACTTATCAGCTAGCATTCTTTTTATGAAACTTTATAGTTGCATGACCGGTCAGTAAACATGGCCACGCGAACCAATTTAAATATCTCATTTTTACAAAGAAAATTGTATTTCCTCGCATTTCGTGAGTAAAGTATTATACAAACCTTGTACTGGAAGCTACTTGCATTGCCTCGAATGATTAAAGCCCTCGCCTGCGGCTCGGGCTTCAAACCATCCTCGACAATGCAATCGCTAGCTTCCCGTTCTCGGATGTAATGTACTATTAATTAATTATTTTTTACAGTTCAAGATTCTATCTATTTTGTTTGTTCCCACATTTTTTACTATCGATAAAATTTTTTGTAATTTGTGTCAAAGTAAGGAAGGTGATTATTTTACTCATAAAACTACATTGTGTTGCAAAAAAAAAAATACCGAGAAAAGCTCACCCCAAAAAAAGATATAATTTTTTAAAGCCGTTCAGTCCTTAAATATTAAAAAATAATGAAAAAAAATATAACTCCTAAACTACAAAAAATCGCGGAACATACATAGGGGTTCAATCGATAGGTATAGTACTCAGCTATCACCTCGCATTGGCTTGACACCTTAAAAGAAACACCCTGTATATAATTATCTAACCTGCTCACAAAATTTGACGAGAATCGGTCGAGAAATGCGACCTATAGAGGAGAACAAACGGACAGCCGGAAGAACATACGAAAGATTTTTTACCTAAGCTGAAGCAGAGATGCTTCGCTCGCGCTTCGCGCTCACTTGATCAATAAGAAAGTATGTAGGTACTTATGTTATGCGTACAACGTGTGTTTGTTTGAAGAGCTAAAATAATATTACTTTTTCTGAAGGAGATAATATTTACCTAGAGTCCTAGACTATCTATCTGCCTTATTACTAATTCAGCTGCAATGCTGTATAATAGATCATTTATAATTAACTAACGAAGTTGGTAGAGTAATTTTTGTGCAGACATTTTAGACATAAATGTACAATAATGTTCACTAATTATAAAAGGCTCATATCTCATAACAACTAATGTTTACTAAGAAGAGTATACCTACATTATTATTTTATTACATTGAAAGTCACATTATTATGATTTGGACATATTTTTGTTAGTATTTTAATACTAAGTATATTTTCTTGTTCTTTTATCTCTTTTTCAGATTTTCAGTTAATCTGCAAAAAGCTTTAGGTATTTCATAATCACCTGCACGCATTCCTGAGAAAAGGGACGTCATGACAGACAGACAAACATACAACAAAATGATGCTACGAGAGTTACTTTGGGTTTTATCCAGTGGTCAGTTTGATGGTCAGAATAGTCTGACCAACGGGAATTTCTATTCGTTGGTCAGATCAGTTCGTAGTTTAATAAAGCACTGTTGAATACAAAAATACGAAGAAGTCATCGTCTGAAACTAATAAAAGGTTTTTTCACTTCTCATGCTCGTAAAGTTCGTCTTTATGTTGGGTATAGGCTGCATAAAATAGCTTTTTATGCTCTATTGCATAAAGTAAAATCTTCGTCTAAGTCTCAGACTTTAAGACAAAGGTCGTCAGGTAAACAGCCACACATGCAATTAAACTTCATTGAATTAACTTGTTATTTCATTCTGTTTTTTCACTTTTTTATTTTTGAAAATGGGTATCAATTTTATTGAAAGACCTTTATAAAAAAAATATTTTTTTTCAATTTTTTAATATGGGTATCAAATGAAAGGCCTTGATGAGCACATTCCAAAATTATATATTTTTTTATAAAAAAATGAGTTTTTTTTTTTGCTATTTTTGAATATGGGTATCAAATGATAGGCCTTGATGAGCACATTCCAAAAATATATTTTTAGTCACAAAAAATTCAGAAAAAACAATGTTTTTTTTTCAATTTTTGAATATGGGTATCAAATGAAAGGCCTTGATGAGGACATTCCAAAAATATATATTTTGTCACAAAAAAATTGAGAAATATTTTTTTTTTCAATTTTTGAATATGGTTATCAAATGAAAAGTATTGATGAGCACATTCCAAAAATATATAATTTGTCACTAAAATGTTAGAAATATTTTTATTTATACATTACTGTTGTTTAATTTCCTCACAATCGAAGTGAAAAGCAGAGTGTATAACTCGTACATAAAACCCATTTTACCCTCGACTTGACTATCCATATATATCGATATATATCGTCTCGGGTAAAATGATGCGTTTTATGCACTTGTTGTACAATCTACTATATTTGTTACATTATAAATAATTTATGGACCCGAATACTAGAAAAAGCAGTGTTTTCCATTCAAGGAATTGATAATAATTCATTATTTTATAGGGTAAGCCTCATTTCCCTAGCCAAGAAGATGTAAAATCTGAATGATTCTTTGTACATACATATCTATGAGTTTGTTAAAGTATGTCCATTAAAGTACTAAATAATTACTAAATAATGACAAAAGGAACATATCGGGATGGAATAGATGAAAATTTAATTTCCACTCTATTATAATGGGGCTTTAGAGACTGAAGTGTGTATGAAATTGGAAAACAGCAAACCCTTTTGTTCCAAACAAACAGTTGACTCATTAACATGAAGGTTCAAGGGAATATAATGTTTTTGCAGAATCAGCTATATTATTCATTTATGTTTACGCTCTTTAGATTCCTGCGCTTACTTTATCATCAACACATCAACCACACAACCCACTGCTGGGTATAGGCCTCCCCCAAGGATCTCCACGACGATCGGTTCTGTGCTGCCCGCATCCAGCGGCGCACCGCGACCTTCACCAAATCGTCGGTCCACCTTGTCGGGGGCCTACCCACGGAGCGTCGTCCGGTGCGCGGTAGCCATTCAAGAACATTTCCGCCCCAACGGCCATCGGTTCTTCTCGCTATGTGTCCAGCCCACTGCCACTTCAGCTGAGCAATCCTTTGAGCGATGTCGGTTACTTTAGTTCGCCTGCGGATCTCCTCATTTCTGATTCGATCACGCAGGGAAACGCCGAGCATGGCTCTCTCCATTGCATGCTGACGTGACCTTAAGCCTCCTTATGAGACCCATGTTAGCGACCACGTTTCACTGCCGTAAGTCATCACTGGAAACACACACTGGTCAAAGACGTACTAATAAAACACATCTGGATATTACGGGTTTCTCATATTTTCAGGGTACTTATTACCGCTTAAAGTGAGTTGCTAGTTCGCTATAGGCTTTCAGTGTACGTGTAGCATTTATCCGACAATTTTTTTAATGTAAATGTTAGGTTCAAAGACCTAAATCGCTCCTTGAGCGAAAAAGCCGTTCACAAGTCAGTGCCAAAATGTCACGTTGTGGTCACTGCCAAAACTCCACAACGTGAAATTCGTGTTATGACTTATGGCTCTTATTAAACGCCCATAACGCGTTGTGGTAATCCAGAAAGACTACTGAAATGAAATTCACGTCGTGGTCATCATACCAAAAGCACTTTACACTTATCTATTTTACTGTAATCTTTGTAAATTGTAAAAACTGCATTTTAGGAAAATAAATAATTATTCTATTCTATTCTTTCTACTTTAAGTGAGCGTACAACGCTGAAAGAAATTTTCTGGTTAAAAATTATCGAAATTATTGCCAATATTACCATTTTTTTTAAATAACTAATAAACTATTTCTTATTTTAGAAAACTGTCAATCACAAAACTAAAGAGCTAGCTCAGGTTTTTTTATTATACTTAGGTAGTTTCAAGATTATAGGTTTATTTAATTATGGGTTGGCATAGCATTGTAAAATTACAAAATTGGAGGTCATACTTTACGATTTTTTTATGCAGTGGAAACGCATGGCTTTTCGTGCGTTTCCACTGCATAAAAAAATCATGCCTCTTAAGCCACAACACGAATATTGCGTTGTGGATTTTTGGCAGTGACCACAACGCGATGTGAGCGGTGTTTTCGCTAAATGAGCGATTTCGGTCTTCAAGCCCTAACATATCCATTGCTATGGCGGCATAGGCCATATTTATGGGTGGATAAGGGGAATGGGACATCACACCACGTGGGCCTAATGTGCTTTAATGGACTTCATATTATTATGTCATTGTCTGCAAATAACAAAACTCGCATGAGAAAATTAATATTGAAATAAGTCTAAAATAAGTAAGGTTAATAGTATTTTGTAGGTACATATTTTTGTAACGTTTTTATTACATCTTATTTTTCCCAAAACAATAATAAAAAGAAAAGAGGCAACCATTTTCTTTTACGAATGCATAAATAAAAATTTAACGAGATGTGCTAATGCTACAATAACATGTTTCATATTGTTGTTCGAAATTACCAACGAAACATCACAAACATTGTTGTTTGTTTAACGTCGGCAATTTCGACATCTCATTTCACCGAGACCAAATTAATGAAAATAAACAACATTTGTTAATTTCACTCCTGTTTGTTAAACAACTTTCGGTGAAACAATTAAACAGCAACTCGTTTTCGAACTGAGAGCGAACGAATGTGGTAACATACGAAATGTATTAAAATTGAATAGGTACAAGGTATAGATAGGTACAGTTGTAGCGGCATCTACCTTAAGCCGCACATACATACATGGTTGCAACAAGATTCATCAGTGTCGAATAAACACAAAGATTAGTAAGGAATCGCACCTCGTAGTATGGAGAACATATTATGCAGTAACCTACATCTCGCTTACGGAGTTATGTCAGCGAAGCAGCATAATATATACAACTGCCAACCATCATTGGTTGGACCGCGGTTCACCCAGCCCGGACCGGAGGAAGATCTTCCATTTAGCCTTCCTTAGGGATGGTAATCAATGCCGAAATAATCGATTATTTGATAATCGATTATTTCAACTGTGTCGGTTTCAATTAATCGATTAATCGCACTCATGATATCGATTAATCGAAGAAAAATTGTTCGAGTTTTCTAGGCTTCTATAAAATAGATGCTGCGAGCATCAATCATGCAAAAAATGCACAGCAACGGCACGCTGGGCTTCCACGACAGGGTAGGGAAATTATTTTCAATCAATTTTAAACTTAGATACAAAGACTTTTGATAGTTTTACCTGACGTGCTGCTGCTGTACGATAAAATTATATTACAAAATATAAAAGAATTAAAATTTTATAAAAAATATTTATCATTATTACTCCGTTTACTTACATCAACATCAACAACTCTATAGACGAAACTCAGTATACAACAACATTTGTTGTACAACTTTTTCAAAAACAGACATAAAAAAAATCTACTTTTCATACAAAACTCGATCAGTTGTTCGGACATTTGTATGGGGGGACTTGATTTTTTTTGTGTTTTCGGAAAAGTCGTAGAACAAATGTTGTTGTTTATGATGATAGTAATCTACTTCTGCAAGGTTGATGGTGTTTTACAAATAGGATTGCTACCTTTTTTTGGAGGCAAAATTTTATTTTTTCAAAATATTGCAAAAAGTATAGTACACATTAATTATTTTAAGTCATTATTTATTTTTCGATGCGTATATAAAAAGCATAACAACTGAATCACCCATGAAAATATAGTATTACTAGCGGCTGGCTGCCCGCGACTTCATCCGCGTGGACAGTTTTTTTGCTATCCCACACGAATTGTACGTTTTTTCTGGATGAAAGGTACCCTATGTCCATCTCTGTAACCCTGACAACGTGTATACAAAATTTCATGATGATCGGTTCAGTAGATAATACGTGAAGGCGTAACAAACAAACAAACAAATAAACAAACAAACGGACTTTCGCTTTTATAATATTATATATATATATATAGTAAGGATAAGGAAGTAAGGATTTATATATTTTTCCTATAACATATAGTACAATAGACTGAAATATAGTACGATACTATATAACACAGTACAGGTGGCAACCCTATTTACAAATAAAATAACCCTGTATAATTAATTTTGTCGATGCTGCTTAATTTTATAATGTGTCTGTTAGTTTCCACAAACATCCAAAATTTTTTATTCCACCATTGTTACAAAAACTATCAACGCACGCTCAATCACCGCGGACGATGCGAACGAATTGACGCGATTGGAATGACGATCACACACTCATGATCAGTTTTTCGCGTCGCGCCGTTGGATTTATGGTAGTCATGAAACTCTGGAGCCACGATTCGACATATACAATCAAATTTAGCCTAAACTATTTTGAGTGACGGCACAGTTTTACGAAAAACTGACCGTCAATAGCCAGCTTTAAAATGGACTGATGAATTTTGTAAAAGATCGATTAATCGGCGTAAAATAATCGATTAGATCGATCATTTGAATTTTTCGATTAATCGATCAATTCTCAATAATTTTACAAGGACTAATCGATTAATCGATTAATCGAATCGATATCGAACATCACTAGCCTTCCTATCAGTGGCTAACCTTTCCATACTTCCCTACTACATTTCCTACAATGGAGAAGATAATACTTAATAATACCATACAGAAAAAGGTGGTATTTAATTAATATTATTGATAGAATAAACGTCAAATGAATGCAGGTAAAATTAATAATTGTTTGTTTTAAAATATTTTTTTTTTCTCTTTTTAATGTAAGTAACGTTCCGTAAATCGTCGTTAACTGAATTTTCCTAAATTGGAAATTATGTTCATTGATTTTGTTGCCGAAAGTTTCATCTGGGTGTTCAAGAAATAACTTAGTTTCAAAAAAATGTGCAAATGGCCGTGAAGCAATGCAAAGTGTGCAATCTTTCATAAAAAAATAGACTTTCACAGTATTACAAAAACGTGGAAATAATAAAAAAAGCCTTAATTAAATTTTAAGTCTATGATCGGTGTAATTGAATCGTAAAATGAGCTTAAAAAAGTAACTTAAATCAAAACTACCCAAGTATAATAATATCACAAATATAGTGAGTTCAAATTATAAAAAACCGGCCAAGTGCGAGTCGGACTCGCGCACGAAGGGTTCCGTACCAAAAAACAGCAAAAACTCACGTTTGTTGTATGGGAGCCCCCCTTAAATATTTATTTTAATCTGTTTTTAGCATATGTTGTTATAGCAGCAATAGAAATACACGACCTGTGAAAATTTTAACTGTCTACCTGTAGTTGTTATCAATATCGAGCAAAAAACGGCAAAAAAATCACGTTTGTTGTATGGGAGCCCCCCTTAAATATTTCTTTTATTCTGTTTTTAGTATTTGTTGTTATAGCGGCAACAAAAATACATCATCTGTGAAAATTTCAACTGTCTCGCTGCTATCACGGTTCATGAGATACAGCCTGGTGACAAACAGACAGACAGACAGACAGACGGACAGCGGAGACTTAGTTATAGGGTCCCGTTTTTACCCTTTGGGTACGGAACCCTAAAAACCTTTTCTGTTGTTAAACTGTATAATGTAGGCATCTCGTTCTACAGAAATGAAGTAGATGTACTCGTAGGTCATATTACTCATATTTTTTTCATTTTAATAATGTAATGTAAAATGTAAATGAACATTCATATTCCTAACATTTCACATCTTCCAAAACGTTTTGTACAAAAAGAAATATTTCGTATATTTTATGTTTGCTCCCAAGATAAGTCCTAAGTATTTTTTTACCAGAGACTATACAATATATTTCAGATACATTCATCATATTATACGAGAAAGCTTGACTTCTATGAATTTTGTTAAGTATTATATTTTCATGACATAAAATGTCCTACAACTCATTAAATTTTAAATTTGAAAAGATAAGAATAGAGCAGTTTTTTAGTAAAAACTATATTGCTTGTTATAATGTTTTTCTAAGTTAAACATTTATTATTATTATTTCTGTTCTTTAAAAGACGAGAAATAAAAAATCCTTAGATGAACTTTTTTGGAGCTCAATCATTATCATCATCATCATATCAGCCACACGACACCCACTGCTGGGTATAGGCCTCCCCTAAGGATCTCCACGACGATCGGTCCTGCGCTGCCTGCATCCACTGGCTTTCCGCGACCTTCACCAGATCGTCAGTCCACCTTATCGGGGCCTACCAACGGAGCGTCGTCCGGTGCGCGGTCGCCATTCCAGAACCTTTCTGCCCCAACGGCCATCGGTTCTGGAGCTCAATAATTGCTATCAATTTATTTCTTGGGACAATACAATATAGCACGGACAGCCTAGACAGCATAACTCATTTAAAAGAATATAATACAATAGAAAAATCCCATTTTAAAATATGCTTATTTGAATATTCCAGCTATTACTTAGAATACTCTGTCAAGATAAGCTATTACACTGTCTAGCTATTTTGCCAGTTGGCATGAAATATGGCATTTGCATACATAATTTTCAAATAGTTATGTCGTAAGTTGGTGAAAATGGTATGAATGCGTATGATTAACGCCGCAAAAGTTCCAAACTGAAATAATTATTTTAATTAAATTCTCTTGCTCTAATGAAATGTGTAATAATTTCTGTACATTAAATTGTTAACGAGTTTAGTTGAATTTAATAGCTTTTATGTTTCAAATACTTTTTTTGACAGGTTGCAGTTGCAGGTCCCAGGGTACTTATAGTCTAATTTCAAAATCTATCGCAATCGCTTTCAGTATGTGATACATTGATATTTCTTTTTAGCGCAAATAAAAACTTACCAAAGAAATGTAGCAATGTCATCTGTCAAATGAAAGCGATTGCGATAGATTTCGAAAATTAGACAATAAGTACCAAAATTATCTTTTTTTTTCAGATTTAGGTACCTACCTAACTAACCAACCTACCACTTATAGGTATATATGTTACCGGCCAAACCCGATTTCAGGACAAACTAGTTTGGCCTAAGCTAAACTAGTTTGTCCTAAGCTCAATAGGATAAAACAGTTTAGCCTAGGCCAAACTAGTAGATCCTGATATAAATACGCACATTCCAGGATAAACTAGTACGGCCTAGTCTAAACTCATTTAGCCTTGTCGAAAGTAATGAAATAAAATAATTAAGGTATAAATTATTATTCCTTTAACATAAATAAATATTCGCTATTTAAAAATAATGATAGGTAACTAATTTCATAAAAAAATCTTTAATATTTGTTATAAATTATTGTTTTTTCAAAAAATACTTCATTATTTTGTTACTAGCTTTTGCGCAACTTCGTCGTAGAAGGCGTCCCCGTCCCCGTTTCCGTTCAGAATAGGATCCAGAGATATTTATTATCTCGTTCCTCTTCCCGTTACCACTTTTCACTTGTCACCTGTCACTTGCCACTTCACGATTTTGCTTCCTTTTTAGCTTCCGCTTCCGCTTTAAATTACCGTCACCTTGACCATCAATCTTTATATCTATCTACCTTTTCTTTTTAATGCACAACGGGATAGTGCTTGGCATTCACCTCACCAGATGCTTAATAAAAAATATGCAAATTAATATACTTATGTACAATTTATTACTGTACTCTAATGTAAATGATGGCATATTTTTGATATATTCCTTGTGATGCATTGGATTTTTTAAACTTTTCGAGTGCCGGCAATGACGCAGGAAGTAAGAAATTCGGAGATCCATCCAGTACGCTTCCACCTTCGGCCTTATCGTCACTAAGCATCTGGTGAGGTGAATGCCAAGCACTATCTCGTTGTGCATTAAAAAGAAAAGGAAGATTGATGGTCACGGTGACGGTAATTGAAAGTGGAAGCGGAAGCTAAAGCGGCAAAAGCGTGAAGTGAAAAGTGAAGTGGCAAGTGACAGGTGACAAGTGAAAAGTGGTAACGGGAACGCGAATGGAAACGGCAACGGCAACGGGAAGAGGAACGGGATAATAAATATCTCTGGATCCTATTCTGAACGGAAACGGGGACGGGAACGCCTTCTACAGCATTTTAAGAATTTTAAAGATTTTCTAAAATATCCACGCGAATGAAGTTGCGCAAAAGCTAATAACGAAATAATGAAGTGTTTTTTTTTAAAACAACAATAATTTATAACAAATATTAAAGATTTTTTAATGAAATAAATCACCTATAATTTTTTTTTAAATAGCGAATATTTATTTATGTTTAAGAAAAAATAATTATATCTCAATTATTCTATTTCATTACTTTCGACAAGGCTAAATGAGTTTAGACTAGGCCGTACTAGTTTATCCTGGAATGTGCGTATTCATATCAGGATCAACTAGTTTGGCCTAGGCTAAACTGGTTTATCCTGTCGAGCTTAGGACAAACTAGTTTAGCCTAGGCCAAACTAGTTTGTCCTGAAATCGGGTTTGGCCGGTAACATATATATCTAAAAAAAGTTAACATAATAACTAGAGATAATGATTTTTCAATTAACTTGTAGGTTTTTTAATATCGTAAAAAAGGTGTCCTCATTGAAATTAAACAGTAATAAAATAATGAAAAACCTACCTCTAAAAAGCAAGAAATAATATTCGTAATAATAAAAACACGTCTATTGAAGTCGGGAGGGGCTTTTAGAATAAAAAAGGAATCTGTACTCCAGCTTTTAGAGGTAGGTTTTTTGAAGTCGGTTTTTTGATTCTTTTAAACAATTTTTATTTTTTTATTTTTAGTGTAGGTATATTATTTAGATAGTAAAATCGGCTCGGCCAAACGTGAGATAATTGCGAAGAAACATACATACATACTGGTCAAACTGAGAACCTCCTTTTTTAAAGTAGGTGAAAGAACTACACAGATATCCCTCTTCCAACAAAAAAATAATTATCTTATTCAGTTCATAAACAAAGAAGTAATACGACCATTATCATCGAGGTAATTCATACAAAATCATACTATTTCCGTGCTTTTTTCAAGATTACTTGAAAAGTACTGAACCGATTTCCAAATTTTAAAAAATGGGATCAACTTGGGAGTTTACCTAATGTAATACCGTTTGAATCATTTCAATCGGTCCAGCCGTTTTTGAGTAATCGGTGGACATACACAAAAAAAAACAAATATACAGACGAACAGAGAACCTCCTCCTTTTTGGAAGTCGGTTAAAAAGAGTTTCATTTAGAAGTAACAACATTTTTCTTCCACCGATCCGTCACAGACTCGTTCCAATTTTGTCACCGATTTTTTGTCGTTGGTAGTTTTTAGACTATTACAACTGATGGGTATAAAGTTTTAAAGGTAATTTAATACACATTCTAGCAATATCTAGTTTATATACTAGGTTCATACGAGTATTTCACGTAATTCCGCAACGGATCAAAACGGAAATTCCGCGTGGAATCATGCGAAATTTCGCGTCAATGCGAAAAATCGCTGTTTTTTATGCAGCACATGAGGGGATAACAACAACACTTTTTTATTTTTTTTCGATTTTTTTTAAACATGGCTAATTTTGAACGTTAGGACTAAAACCAAAACGTGTCATTAAGATTAGATTTACTTAAAAATAGTTTGTAGCTTTACTGTTTTCGTTAAAATTGGACAAAATTGGCACCAAAGCGAACTTTTCTTTGTATGAAAATTTCCTCTTTTTTTCCACAGACCGTGTCCGTATAATGTTAACTTCTCTTTTCCACGCTTTGTTGGTCTTCTTGAGCGCAGCGAAAATTTTTCTGTCTATAGTTTAGTATCACGAAGTGGGTCGGACGTCGTCCGCTTATCGCGATTCAGGCCTGCAGGCACATTCAGATCATCACATTCTGTTAATAATATTTTCAATTAGAAAAAAAGTACACAAGTACAGGGTCTTACCTGATAATCTGGAATTTTAAGGATTTGCTAAACTCGATCATACTTAGCTGAGAGAACATTGATTTTACTACAGTTTTTTTTACCAAAGGTGTATCGGAAATTTATTACATTTCTGTTTTTCAAAGAACTTACATGAGTTGTTTAGAACCTATGTGTGCCATTTGTATTTGTATAACAATTCAGAAAAGCATTTGAAATGTTACTGTAGTCTACCTGTATTCACAATCCAAGTAACAGATATAGATAGAAGAATGTAGGTTAAATATTAAAATTTAAAAATTTATTGGTTTTATATCCAATAAGTGTAATAGGAGGCATAAATTAAATCCTAATAGCACAAAAACTATCGAAGAAAAATGATTTAACTTACCGAAATACAAAGATTTGTTGAAAAAGTCCATAAAATTTTAACAAAACTTCACAGTTTAACACTTTTTTTATATTTATTAATAATATTTCAAAATGAACTTGTTAACTTTCCGATATTTTAAGCGGGAATTTTCTGTTCTTACTGACAGCGCGTCTGAACAGCACAGAGGCTCTGAAAAGACTACTGTGCGTCGCGGACTTACTTTGCTTCCCTGAATTCACCCCTAGTTCGTATGTTTTATTAGTCTTGAATAATAGTGGTATTGATATACGACTGTTTGTTGATAGTTAGTTATTTTGATAGCAATAAAAGGGAGCTTGGATAGAAACACAAAAGATAGTTTTTTTTGTGTGATTGCAAGAATGAAATGTGAGTTTTCCTTTTTGTGAAGGCGCAACATTCTGATAATACCTAACGAAGTTTCAAATAAATTGTAACTTTATAAAAGTTTATTTACCAAAATCTAAAAAAATAGCTTCTATATTTTTTGAACTGAATTAATTTTGAAAAATGTTGTTTAGTGTTTATATGTATCATCACGATTTTCATGAGATTTGAACACCCTATTTTAAGTTACTGTTACAAACGAAATACACGTTGACATAACAAAGCCGAATGTTATTTTTTGTCACACTATGCATGCAACACACGTGAACACGAAATTCGACACAACGCAACTTTATAATTTTTGGCGCCTTTTTGTTGAGGTCGGTTCGGTGACTATTTTAATTATTTGCAAATTGATTGATAGTGGATATTGTGTCTTAAAATTGGTGCAGTTTTGTGGTACAAGTGTCTACGCAACTGAAAAATATGTGGGATTATTGAAATAGGCGTGATCTTGGTTGTGTGAAGCTGAGCTTTAAGTGTAGTGGTGGCTACCTGGGCAGAACTTACCGAGTAAACTGTTTTTATATACTTGGTGCCAAATGCTCCAAGCAGCATTGGAATGCGATGCACCCGCATTCTAATGTAAACTGAAACAATACAGCTACCACTGAACTATTCAACACTTGAAACTGGCAAAAATTAGCTTCCTAAAAGAGGGGAGCAGATTGCCAAACTAAAAATAATAAGAAGAACGCAATTTTACACTGTTAACACCTGAAAATAGCATTGTGCCAATATGAAAAAAAAAGAAACTGCATAGGTAACTGATAGCAAGTTCAATATTCTAGGAATAAACCTCATTTTATTAAAACGTGGTCTATCTCCATGGTAGTATGTATGGTACCTAGGTATATAGGTAATAGTGTGGTAGACCATAACACCCGAGCCCAACCCATGTTGGACCCGCGTGGTTGGTTAAGCGAGTAATATCTAATAACGAAGGCCTGTGCCCAGTGGACACTAAGGTTTATATAAAACCGGTTTCAACGTTGAGAGCTATCTTGAGAAACTCAGCCATTTGAATTGAACTTTGAATCTCTCTTTCGTCTGAAAATGATTCGCCAATTCTTACTCGGAATGTTCTTTGTCTCAGAAAAGCTTCTATCCAATTTAATAATTTACTTAAGACGCTCTTCTTATAGGAACAGCATCTCAGGTATGATATAGCTCTCAACGTTGACAGCGGTTTATAAATAAAAATAAATAAAAATGGCTGAGTTTCTGACTATTCAAACAAAATAATTGCAGAAGTGTCTTTTTAAAAGGGCTTTGAACATTTTGGCAAAGTGGTATGGTAACCATAATTTTCGATTTTTGACGGGGATTTCGAAGTAATATAGACGAACAAAAAATTTCTTATGACATGAAGTCCTAAAGTAAGCGCAACGTTTTCGAGATGAACCGGGGAATAAGTTTAAATTTTTATTTATACAGGATCTTTAACATGGATTATCTTGGAAACGTTGCGCTGTAGGCGTTTATATCACTTAACATTTTTTATTAATCTATAGATCCTCTATCGATATACACAGGTTTCATCGTGCGCCGCTCTATTTCCGAAATCCCCGTCAAAAATAAAAAATATGGGTACCACTTTGCCAACTCCTCATACAAAGAGGTTTAATTAAACCCATTTATAATTTTTTCATTGACGATTCGGACACCATTACTATACTTAATTAAAGTGTTTATTACAGTCAGACTAAGTTGTAAATGATAATTGTCTCTATGACTCGCATTTTGGTGTCCGAATCGTGAAAATATTATAAAATTAAAGTGTCATATTCATAGACATAGAAAAATTTTCGGTCATATTGGTCAAAGTGGCCGAAATTATTTTGTTCGAATCGTCAGTAGTAACACAAATGGGAAGTTGATGGTGTGAGCTTTCGATCATTTGTGTACCTAAACACAAAGTACCTACGTAATATTTTGTGGTGTGAGCTGTGTTTGTATAAAGCTTTAATGTTGTCTGTGGTGCGCACACAACTCCCACTTGACTCTTTCCCAAAACTCTGACAATTCGCAACAATTTCACCCCTCGCTAACTTTTTTATTGAGTTGTCTTCGAGTTTTGTCGAGAACTTTTTCATTTGTTCGGCTTTGCTCGGATGATTGTATTATGATCTCTATCACAAGGGTTTTGGGTCGATTATTATAATATTAAACTACGCAACGAAGTGTTGTCATTTAATCTAATAGTTTGTAAATAAATAACTTTGAAATTACTTTCATTTATATTGCAACACGTTTTAAAACTGTTGAACGTCTGAATAATAAAAGTGATATGTTCTGTAAATGAGCATATAGGTACGTACCTAAAGTTTGTTTGATAGTCTTATTAATGGCCCTGTTCTTATCATGTAGATTTTCTCCCGCGTATCTAGCCTGTATGCGTTTTGCTTTTTTTTCATTGCATACTTACGAGTACAGTACGAGGCATATATCTTGAAATTTTTTCGACGGAGTGGGGATAATTCGTGCATGTGCTTTTGTGAGCGACCAATCGCACGCGCCCCTCTCCCGCCGCCCGCCCTTTCGACGCATAGTGCCAGAAACGCAAATTACCGCACACGCTAACGACCATGTTTTTAACAGCAAACTACCAGATATGCAGATGACCAGATTTTTTTCCGCAAACGACCAGTATCTAATTTATACGCATAGTGCCAGATACGCAAAGTACCACCTGGGACTTAGAATTATTTTGTTACTGAAGTGAAGTAGCCAAATAAACTATTTCACTACGGTTCCTCAGTCTGCGCTGCGTTCACTTTATCGTCAGTACAATAAAGAATGAATGTATCTATGAAATCATATGCGGAATTGATAATAGAGAACCTTGAACTATGAATAAAACGAAAAGTACCAGGCTAGCATGAATGTAAAGGAGGTCTTATCATACCTGTTCGTCAGACAGATCCGATCAGCATATTCCTCACAGCCCTCAACGGGAATCCTAACTGCTGATACCCTAACCTCTCTTACCAAAAATATATACTAAATACAAAAAAGTCTAAAATTACAACCGCCCGCGCCCCTTCCGCTACCCATGCCCAAAATACGCGTTGCGCGCAATCCCCAACCGATTTCAAGATATATGCCTCATACTGTACATGCTTTGTGTGCGTCACACGCATGCGATCGCAGAGAAGGCTCTTGTATTACCTTCCGCATGTAATCATAATATCGTAATTTTTGCTTATTCTACAATACTGGACGTTTCAGTAGCTTTGCCGACTCTGACCTCATTTCCATGTTCCAAAAAGCTTGAGGCTACCAATCCTACTCACGGGCCGAAAGAAAGTGACCTTAGGAAAAAAAACTAAATCCCCACGAGACTTTCACGGCCTTATTCATAAACGCCTAATAATTCCATTTTAGCTATTGTATCCTGAAAATATGTTTTATCTTTATTATATACTCATCAACTTACTGAGATGGTCAACATTCTGAATTAGAATGCTGATCAGATCAGTTAAGTGTGTATAGCGATCTGAATCTCCTCCATTCACTCCCTGGATGGCGGTCGGCCACGGTACATCCCTGGCAGAAAACCAAGACTTCAAAGTTACCTCGTTTGTATAAAAATAACACCTGTATTTCTAGACAAAGTTGATGAGTGTATATATTTTCAAAAGAGTAAAAGAAACAAATAACTTTGACTGACTGGCGGCTAGTGTTTTAGTGTATTTAGTAGATACACTGTGCTGCAGAATTATGCGACCAAAGTTCGGCTTAATTACGTCTGCAATGCTTTGTGAAATCAACACATCTCCGAAGATTACGTTACGGTTTTTTTTTCATAAAGTGTTGCCCCCAATTAGTCGCGTAACTTCGGCATAGTGCGTCTAGCTGGAGTTTAAACACTAAAAGTAATAAAACAATGTAACTTTTCATAATTATGCTTTTTACTACAAAATTCTTACTATAACATTGCATTTGTTTCCATAAATAATATTAAGTAGCAGTAATTAACATAATATTAATAACAAAGTTGGTTCGATTCTGTCACACACTGAAGTATAAATTAAGAACCTTCTAATCATTTTTACTTTTAACGAAAAAACAAGGATATATAAATTACTATTACATAATAAAAATCTAGTTAAATCGGAAAGAAACGGTGATAGTCAATTTTGATTATTGAACGTCTAAAATTGGAGTTAATAAAGAGAAGTTACTTAAAATATGTTTCAGAATCGAGCTCAAAATACTTAAAACCTATTAAAATGCAAATTTGTTGAGTATAAGTAGGTAATAATAAATAGCTGCAAAGTTTACACGTTGGTTCAGCAAAAAAAAGTGTATTTAAGTTATATTTAGCTTATAAAAGAATCTATATGCTTCACTTGTCTTATAAACATAACGGTGATAAAAATTAAATCTTATAAAGTATGTTGTTTTATATAATTAAAAGACTATAATATCTTCCTCACATATCTGTGAGAAAAAAAGCTTAATTATCAATGGTAGAAACAAACATTTTATAAGTCATTATTTGGTATAAGTAATATTTTAAGGCCACATCCATTGGCAGGCACTTGCACGAATATTAAACTGTAAACAACAGTTAAATCAATTATGCCACAAGTTTCTGAAGTACTTTATCTGGTCCCTCTATCTGACTCTTTATCGAACAGATAAACCTTCTTTAAACCGGGCATAAGAAGTACAAGAACTTACACATACATTTTAACGTTCATCATAACATTAGGCTAAAAAATATTTGTTTTGATTATAAACTATGATTTCAGATCACTCACACACTTAAAAATATTTGAACTTCAAACAATATGATTTAAAATTTGCTTTCGTACTGGAATTTGTAGTACTACAACTACAACAATATATGATGAAAACATATTTATAAAACACTCCAGAATATATTTTTATAATGTTTTTTTTATTATTAAAAAGTACAAAAATGTTAATTTCAAAGGCACAAGGCATGTTGATCAGTCGTTTTATACACGATACACTTAAGTACTCTAAACATTTGTTTTAATGAAAAAATTTTGAGAAGTATAGCGAATATGCTTGTCCAAATCATCAGTCACAAATTCTTGCCTTTTTGAGCTGCCATAGTAAAAAAACTATTTTAACCACTAATAAAAATAGTGCATTGAATTTTCAGATTTTAGGCCTTCACAATGCAATTTTAAAAGAAGTGTCTGAGCTGCTACGGGTGAGTAGATTTTTTCTAGTATTTTTTCTAATATATTAATTATCTTAAAAATAGTGTATGTAATTTCTCTAAATAGTTATAGATTTCTCTTTGCCAGTCTGCAACTTAAATTGATAGACCACATTTTTAGCATTAAAAACCCTAATTAGTGAATTTTCAGGGGATATTTACGCAGCACTTTATCACTTTTACTATTGATATTTCTGTCTGTACTATGGGCAACAGCGACGCTTAACCAGTTTGCAACAAAATTCGTGTGCGCGCGTATCGCCCCTACACGAACTAAACGTATGGTTGTGACGGCGCGGCGTGCAAGCGATTTTGACCTTAGCAGTGGTTAAGCGTCGCTGTTGCCCATGGTACCTATCATAGAATTATGTCACATTTGAAACTTAGTTCATTTCAATACTCCCATCATTTACTAAACTTACAAATAATTATTAAAGAAGCATAAGTTGCAAAAAATCACATCAAATCATTGTAATACAGTTTGCAACCAATGTTTTCTTCAAAATACATTTTTCTTTATAGTGACTAAATGAGGTAAGGAATATTTTTATAAAATATTATTCCACTTTCTGCGTTTTCTTGATCTCCAGCAATTTCAAGATGTTTAAACACCAGAACATGGCTGAGATGACGTAGAAGACTTGTAAGGAAGTCCCTAAGGGGCTGGTGCCAATGAGGCTTCTGGTGAGGAAAGCCAGGAAGGAACACCTGATAACTTCGAGGATAGGAGCATACTTGGAGTTGTCGAATAACATTCCAATGATGGTGAGGCAGGCAACAATGTAGAGAGCGAACAACAATACGGAGATTGGTGTCATGCCCTGCAAAGAAAAAACAATAAAACTGTTAATGTAGTTTAAATAGAAAATGTTAACAAAGAAAATAACGATATATTTAGAAATGATTGTAAAAAAAGACTAGACAAAGGTCTTCTAACTGTGTTTACACTATAATCCGAAGTGTGCAAAATGTTTGACGATTTTTAATCGCCTGGAGAGGATCGAGGAGCTCGGTGGCGCAGTGGTTTAGCGCCTGGCCCAGCGATTGCGGAAGTTAAGCAACGTTCGCAAGGGTCGGTCATGGGATGGGTGACCAAAAGTTTATTATCTCGAGCTCCTCCGTGCTTCGGAAGGCACGTTAAGCCGTTGGTCCCGGCTGCATTTGCAGTCGTTAACACCCACCAATCCGCATTGGGCCCGCGTGGTGGGTTATGGCCCATCCTCCTTACCACCCATAAGGAAGGCCTGTGCCCCAGCAGTGGGGACATCAAAAATGGCTGATAGATAGAATCGCCTGGAAAAGGGTAAAATAAAAATAAAACGGCACAAAAAACATCAGTTTCGGCCCTGCAAATATGAAATCAAATTAACAACTTATAAAAGATCCTTTTATTGTTCTGAAAACTTTTACGTAATCTTTTAATAATAGGCACCTCCTACTTATCGGAAGAAAGTTGGGTCTTTAGAGTAATTAAAATTCTATTATGGAGGTGGATTATTTCAACGTTTCTAATAATAACTTTACGTTTTATTAAAATTTGTGCTTACGGCTTTGTTAATGGTTTGGTTAGGAAGTTGAAAATATCTTAGATCAAGTTGTATCCGTCGAAAATAGACGGTTTGTTTGGAGTTCTATAATTAAAACAAAGTAATCTGAGTCTATTATTCACAACTTTTCATGGCTTTTGAAAGCATGCTGAGGTCTTTTATAAAACCACCTACTGGTTTTTTAACGAGAATAGAAAATGGAGAAATAACAAAGTTTCTCAAACAGAAAAATAACGATGACTAAAATTTTAAAATTTCAATAGATGAGGTCGCCGAAATTATTTCGACTAAACAGTTAACAGTATTCATAATATTTTTGATAGTGACTAACGAAATCTCCAACTGATTATTAACATTGAAAATGTTTTTTCGATCGCTTCAGTAAGGTACCCAATTTCAGCCAAAGTGAGACATTGCCCTGGTCCCGTGAGTTTTGGGTCTACGTGTATGTACTAAATGTCAAAAGATGCGTCTCAGCAAGGGCTATAATATGGTGAAAAAAAATTTTGAAAAAGTCAAAAACTTTTTTCGCAAATCGCATAAATGTAGGAAAATGACACACTTTTTCGGGGTCTTTTCTCACTAAATCGACAATTTCTCAAAAACGAAAAGCGATATCGAAAAAATGAAAAAACCCCTAGAGATATTGAGTTAGGCTACCTACTGAAATTAGTATATATCCCTGACTCTTACGGTCTGGGCTGTAGCTTATCCTTTATGAAGCGAAATGTTGGGATACCGCGGGCGACGTGCGCGGCGCGGGATAATGGTAATACGGATTGAAGTTTTTAAATAATTGTATATTTCAAAGCTTGTAATAGTGTTTTATATTTTGTATATTTTATTTATTTCCACATTTTTTATAAAAAAAAGTATTTAGATATATATTAAAACCATAATATTGATATTGATTAGCTCTAGCAGGTTAACAGATGGTATGACGTGAATAGAGCGTGAAGCAAGTGCTGATTCCAGATCTAGTCAAAGATTTAAAAATCGTTAGATATGGCGGCGCGGGGCGGCACCATAGTGTGACTGCACTGAAATGTCTCCATAAGTCCATATTCAAGTAAGTGACGTCGCTTACTATGTGAAAACGAAAGAGAAAGTAGTGTTAGCAATAACTGTAGGAGCAAAAGAGATGACGCTATTATCTCCAGTACACGTGCTAGGCGTCGTAGTGAGTTTTTGTGTGTAGAGAAACGGATAAACTAATCTTGAGCGAAAGTTGAACAGAAGAGAGGTTTTAGTTTGAGGCCCGAGGCGAAGCCAAGGGCCTCTACTAGATCCAAAATATTATATATATCGGGGGTTGCTGTTATTTCAATTTCGAGATTTGAAATTACTCGATCAGTCAGGCACGTCTTTCTTAGTGACTGCGATTCCAAATTTTACAACGATCTCTGAGAATGAGAGTGTGATGATGATGCCTAGGTAAACATGAGGGTTGTTATCGCACATTCGAGTGATGATGAAGTCGGCGCGAGAGTCTCGCATGCTGCATTTTTTATTATTTGTATTAGGGTTAATTTATTTAGAAATTCAGACGGTTTAGTTATACATAGTACTTAGGTTACCTTTCAATAAAATATTAATGTCTATAAAAAAAAAATTGTTTTGTTAAATTCATTAAATTCATTTTCAATGTACCAGAAGGTCGTGAAAGGCACGAGATCTGTGAATTTTTTTAATAAAGGGCTAGTACGTTAGCTTATTTGATAGAAATAATTTTGTTATATGAATTTGTACGATAACGTGGGAAAAACAAACTCAATAAAATAACAAATAACAAAGCAAAATGCGCAAATAGGTATCTAAGCGCTCAGAGAATAGTAAACACAAGCTTGGAAACACACTGAGAAAAACTAATTTCTATTGAAATCCCCTATTCCAAAGCTTTGCAGATCAAAATATCAAGTGGATTTTATTTCGATCGAGAGAAAACACGTTTCTGAACATTGATTGATCCTTACTGGGATATTTTTTCTTTTAGCCTGGAGGGTTAAGGTAATCCTTCTAAAAAGGAATATTTCTTATCTGACCTTCTGAACCCTATGTTATTGGAGTATTATAATAAGTGTTGTTGATCCGTGTTGTCCGAGTTAACCTTTGTTTGCTTAAAATCACCATTTGAAGAATAAAATGGTGATTTTAAGCAAACAAGGGTTTACTCGGCTCCGTACTTTTCTCTTCAAATTCTTTCCTCTCAGAAATATTGTTGGTTAGAGAAAGAAAAGCGAAATAGATTATTTTGTAACATGTTAGCTAAGATGAATAAACAGTTTAAATAAGTCTCACCATATATCTAGCTGCGAGCTCAAAGAATCCATACAAAATTATAGTGTAATGGACCACCAGGTATACATTGCACCATGTGGGTAGGTGGACGTCATATTTCTCTCTTGGCAGGATCTGTTAAAAAATAAGGAAATTAATATGAGCTTCATTTAAGAAGAATCTTTTAAAGAAGAGCGCTGTCTGTAAGTCTGAGCATAGGAGGGGGTAATGCGGCAGTAAAGTGAAACCACGTGAAACTTTTGGTAGTGCGGTGGTGCAAATAACTGCAGTCGCTGAGACAGAAAGACTGGAGAGCGATGAGCAAACTCCTAAATATATTAGAGTGGATACTTCTGACACAATACTTAACAATAAGTGTTTTACAATACTTAGAAGAAGTGTTCCAATAAAAATTCTGTTATATTGATGGAGGTACTGTAATAAAACATATATTTATATTTCTTATAAGGCGTACGTATTTTATCTGGTAACATCATCGTATCAAGACCTTTCCAGTCTTACTCCTTATCAGATCTTCATCTATAAACACAAATTCTTTTTCTAGAGTAACGACTAAGTAAATAATACTTACATCGATTTTCATGGCCTCGTCTCCCAACCGATGAGTTCCAGGTTCCCAGCTTGGTCCATAGAAGACTGCCCTGAACCGGTCACCAAACTTGTCGAATCTTCTGAACTTTTCCAGCACATAGCAGGTGTAGAAACCCTAAAACAAAAAAAAACTGGTCTTGAATAACTGTATTTTTTAACCGCTAGTGAGTCCTTGCCCTACATTTCGTGTGATGATGAGGTTCACTTCGCCACTTCGAAAGAAGCCCACTTTACCCGGAATTCTCAACTATACTATACTATAGCTTGTATGAAGAAATGAAAGTAATTTGGAGGGTTTACATAAATGGGAGAATGGGCAAAATGTCCCAAGTGTTGTAGCACTTTGAGTTGTATATCATTAGAAAGGTCTCATTTAGTAGATCAAAGTATTGTATGACAGCGAATCTGAATTCCGCGTTAGTAAAAAGATACAGGAGTTTGAAGATCGTATAATTAGTATTAAAGTGATAGTGTTTTGTATCATATGATCATATCATATTAGACCATCAATATGAATAAACACTCTAAAAAGTACATTCATATTTAAAAACAATACTACACATTTTTAAAGGTACTTCATCATCATCATCATATCAGCCACACGACACCCACTCCTTAGCATAGGCCTTCCCCACGGATTTCCACGACGATCGGTCCGGCACTCCCCGTATCCAGCGGCTTCCCGCGACCTTCGCCCTCATGTTGGTCCACCTTGTCGGGGGCCTACCCAGGGAGCCGAGTCCTGTGCGCAGTTGCCATTCCAGAACCATTACGCCCCAACGGCCATCGATTCTTCTCGCTATGTGTCCAGCCCACTGCCACTTTAGCTGAGCTATCCTTCTCCGGAATCTCATACGGATCTCCTCATTTCTGATTCGACCAAGCAGGGAAACGCCTAGTATTTCTCTCTCCATTGCAGTCAACAACTTCAAGTGTATAATGTTCCCAACATGAACTAGAGCGGGTAGGTAGGTACAACATGAGTATTCGACATGATTTTTGTCTTATCCATGATTATTCTGAGACCCACTCTTTGGGAAGTACTACGGAGATCTTCGAGCATCGTGTTCAGGTCTTCCAAGGTCTCAGCCATAAGAACTAATCATCGGCAAAACGAAGGTGTGTTGTGTGAAGAGTTTCGAGATATAACGTCTCCCTGTAACCACACCTCGCTGTGCTCTGATTCTGTACTCGGACCGACATGGTGGCATTTTCGTATAAGTAGCTCAACACCTTGATACACCTATAGTCCACTTGGCATTGGCACCTCTGGAAAGACTGCAGCACCACCCAGGTTTCTGTCGAATCAAAGGCTTTCTCATAGTACACGAACGCCAAGCAAAGTGGCAGATAATACTCTTCGGTCTTCTGTATAAACTGCCGCTGCGTATGAATGTGGTCTATTTTTTTATTTATAGACTGTCTGCGCATTTGTTCTTACTTTCACCTGATGGAAAGCGAAGTGAAGGACGAAGATTGAGCACGCACAGTCAGTCAAATGCCTATTTACTCTGGCCTTAAGGCTAAGGTCTTCAAAGACGCCTAAGTTATATTGTTCGGGGAACACAGACGCAGGGAAGGCATTCCACATCTTAGCTGTTCGAATCAAAAAGTTGGAACAGAAGCGTTTCGTGCGGGTACGTGGAATATCGACAACATAAGGATGAAAAGCCACCCTGGGTCTTGTACTCCAAAGGTGAAATGGGGAAGGAGGTATGAGATTGTGTATGTATGTGATCTATCGAGCTAAATCCTTTTCGGAACCCGGCTTGTTCGGGAGATAGGAAGTCGTTGAACCTGCGAGCGAGACGATTCGTAAGGACATTCGAAAACAATTTATAAACGTAGGCTCAGAAGTGAGATCGTTCTGTAGTTCTTTAGGAGGGACTTGTCACCCTTTTTAAAGAACAAAATCACCTTATGTTCCATGTCTTCAGCGTTCTACCCTCGACAGCGACGAAATTGAAAAGCTTCTGGAGGACTTGTATCAGCTTATATACCGCCCGCTCTCAGAAGTTCTGTAGTGATTCCGTCGTCACCCCCCCGCCTTGTTTTTTTGTGTGTCCATCATACATATGTGGGGGTTTGCCATAATCGCCATGCTTGGATGGCGGGTTGGCGATCGCTGACGCAGATGCTGCTGCCCATCTCTTGATGGCTGTGCTGCCTTAGTCGCCTTTCACGAAACGCCAAACATGGTTCTCTCTATTGCACTTTGGGTGACTTTGCGCCTTCTTATGAGACCCATCGTTTCGTTAGTGACTACGTTTCACTCTCGTATGTCGTCACCAACCCACACTGGTCAAAGACTTTCCTGTTGCGACACTGAGGTACCTAAGTAGGACGCGAGATTTTCCGAAGCTTCCCGAATGCTACACATCCGAGCTGTATTCGACGAGAGATCTTGTTCTCGAAATCGAACATACCTAACTGGTTTGTCTTCTGACCTATAGTTAATGGTCAAAACCTCCAAGTGTAGTGTATTTATTATTGTCAAATAAAAAAATAATGGTTAATGAACATGATTCTCTGATTTTCTATATTTCTAAACCTTTACTCGCTACGGTTTACTGAAAAATAGAACACTAAGCTTATCATATTTATTAGGTTGCCTGTCCATTGACGCAAAGCGAGGCAGCAGAGCGGAGAAACGAAGCAATATTACCAATAGGATTGCATAAAATCTCCGCTGCGCTGTTCTATTGGTTAATATTTCTTCATTTTCCGCTACGCTGCCTCGCCCCGCGTCAATGGACGGGCAGCCTTATACAGAGTACATGGAATAGTGCTCATCATACGGAGTAGTGCTCTCAATGGAGGGCATACTTGTCGCAATCAATGATTCAGACAACGCATTTACTAAAGTGGCTAACTGATTGTGGATTATGCAAACAAACAAAAAAAAATACACAGAGCTCATCAGTGGATCAGCCCTGACACCTAGCAGAGAAACCACCGAGGCTGAAATCAGCAAGGAGAGCCTCATAGTAATCATTAAGATACACAATACTAAAAAAACTCCGACAAAAACGTAGCAAAAACCGATATTATTTGTTCTTGATGCTATTTTTTTCAATTAATTTCAGACATATTTTTTTTTACTTTGACGTTACCTAGAAGAAAATATACTAATTATATGTGATGAGGACAACATATATAACATTTAAATATATGTCATATATTGCTACAAGGGTTGGGACACTCTTCATATAAAATTGCCTATTCTCTTTTAGTGAAGGAAATCTGACGTCATAACAATTAATGAACATTTTTGAGTTACATACGAGGCAAACATTTTGACACTTTTTCAACGGAGTGGGGATAAGTTCGCGCATGTGCACTTGCGAGCGACCAATAGCGCGCGCCCGCGCCTGCCGCACGCGCCCCTCACCGCTACGCATACCCAAAATATGCGTTCCGCGCTATCCCCACCCGATTTCAAGATGTTTGCTTTGTACTTGGGTGGCAAGATAACGTTGCGGTTACGGGTGAAATGCGCTTCGGACTTCTACGTTATCGACTAACTAGACAATGTTGATGTTTTAGTAAAAAAAAAACTGAAAAACCTTGTGTGTTGATTAGATTTGACTTAATACAAATACAAATACAAATACAAAATATTTATTTCATTATCTTAGTCTAGTACAATAATAAGTGGTTGGAGCTAACCTTTTAAGCAACAGTTTGCTTGTGTTAGGCAGCACCGCTCTTCCATAGCTTGGTTACAATAGACTACGTTAAAACTGCAAATGGTCACAACCAATATTTAAGTTTTTATTATGGATACTTTATGAAATACAATATACTATAAAAATTAAGCAAAACAATACTTTAAAACTATGATAAATTATACCTGCTATTTATTTACGAATTTTACAAATGATTATAAATGCGCCTTATTGTATATATGTGTGTGTTAGTGTGTGTGTGTGTGTGTGAGTGTGCGTGTGTAGTGCGTGTGTGAGTCTATGCGTGTGTTAACTTATATTAATCAATTCTATTTCTTAATAAAGTTAATAATATTGTTAAGACGAGTTAAAAGTAATTTTATATCACAAAATTTAATATTCCTCTAATAATTGATGAACATGTAGTCTAATATGCTTTGGGTGAGAACAATTCCAATAGGTACGCCTTCTGGTAAACATTTTATGAATTTATAATTCACGGCGTGGTTTCCAATTTGATCCTTAGCCTACTGAATTTTTAAATTTGCAAAGGTTTATTGTTCTCTCCTGTATACTTACTAGAATAAATAAAGCATTTATAAGTAGGTTCTACAAAGTAGGTTACGAACTAATTATGCAATTACATATAAAGATGATTTTAAAATAAATTTTCAGAGGTCTGTTCAAGCAAAAAATGTGAACCTCCAAAATATGCAAAACAAGCTAATTTAGTAAAAGACCTGAGTAAATATTTTATTTTAACGTAAATGTTTGGAGTTTAAATATAATCAGAGGCTGCACGGCTCTTTGGAGCTAATGGTTTCAGCCAATTACAGGCGAGAGGTGCTTTTAACTGAAAAACCGTTTCGCGTACTGTTTAATTAGTTTAAAGGTAACTGGTTTATTTTTAACTTCGAATATTTTCGCTGTTGACCTGCTGGCTTTTTGGAAACTGCTGAGGTATTTCGGATGTTTATATATTTTTTGGCGGGAGCATTTGACCAATTTGTTGGCTATTAATAGACATTGGGTTTTACAGGCAGTTTCAAATATATTTCAATGATATTTCTTATCTAGAAGATCTATGAAATGACTCAATTTACACCATATTTAATCAGAATCAGAATTAACTTAATAACTATGACATACATATAATTAATGTATTAGAAAAATACTAGAATAAATCGACTCACCCGTAGCAGTTCAGACGTGACATACATACTTAAAGAATGTGTCAATTATATTAATTATCTTAAAGGAATATATCGATAGATGTTCAGAAATAGATTTAATTAGACAAACTAATGAGCTTTCTGCTTTGAGCCAATTTTGGTAATGACTAGTTCGAAGTTGCGGTGTACATTATGATTGTATGTAGTTAAATGTTTTGTACATTTCTTGGTGTTTGGTTAGGGGACGTCCATTAATTACGTGAGGTGATTTTGGCGATTTTTCGACCCCCTCTCCCCCCTTAGTGAGATGTCGTGAGATTTGGCTCGACCCCCCCCCCTCCTATAAATCTCACGTGAGATTTTTCAAAACGTGTATTTTTAGTGTAATTACGTTAATCTGTGCTTGCTTGCTTTGCATTTATTTAAATAAACATTATTGTTTAGGATTTAGCCATATTTTGGTAAGAAAAATGTTTAACTTTATTTTACCTAGTTTTTTCGCGATACTGTTCCTCTGCAGAAAAAAAATTACGTGATATTTGCTGAGACCCCCCCTCTCCCCCACGTGAGATTGAGTGAGATTAGGCTCAACCCCCTCCCCCCCCCTAAATGCCTCACGTAATTTATGGACGCCCCCTTATATATATTTGGTATTGCTGATATCGAGATCAAGTAGGTAGGTAATTGTATTTAATAATGAAATAACAGATTTTTGTTTCAACAGATTAGTTCCGAAGCAAATATTTCGCAAAATATGGGCAAGCAAAGTAATTACCTATGTTGAAATATTAAAACACCCAATGAAAGTCTGTAATACACAATTTTATGTATGACAGGCATAATGGAGCCAATAATATTGTATGGAACCGTTATATTTTTTCATAAAATGTTCATAATAATATAAAGTAATTATCCTTACATAGGTATAAGTAATAAAACAGCAAAAAAAGTGTGTCTATACATTACATATATTTAAAAAAATATCTGGGTGATGGAGACATAGTAATAGAGTAAGAATTGAAAAACAAAGTGTGTCTGTTTGTGTGTCTGTTTGTTTGTCAGTTTGAACACGATAATCTCCGTACGCCGAAGTCATAAAGTCCACGCGTATGAAGTCGCGGGCATCAGCTAGTATTGAATACAATACAAACACTCATACCATTAAAACAACAAACAACCACTTTATTAACCGACTTCAAAAATTTGAAAAGGACGAGGTTATCTATTCGTCGCGTATATTTTTTTTTATATGTATGAACACCGATTACTCAAAGACGGCTGAACCGATTGGAATGATTCAAACGTTATAACGTGAGGTTTGTTTCCAAGTTGGTCCCATTTTTTGAAATTTTGAAATCGGTTCAGTAGTTTGTAATCTTGAAAATACTGTCGTTTTCGTTCCCGTTTTTATTAATATATGAATTGAGACGGATTTTCAACCATTACTTTTTTGTTTATGAACCGATTTAGATGATTCTTTTTTTGTTTGAAAGAAGACACCTTAAGGATGATACCGTATTAATTTCATTGGTATTGGACTATGGATTTTAAAGATACACGAGGGATCTTCTCAAAATCAAATAGGAACTGTACAGTGATTGAAATATTGGTAGGTTTATGACAATCAAAAACACCTATCTATTGTGCGGAACTCGTGGAAATTGAGTTACTCGGGGTATACCATTGAAACATTTTAAACATTATAACGTTTTATTTTATAAAATCATCTCTTACAAAGGTACCTACCACAAAAAAGTTTAAAATAAAAAAGCTTTATAAAAAAAGCACAACCTCCTTCAAAAATCTTAAAAAACAGCTCTATAAAAAGCAAGAAATAATGTTCAAATCGATTACCTAATTAAAACACGTCTATTGAAATCGGGTGGGGCTTTTAGAATATAAACAATACAATAAGTAAAAAAATTACTTCCAGCTCCACCCGACTTCAATAGACGTGTTTTAATTAGGTAATCGATTTGAACATTATTTCTTGCTTTTTATAGAGCTGTTTTTTAAGATTTTTGAAGGAGGTAGTGCTTTTTTTAAAAAGCTTTTTTTTGTATTATTATGTATGTGTTAACTAAATCATAGTTTTGTATTGGAGCAATGACTGAGATATGGGCGGATTAATCAAGTATTTTTTTTATTTATTAGACTGTGATGTGTGCAGTTTTTGGTTTTCAGAGCATAAATATCATAGAAACTTATTTTTCGAAATTATGCATCAATGTTTTCTCCAATCACGACCATGTTTTTTCTCACTGTAATATAATCAACAATGAGTCTTATTTTCACAATATAAAGCTTTCAAAATCAATAAAGGTAATCAAAATATTTCCAAACGAAAAGAAAACATGATGAAAGATGAAACGATCCCGTCAATATCGGAGATAATAAAATTATGTTATCCTCAAAGTGAGGTGTTTTATTAAATACTTTCCATTATTTCGTGAGAAAATTAAATTTTATTATTGGGTTTACGAACGGGTAAAAAGTATAACATTGTAGGGTTATTGTTTTCATTCACTATAAAGCAGTGAAATTAAATGTTAACTTTCTCGACAATACCAAAACATAACTTAAAAAGTTTATTAGATAAGCTCAAACGAATCTTAAAGTTAGAGCCACCTAAAGTTGTCAGATTTTACAGAAACTAGAACTGCCTCCTTACAATGACTGTCAATAGCTTAGATCATTAAAAATTCTCTAAGGTAAATAGTAATATCGAACGAAGCGATGTTGTGATTGGGATGGCGCTATACGCTATATATAGCTCTGTCTCTATAACAACATCACTTTGATGTTGCTATAAGAGCTCAGAGTAAGGCCTCTGATAGCTTCCTTAAAGTTAAGGAGACATGAACTTAAGATTTTAGCTAAGAATCCTTTGAGTATTCGGCCGTAGGTCAGTTTAAATATTAACTAAATATAATAAAAGTTATTCTTAAATGTGACAGACAAATGAATGATAAAAATTTTCAATTTGGCGGTATAATACGCTAAATACTATCTAGGCATTAATAATCAGCCCGAAACAAGTTATTAAAGTACTTACTTGTAAATACAATGGGTTGAAAGAAGGCTGGTTATATATGAGTCCATAGACGATCTCCACTTTGTCAGTCTCTGGTCGGAAGGTGCCGAAGATACGGTCCCAGATGATGAGGACTCCCCCGTAGTTTACGTCCAAGCAGTACTTGTTGCTGCCTGTGGAAAGAAAATATCATAAGAAAAAAAATATGAAACATGCTTTATCTTTAAAAATTAATTAGAAGACCATAAAAGGTCATGTGCACGTTTCGAAGAATAAAATAAATAATTTTTACAAGGAATCGAATCGGACCCTTGTTGGGTGACATTATTGTCTACTGGCTTTTGCCCGCGATTTCATCCGCGTGGATTAGTTACTTTGGGCATGATTTTTATTAAGATATCTATACGACCATATTACTATCATCAAGGTTGTTCACACAGTTCACACCAGAATCATAGTAATATAGTAATTTCGTGGAATTTTCAGGATTACATGAAAACTACTCAAACGATTTCCAAATTTAAAAAAGTGAACCAACTTCGGAGTTCAACTGATGTTATAACGTTTGAATCATTCCAATCGGTTCAGCCGTCTTGGGATAATCAGCAAACATACACAAAAAAAAAACCGGCCAAGTGCGAGTCGGATTCGCGCACGAAGGGTTCCGTATCAAAAAACGGCAAAAAATCACATTTGTTGTATAGGAGCCCCCCTTAAATATTTATTTTATTCTGTTTTTAGTATTTGTTGTTATAGCGGCAACAGAAATACATCATCTGTGAAAATTTCAACTGTCTAGCTATCACGGTTCATGAGATACAGCCTGGTGACAGATAGACAGACAGACAGACGGACAACGAAGTCTTAGTAATAGGGTCCCGTTTTTACCCTTTGGGTACGGAACCCTAAAAACAAACATACAGACGAACGGAGAACCTACTTCTGTTTTAAAGTCGGTTAAAAAGGTAACCGGTCCTTTCCGAAGCTCTACACTATCTTCGTACCAAATTTCATTAAAACCTGTTCAGTAGTTTAGGCGTGAAAGCGTAACAGACAGACAGACAGAGTTATTTTCGCATTTATAATTATTAGTATGGATGTAACGCATATAGCTACGGCTACGGAGGTCAAATTTAAATTTCATTAAACTGCCCCGTATCCAAAATAATTGGTATTTTAACCAACCCAGCAAGAAAGTAAATTCAACATTTATTTTCAAATTCACCCCCACCCTCCCTTTTTCAATTACCCGAAGATTTATAGGAAACGAAATTACCAATTCCATCTTTATTTAACAGCGAGGATAAACCGTCATAAATTGACTTTAATATTAAATCTGTAATCCTCTTTCGATCTTCCTCTTTTCATTTAAGAGCTAATTTAGAACATGGGAAAGCAAAAAAGCCATAAAAAGTATGCTTTGCGTATTGTAACTTCTATAGTTTTACAAGATTTGCTTCGCATTTTTTCCTATCAATATTCTTTACTGTCGCTCAGAACCGATTGAACCACCGATGTTCGAAAACTAGTAGCTAGTTCGAACGTACGTTTGTGCGAAATAAATAACTTTTGATCGATGTAAAAATTAATCGACTCAACATTAATTCGAAACACAATTATTCGAAAGTACGTTTGTTCGAAATTTACATTAAACGTCAGCTTACCGATGCCAAAGGGCGCGTCCGAGTTTTTACATTCATTTGCTAAAAAAGTAATGTTTTCTTTGTTTTGGGTAATGTACGAGTGTTTTTGACATCTCCCCAGAGCCTTTTCTGATAAAAATATCAACTGTTCCATAAATACTAACCAGTAGATAATCCAAACAGGATTTAATTAGTAAAGGCTGACATCAAAGCAGAATCATTTGGAACGAGTATTTACATATTTTATGAATAAAACCAGTTAAATATTTAGGTAGCGACGAAAGGATGGGATTATTAATTAATTATTAAATTGTGCCTAAAGCCGATGATAAATGAAGGTAAAGTAATTAGTATTGTTTCTTTGAAAGCTTTATTGTTACACACCGCCTGTTGATCTTAAATATAATCTGGGGGCTTATTGTCTAATTTAGAAAATCTATCGCAATCGCTTTCATTTGACAGATGGATGTGACACATTGCTGCATTCCTTTGGAAAGTTTTTATCTGTGCCAAAAAGAAGCATCAATGTATCACATCTTGAAAGCGATTGCGATAGACTTTGAAATTAGACAATAAGTAAGTACCCAGGTAAATTGTAATTATCATTTTATTTACCACCGTGCAGCTGTGTCAAAGCCATTATAAACAAATCCCTTACCATGATGGACCCTGTGATGGCTTGGCGTGTTCAGTATGAACTCCAGAGGGCCTAAGCTCTTGATGGCTTCTGTGTGAATCCAGAACATGTAGATGTAGCTGAATTGGTGATGCATCACAAACTGAGCTGGAGGGATCGCTACTGCCAGCGGGAGGTAGAATATCTGGTGACAAAAAGGCCAAATTAAAATATACAATATGCAACAGAATTGATAGGTAAACCATGGTAGATAGGGACCATCAATCTGAAAAACTTTTACTATGGGACCAACTCTTCGCGGTAAAAAATCAGCTGTTTCATACAAACATGCATTATTGACGAAGACATCAAATTTTTTTTTCGCGATTTCAGGGTTGGTCCCAAAGTAAAAGTTGTTCAGTTTGATGTTTGCTAGATACCATATAATTTTCCATAAAAAAGTGCTAAGATTTAAAAGGTATTTTTCTGATAAATTAATTCTGTAATCAACTTATCGACCTGACTGTCAAATTTTTTACTGTAATATATCTCCTATTCGCCGTGTGTCAGTTATAATTTAAAAAAGTGTTTTTGTATAAAAATCCTTTTTATTCTGACACAAATTAACGAATACCGATAAAATACCATTGAATCCGTTAAAAATTACGGTTTAAACTGTATTTTTTTGTATCGTTATATTTTTTACAGTATTTCAATCCCTGTTTATAATAAACTAGCTTCCGCCCGCGACTTCGTCTGCGTCTATCCCTAAGGAACAGTTCCTTTTTTCGGGATGAAAGGTACCTTTTGTCCTTCTCTATACCCCTGACAACGTGTGTGTAAATTTAAAAAAAAAAACGAACGGCCTTTCGCATCCTTACGAATATTATAAATGCGAAAGTCCGTTTGTTTGTTTGTTTGTTACGCCTTCACGTCTTAACTACTGAACCGATCATCATGAAATTTTACATACACGTTGTCAAGGATACAGAAAAGGACATAGGGTACTTTTCATCCCGAAAAAAGGAACTGTTCCCGAGGGATAGACAAAATACTATCCACGCAGACGTAGTCGCGGGCGGAAGCTAGTTTATAATATTAGTAAGGATTAGTTCCCGTTCCCGTTCTCGTTCTCATTCCTGTTCTCGTTCCCGTATAATTTTTCCATAAAAAAATTGAACCCCCGTTTCATGGCGCCGTGTTGGACTTAAAAATACCTAAATGCCATTTTCGCAATCAACATCTCATAACTCCATTCAGCCCTTAAGGAGAATTTCAGAAATTAACGAAATAAATACACGTTTCATCATTTGTTTATAGAAATACTCCTACAAAGATTCAAGTCGTAATGTCAATTTTATATTTTTTCCATACAAAGTTTGAACCCCATATGACCCCTTTAGGGGTTGAATAATGTCCACCACTAAAAATAAATGTCATTTTCGCAATCAACAACCCATGAAACCTCGATAACGACATCCATATCGATTTTGGGCTTTTTGTACCCCATTTACCCCTAAAGGGTTGAGTTTCGGAAAACCACGAAACACGTGTTTGCTTATTTGTTTTTAGAAGTACTTCTACGAAGTTTCAAGTTCAAATGTCTGTTTAATTTTTTTTTTCCATACAAACTTTGTATCCCCATTTCAACCCTTTAGGGATGGAATTTTCTAAAATCCCTTCTTAGTGGGTGTTTACACTGTATAAAATATCAATTTACAAAATTTCAAGTCCCTAGGTTCAGTGGTTTGTGCTGGGCAATAGTCTGTCAGTCACCCCTTCACTTTTATATAAGAGATGTGCTAATGGCACAATGTTGAGTTGAAGTATGAGATTTTAAAAACATAAATACTGCAATTTGCGCATAAATTGTACTAAAGAAATATGATGACCTGAGTGGTGCAGTGGTCGACATGCTAGTCTACCACGGGAACCTCTCGCATTGTTCAATTCCCGGCCGGGCAGAACACAAATAAATAAATAATATAGAGTCCACATTCCAATAAATATAACTACATTTGTTAGACTGTAGGTATCTTCGGAAGTTTAGTCAAAGTTCGGGAAAATCAATTGATGTCGCAAAGGTAAAGTAAGTTTTAGTTGGCAACTAAAGTCTGATTATGTGACTTGTCTTGTTAGGTACTTCTTTCTCTAATTTGTTGCCTTTATCAAAAAGATTTAACGAGTCCATTAGGTTTACCTAATACAACTATTTTTGATTTAGGATAAAGTTTGTGATGATTACCTGATTCATGTTTTAACATTCATGTTTGTCTTTATACCTACGTGAAAATACACAACTTTTGTTTTCCCAAGAAATTATATTAAACTTTCTGCATGCCAATTCTTGGAATTTCATATAAATATTATTTCGGCTACGAACTTCTCTTATTATGAACTCAATATTATTAATATAAGCGACGGCATGCTCAACTCGCAAGATACGTAGGTTCGAACTATTTTTAGAGAAGATATAAATAAATATATACTTACACTGAGTGTTAAAGAAATCGAACCATTTATTTCATACACACTGCTCAATTTACGGATTTTTTATAAAAAAGAGGAAAGGTTACATCTCAGAGTCCATACGTGGTCCATACAACCAAATATGGAATAATTAGTAGATTTCTGAATGACATGGCCTTATGTAGCAACATAATGCCATGTTTTCACCGTATAGGACAGTATAGGAGAACTCTCCCCTATGTTTGTACAGTCAGCAATAAAAGTAGCTTAACACTTTATTTACCAGGGATGTCACATACTTTGAAACATTAATAAAAAGTTTGCCATGACAAAAGCGTTAAGCGACTTTCATTGTTGACTATATTATATACTATAATGTATGTAATTGGACATCAGCAATTTTTTTATGGTGAATTAATACTTTAGCATACCAAAAAAACAACATTTTGTTCTCCAAAATTTGTTAGTGATTACCAAATCCTAAACTGCCCAGTGATTTCGTGATCATTTTAATTGTGGTGGTTAGGTTAGTGTAGTATGGTGATCATCCTACTAATATTATAAATGTGAAAGTTTGTGGGTTTGGATGTTTAGATGTTTGGATGTTTGTTCCTCAATCACGCAAAAACTACTAAACGGATTTGGTTGAAATCTGGCACACAGATAGTAGATTGCCTGGATTAAAACATAGGATACTTTTTATCCCGATATTCTCACGGGAACAGGAACCACGAGGGTGAAACCGCGGGCGGCCGCTAGTTTATACATAAGCCTTTTTTATGTCCCCACTGCTGGGGCACAGGCCTTCCTTATGGGTGGACAAGAAGGATGGGCCACCACACAGGCCCAATGCGGATTGGTAATGTATGTAATTAAAACTTACAAATCCACACCAGCCTTGAAGCACCGACTGCCTGATGCCGACTCCCATGTTGAAGTCCTCTGAAGTATGGTGCACCTGGTGCTGAGCCCATAAGATGTGGATCTCTGAAATAAACAAACAAATGTTAAGTCCTTTATTCACTAGGCAACAGTGACGCGTAACGTGTCGCTCAACAACATGTAGCTCAGTATGACGCGAAACTTTTCCTTAGCAAGTTTTACAAGAAAAATCGCGCGTCTTGTACAACAAATCACACATACTGTTAAAGGATTTGGAGTAGGGTTGGCAGATTTTTTTTTATCCTAGAAAGGACAAACCAATCAATTTAGCGAAAAACTTGGTTATAAAATTTTCCCCGGGACAATTGAAATACATGTATTTTACGGGTGCGATTTGGTGCCATAAAAACAGTTAATCTAATTTCAATGTTAGGTACTAACGTTGACTTCATGTGTCGCTCAACAACATGTAGCTCAGTATGACGCGAAACTTTTCCTTAGCAAGTTTTACAAGAAAAATCGCGCGTCTTGTACAACAAATCACACATACTGTTAAAGGATTTGGAGTAGGGTTGGCAGATTTTTTTTTATCCTAGAAAGGACAAACCAATCAATTTAGCGAAAAACTTGGTTATAAAATTTTCCCCGGGACAATTGAAATACATGTATTTTACGGGTGCGATTTGGTGCCATAAAAACAGTTAATCTAATTTCAATGTTAGGTACTAACGTTGACTTCATGTGTCGCTCAACAACATGTAGCTCAGGATGACGCGAAACTTTTCCTTAGCAAGTTTTACAAGAAAAATCGCGCGTCTTGTACAACAAATCACACATACTGTTAAAGGATTTGGAGTAGGGTTGGCAGATTTTTTTATCCTAGAAAGGACAAACCAATCAATTTAGCGAAAAACTTGGTTATAAAATTTTCCCCGGGACAATTGAAATACATGTATTTTACGGGTGCGATTTGGTGCCATAAAAACAGTTAATCTAATTTCAATGTTACCTACTAACGTTGACTTCATCTAATTTTTATTGGACCTAAAAATTAATTATATAATTTTTATTTAACCTATTATTAATTTGACATCAATATTATTTGCCATATTTACATTTGCTCTAACATTTATATCCTATAAGTATTATTTGATATATTCCTTTTTTTATCTATCTTACATTTGACATACATGGCATTTGATCTAATTTTATGTTTTTTTTTAACAAAATATGTTATTATATCATCGGATCGTTAGTGTATGTAAATTTAGGTCATACATTACACACCCCAGTAACAGGTCCCCAGGTCCCTATTCGAACTTTAATTCCTTTTTATTTTTTTCACGACAGCAGGTACCCTATGACCTTCGCCATGGCTCAATCTATCTCTTCACTAAAACTCATTCAAACTTGTTCAGTGGTTAAGACGAGTTAGGTATTTACCATTTTTAGATTAGTTATTAGGTATTTTTCAAATATTTTGTCGTTTAACAACTTTGAGTTTTACAACAGTTTTATTTAACTCGAAACGTTAATTTTATATGACGTCCTGCGTCACGGGAATGCTAAGATAACAGCGAAATAAATTAAGTTTGAAATGTAATTGAATATGCGAGAGACGACCGACGGCACGGCGTGTTATGGGGTTAAGACTTAATTTTGAATAAATTATTATTCAGCGGTCTTGCTTAGCTTTTAAAAGGCATAAAATGTCGTTTTTGCCAAAAGAAATAAATATTGTAATCGCCAATAGAAAATGTGGGTTTGATTCAGTGAACAAAAACCATTTTTTACACAAGGCGTAACACGTACTAGAGATTACACCTGCGACTACTATTTATCAAGGAACCCATTTCAATGTTATGATTTCCATAATCACATAGCTTCTGTGAAGTTTTGAGTAGCAATGAATTATGTGTACCTACTATATAGTTATAGTTTATTATGTATGCTTGTCAACTAAAACGATCTCAAGCTTGCGCGCTCTCAAAACATGAAATAAAACAATTTTTAACGGATACTAGCGCAGTTTTGTTAAAAGTACTTTGATAATTAGTTGGTATTTGGTTTGATCCTGTTTGGCCTGATCTTTAATAAATGTTGGAACAGTGGCAAAGTGCCGGAAGATTGGCGTAAAGCCGTGGTCGTGCCGCTGTACAAAGGGAAAGGGTCACGGCAGGATGCTAAAAACTACCGCGGGATCAGTCTTCTCAGCATTGTCAGTAAATTGTATGCAAAGGTACTGATTGAAAGAGTGATGCAAAAAACTGATCAGAGTATTTGGGATGTGCAAGCGGGATTCAGAAAGGGAATGGGATGCACGGATCAGGTCTTCTCCTTGAGGTGCTTAACCGAAAAACACCTGGCTAAGCACAAAAAGGTTTACTGTGCCTTTGTGGACCTGGAGAAGGCCTACGATCGAGTTGACAGGAATGAGCTATGGAAGGTGTTGTCCGAATACGGATTGGAGAGCAGACTGATTCATGCACTGAAATCTCTCTATGAGGATTCCCGTGCATGCGTCAGGATTGACGGCGTATACACTGACTGGTTTGGCATCTCTAGGGGTGTCAGACAGGGATGTGTTGCGTCACCATGGCTCTTTAATCTGTTTTTGGACAGTTGTATGAAAGGTCTGAAAGAACGTGACTGTGGGGTTGTGATGAATGGGACTCAAATCAAGTGCCTTCTCTACGCTGACGACCAAGTTATACTTGCGTCTTCTGCGCAAGAGTTGCAGGAAATGATGTCGGTTATGAATGAAGATTTTGTGAGAAAAGGGATGAAAGTGAATGTAACTAAGACTAAAGTGATGGTGTTTGAGAGAGATGAAGAAATGACTGACTGTACGGTAATGTTAGGTGGCGAAAAAGTGGAACAAGTCCGTGAGTTTGTATACTTGGGGAGTTTGTTCACAAGGGACGGAAAGAGTGAGGAAGACATAGAAAGACGAGTGAAGAAAGAAAATTCGGTGAGTGGTGCTATACACTCGGTTATGAGTAGCCAAACCGTTTCTGCAAAGGCGCGAATGGCTATTCATAACGGAGTGCTGGTACCGACACTGATGTATGGAAGTGAATCTTGGGTATGGCAGAAGAAGAATGAAAGCAGAATAAATGCGGTAGAGATGCGATCGTTGAGGAAAATATGTGGAGTAAAACTGAGTGATAGAGTGAGCAATGAGGTGATTCGCAAAAGGTGTGGTCTGAAAGATGATATAGTGACAAGAATTGAGAAAGGAATGCTCCAGTGGTTTGGTCACTTAGAGAGGATGAATGAAAGGCGAATCACGAAAGAGATATACTGTGCGAATGTGGAAGGAACGATTGCACGAGGGCGTCCCAGAAAAACCTACGCGGACCAAATAGAGGTTATTATAAAAAAGGCTGGTGTACGCAGTGACAAAAACCGCAGGGCATGTATGAAAAGATTGATGGATATGAATGAAGCGAAAGAAGTGTGCAAGGATCGTAGCAGGTGGCGATCCATAGTCTCTGCCTACCCCCATGGGAAACAGGCGTGAGTGTATGTATGTATGTATGTATGTATGTATTTGGTTTGATTTTTGTGTTTCCCGACGTTTCGGTACCTTTGCAGTTGCCTTGGTCACGAGGGACTTGAATGGGGTCTTGCGAATGGGATGGTAAAAATATGAAGTGACGACGACTGGAAAGCGCTTAGGTATTCTTTAAGATTTTTTAATAAAGATAATGTTGACTTTGCTTTGACTATAAAACTCACCATGACAAGCCCTGTGCATCCAATAGTAGCAGAAGTCTACACCGATGGCTGCTGCATACCAGGTGAACGTGTTATCCCAGGGCAGTTCTACTAATCTGTAGTTTGCGTATATCCACGTATACAGGTATGACTCTGCCCCTCGCCATACTAGCCTGGAAAGAAAGAAATATTGTTCTCAGAAGTTGCTAGACACTTTAGTACCATGTCACACCAATGAAATTAATAAGGTTGAAACTGATAGAACTGGCGTTTTATTTGGTGAACAAAAAATGCGTGCACATATATCTGAGTTCGACTGTACAAGCGCAAAAGTATTATTGGTTCATAATTTCTGCAGAGGAAAATGATTTCTAGTGTTATAGAATAGAATCGAAACTCGTATGGTACTGTGAATACAAACTTAAATCGAACAACGAATCGATTGTGTTTTGAAAAGTTGCACGAAGGTGCAAACGCGTGTGAAAAGGGGTTAAACTCTTTATACGAAGAAAAATCTCAATCACATCTCGTAGCTCGAATGATGAAAATAACATGCGTGAAAAATTCGATAGTGTGATTTTGAATGGAAAGTTTATAAAGCGCCATCTACCGCTGAAAAGCGAAATAAAATTTCTATTTTTCTCTCGATAGTTGTTCGTGCTAGGGGTACAAATTTTCAAGGATATTATTATACTGATTGTCAGTATTTATTGAAATTCTAACACACAACATATACACCGTTATTTTTTAAGTATATCTAAAAATTAAATGGGGATTTCAGACCACGTAAATGAACAACTTTTACCATGGGGCCAACCACGGAATCTCGAAAAAAAATCAGCTGTTCCATAGAAAGTACAACATCGCCTCGACTATAAGTATACCTAATGTATGGAGCAGCTGTTTTTTTTTCGAGATTCCGTGGTTAGCCCCATAGTAAAAGTTGTTCATTTACGTGGTCTGAAATCCCTATTTCATTTTTGGTATACTTAAAAAATAACGGTCTATAAGACAAGGTTAGAGTTTAAAAAGTAAAAGGCTTAACGAAAATCCTTGAAGGACTTTTTTTATAGTAAAAAAAGCAATCCAAAAACTGCTTTAAAGTTTCAACATTGCAATTTTTTTTTATTGCATAGGACATAATAAACACTAAACGAAAAATACATATTTACCTTCCACATTCCTGCAGTAAGCCATGGGATATGCTTGTGATCCCGTCATTCAGTCTTATCCCCTGTTTGCCCTTCAATCGCAATACGATGTGCTCCAAAATCATAAATATGAAAAAATACGGCCACGACTGAAACAAAGAAAATTTCCCCATCAAATAATGTCACAAACAAACACAAAGCTGTTTGTTTTTTTTTCGAGCAGATAACGTTGTATTTACTGCTATTTTTTTCTGACAACACAAAGATGGGAATGGGACTCTACATTGTGCTTTCCATTTGTATTTTACTTGATTTTATTTAAAACTAGCCTCCGCCCGCAATTTCGATGGGACGTAGAAAAATATGACGACCATTTTAAATGAGTGCCTCCTTAGTGTATGAAAGTTTCTAGTGAGTACTACGGAGAATTCAAGATGTTTCCCTGGTTTACACACCCAAATTAGATGAAACATGGCTTATATTTTAAGTTGGACACCATGCTACCAAACTGTGAAAAATACATCAAAATCTGTTCGGTCTTTGCGTGATGCGCGCACAATCAGAATTTAGAATTTACAGTTTTATTATATAACTTTTTGAACCTCGACATGTGGTGTGGCTTAGTTAGATTGTCAAACTGAACAACTGTCTATCAGACCAACTTAATCAGAGCAAAAAAATAATCAGCTGTTCTATAGTTACACGTCAATAATTAACTAGACCAAAATGTATGGAATAGCTGAATATTTTTTGCTTATGTTAAAGCCTTAAGTTCTATAGACAAAGTTGTTCAGTTCGACGGCCTAAGCCTCACCACATTTGTAAACTGTTTTTGATTTCACTCTGTAGATATCTTATACATATAGAAGACAATGTTTTCCGGTCATGGTACAAGTCACAAGCTTATGCCTTATTTAATTTTGGAGTCCGTCATAAGTTCTTAGACGATTACGAAGTTATTATAGGTACGAGTGATATAGTATGTAGGCCACACATTTTGATTTTTTACTGCTCGCTGTTCTAACTGAACCAATTCAGATTCGTAACGTACTATCGGTTGTCAGTTTAAAAAATAAATTGATTACAAGCTGGGGCCCAATCGCGCTAATTCTTAACGATAAAACCAAAACCGTTACGTTGTCATTTATGATATATTTACCAAAAAAATCTTTAGTTTAGCTTATTCTTAGCTTATTGTCATACAGTTTTTTCTAAGTTTGGCATCCTTCAAAAATTTTAACAAAAATAAAACGCGTATTTTTCTGTAATGTAACTAAAACGGTAACGATTTAGTTTTGGTTTTAACTTTGAAAATTAGCGCGATTGACGAAGTAATTTTAGGAAACTATGATTTTGGATCGAATGTTTTGGGAAACAGATTGAACGATCCGAAAGGCCTTGACCCTGTAAATTGAAATAGTTGGGATGCCACGTAACTAACGAAAAGTTGTTCCAATGTGTGTTAAAATGTACTTCATAAGAGTTAAAATCCATTTTGTTGAATAACTCGATATTACTTCGTCACTTACAAAATTTGGATAAACTCTAGCAATATCAGTCAGATAACTGTTTTTGGGTCTCACCAATACTATTAAAGTAGTACACAGAAGTTTAAATCGAACAGAGAAAACATTTCATTCAGACGCTAAGCAGAGACGCGTTATTTTTATACTTACAAAACCGCAATATTCTGTTCAAATTTATTAATTAACCGACTTCACAAAAAGGAGGAGGTTCTCAATTCGATTGTATGTTTTTTATTTTTTTTTATCGTTGTTCGCGCATATCTTCGTCATTTATGAACCGATTTTGATGATTCTTTTTTTGTTCGATTGAGTTTTCTTGCGAGATGGTCCCATTAATTTTTTTTTTCAAATCGGTTCAGTAGTTTTCGAGAAATCCTGAAAATACTATGATTTTGCATCAACTAACATGACGACTTTGTTATTTATGAACCGAATTAGATGTTTCTTTTTGTTGGGAAAGGGGTACTTTTAGTGTAGTCTTTTTAACCGACTTAAAAAAAAAGGTTCTCTCTCAGTTTGACCTGTATGAATGTATGTTTCTCCGCGAATATCTCACGTTTGGCTGAGCCGATTTTTCTACCCAATAATATACCTAATATAGAAGGTATTTACACTAAAAATAAAAAAATAAAAAATTGTTTTAAAAAACAAAAAACCGACTTCAAAAACCTGCCTCTAAAAAGCAAGAAATAATATTCAAATCATTAGATACGCATTATCATTGTTATAACAACACGTCTATTGAAGTCGGGTGGGGCTTAAAGAATAAAAAAAGGAAGTTGTACTCCAGCCCCACCCAACCGACGTGTTGTTATAACAATGATAATGCGTATCTAATGATTTGAATATTATTTCTTGCTTTTTAGAGGCAGGTTTTTGAAGTCGGTTTTTTGTTTTTTAAAACAATTTTTCAATTGAAATGATTGAGTATTAATAATTTAATTAATCAATCAAACAATTATATTTTGCTTTTAAATTCCAAAGTTTTTATTTTTATTCTTACTGATACTGATACAATAGCTCCTATTAATAAGATTTGATGAACTACAAGAGGTGAAAAGCGTTGCCATTATTCTCTACGATACTGTAGAGATAAGAGGGTCTACTCAAATGGCCATTCTACTAAAATTAACGCTAGTAGATTAGAATGACAATGTGTGTGATTGACAGGAGCTAAGCGTTAGCCTATGTCATTCCCATACATTGTGATTCCATTCAACCAGCGTTAATTTTAGTAAAATTGCCATTTGATTAGAGGGGCAGGTATTTTCTTAGTTTATGCATTAGTCATATCATAAAGTTAATATACCTAATGGTCTATATCTTATCACCCTATCATTATGGAAATTATTAATTTTGTTTCTGTTCGACTTTACCAACACGAAACCGCCGTAATATGAACCTTTGTAGGTGTTCGGATATTTACTGCTGTTGGTTTGTAATCTGAACTCCAGGTTACGCGCGTATCGCGTATTTCGTCGACCACTGAGAGGTTTCGTTTCATGACCTGGTAGTAGATTTCTTGGCTAAATGTTACCTAAATGAATTTTATGAAATTGGGTTCTTATGTCTTTTGTTGTCTTGATTTTTTTTCTTGGTTGCTATAGTTAGATCATGATCATCATCAATAAAGATCATAAAATGTAGAGAATGAAACTATAATCTTTACATTTCATGATCTTATATTTATTTTTGACCGTTTATCATCGTCATCATATCACAGTCATCATCATCATATCAGCCGCACTACACCCACTGCAGGGTATAGGCCTCCCCTAAGGATCTCTACGACGTTCGGTCCTGCGCTGCCCGCATCCAGTGGCTTCCCGCAACCTTCACCCTCACGTCGGTCCACCTTGTCGGGGGCCTACCCACGGAGCGTCGTCCGGTGCGCAGGTGCAGGTATAGAGTATTATTTTAATATTAATTTATAATATAACCATCATAGGTGCCTACTTAGTTTAAAATGTATGATAAAGTTGAAGGCTATTTCACAATCTAAGTCAGGGCTATACACGTGTCGACTGGTAGTGAAGCAAAAGAATTTACTTTTTCAATTACCTCGTATTTAAAAGCAATAAGATCTAATTTAGCTTGTTAACACGACTTTGATGTCAACGGTGTATTGACACGAGATTCAATTTGTTATTAAAATTAGAATGTTTTTATTTCGAAATTCAGGTCATGACTGTGTTGGTTAATATTCATTTAAATAGCATGTGGTTAAAAGAAAGAAAGTCTAATTGAAAAAAGACTATTAAAATACGTAACATAAAAAGCCGGATAATAAGAAACAGACTAAACAAATTTGATAAAGTATTGTTATTAAAAATATAAATGAATTTACAATAGATAACGCCAATGTTAAAATAACGTTTTTATTTTTATTTTGAATGAATTCTTAGAGCTTGCGAACTGATGGTGTAGCTTCTTTGACATTCTCAAATGGTCTTATTCCACTAAACCCCAAAGCCATTGTTCTCGAAACTTTACAGTTCATACATTTATTCCACTATAAACCCCAAAGTAGTTATGCATACCAAAAATGAATAAAGAAATATTTCCATACTTCTGTTCGAAGAGGATTTGATCCTTCCTAAAAACGTCTTGGGGTTGAAGTGGAACGATTTTTGGGGTTAAGTGGAATAAGCCCTCAAGTGCTTGTAAAAGTCTAAAATTAAGAAATTAATATACCTACATTTGCTTGTTTGTATAAGTACTTTATTCTAAGCCACTCCAATGCTTTTTTTGTAACGCTTACCTGTCTAAAGAAGTTAGGCACATCTTCCTTTTTCTCATACAGCGTGTCCTGAGGGTAGTGTATGTAGAACAGTCTGCACACGCCTTTGAGATGCTCGCCCAACACCTCGGAATAGGCATTCCCAGCGGTGGTGTTGGCGAAAGACATGCCTGACGCCATTGTAATGTCTCTGAAAAAAAAAACATTCATCATTCAAGTAAGTTTAATTTATGAAAATCTTACTACTTTCGCAGTACTTTGTGCAGTCAGTACTGAATTCTATTTAATTATAACGCATTTGTAACATAATGACTGCTGTAGCATACAATAATCGTAGGTACTATGGTCCAATACCAATATAGATCATTTGAATCATTTGGTTACGATGCAGTTAGTATGATTAAGATGTTTACGTGGTACGTAAAGTGTGGTATTTCGGGGTTATAATGAACTAAGTAGAGTATGAATTATGAAATTTAGTGGCATTTCGATATTCTTGATAACAATTAACGTTTGATTAAAATATATGTACTAGTAGATATTGGTACCTATTTGGTTAATCTATAATATAATAATAATAATAAAGACGTTTATTTCTCACCACAAACCAAATACATAAAATCAGGACAAGCTAATTATATGACAAAATTAAGTTTGGTTGTGGATCGCTGGTGCCTGTGTAGGTAACTAAGACCTGTAGTACTAGTCACCAGGTCTCCACCAAGAGAAGTCGTTAGGACAATAATTAATAGCTAGTCTATTTATACATTGCACAATCTAAATCACGATTTTTACTTTTTGGGTAGTAAATGCTACCTATACCTCTATATAATGATATTTAATTCTTTCGTACAGTACAAATGGGCTAATCAAACCGCCTAACAAATCCCGTTGTGGAACAATTAATTCCCTCCATTGTCCATCATTGAGGTCAAGGGACGAACTCCCGACTCCGCGAACTTTTTAATAGGTATCTGACCAATGGCAGATAATTTTTATTGTTGTTCGTCGGCTGGACAAGTAACTGAAGCCCTATTTTTGAAAGGCATCGAACGAACTTTACTAATCTTTTTCATTGTTCCTGTACACTTCATACTACCGCGCTATTATAAGCGGATGGCGTTTTACCATTGAAAATGGTTATCAAATGCAAATCGTCTGAGACCTATTTTTGGTCATAGTTCCGAGGATTTTAGGAGGATCGAGATGGGAATAGTACCAAAAGTTGAGGAATTTATTGAGACATGTGCGAACGTTTGAATTTTGAAAATCGGCTGAAAACTATTTTGAAATTTCGAAAAATGCGGGTTTTTTGGGGGTGTTTGTTTACTAAATTGTAAATATTTCGAGAAAAAAACCGACTTAAGAAATAATGAAAAAAAGTGCCCTAGGGTATTAGTTTAGCTACAAAATAGCGATTTTTTTTAAATCGGTTTATAATTGTGACCTGTAGGCGGTCCCTTTAGATTTGGAATTGTAGAAAAACGGGCATTTCGGTATATAAAAAGTTATGTAGTTTCTATGATTATTGACCGATCGTCATGGTAAAGGTATTGAAAGATGCGGAAGCAGACGAGAAGTGCATTAGTTGATTTTTGGGGCACTTTTGTGACACGAGGCGCAGCCGAGTGTCACAATCGATCGTAAAAATAAAAAGGTACCTAGTATACCTTAGAAAAATTATAGGATTTTGCTTTTGATTTGATTTAGTTTTATCGTAAATTTTTGTATTCATTTTCAATGCTCCGATTCTTGCGGGAACTGCAAAATCTGTGAATTTTTGTACACGCGCAACCGCGCAACAAGTTTAGGGCTACCGGGCAGTTTGTACAGTATGTGCGGCGTTCAATTCATAATTCGAACTTTTTGGTAAATAAAGTTACGACGCATTAAGTTGACAGTTGACAAATACGACTAAACGAGCACACGAACTCGCAGGATGGGGTTAGGTAATTGATTTGAGGGCGGGGCGGGGAGTGTCCTTTCTGTACGGTAGTACTTAAATCTATTCTGTGCCTGTAGCACACACCGGACACTTCATACAAACGCCCCGTTAAAGAGGGCTCCACACTCGCGCCGCGAAAGCCCGCGAAGGCCGCGAACCGCGAGTGTGGAGGGTTTCACGGCTTCGCGCTTCGCGTTCGCGCATCGCGTTCGCGCTTCGCGGCGTTCCCCGTCCGGTGGCGGTATTTTGGTCCGCGTCAAAGGGCTTGTGTGCTGTACTCAGGTTGCCGTGATTCGCGGCCGCGGTTCACGCGCGAGTCTGGAGGGCTATATTTTTCGCACCGTTTTCATGCGCGAACCGCGCCCGTGATTCGCGGCCGCGGTTCGCGCGCGAGTGTGGAGCCGGCTTCACGTCAGATGACGTTTTTGTACACGCGCAACTGTGTGTTAGTCTAGGGCTACCGTGCAGTTTGTACTGTATGAGCGGCTTTTTTCATAATTCGAATTCGGCATACGAACTCGCGTGGTGGGGTGAGGTAATTCAGTCTAGGGCGGGGCGGGGAGTGCCCATCGTGTGCCTGTAGCTCAAACATCTACCGAGAAGAAAAACAATTGATACCTAGAGTGATTGTTTCTGAGAAATTTCATTCCGCTTTTCGGCGGTAGACGATGTTGTGCCAATTTTCCATACAAAATAATGCCATCGAGTTTTTTTAGGTTCTCGATAATGTTCTTGCTACCGATAAGTTTGTCACAGCAACTTTAACGCTTGTTCAATAAGTCAATTCCACTAATGAACGTAAATTGGTGTGATATGGTAGTAATTTATCGTCAGTAATCGTTCTTGATGAAAGAAATTCTGATATGAAAATTAGATACCGCAGTACAAACTAGGTCATCCAATTTTTTATAACGATTTGTTATCGGGAAACTATTTGTTATCTAGTTTTTATCTGAAGGCATAAAAAGGAAATAGAAAATAAATTGCTAATAAATAAGAGTGGCCACATACAGACGGAATTCCGTTACGGAATTCCAAACATACGTGATTCCGAACGCAGCTAATAATCCATACAAAGCTATGGACCTACCACACACATGCAGGATTTTTCCGTACGGAATCTTCATACATTATCGGAATTCCGTTCGGATTTCCAAATTGTTATTCCATCTGTATGTGGCCGGCTTATAGAACATCAGGACTATTCATTATGTTAAATACATTTCAGATAAAATGTGACAAGACAACGTTTAGTAAGTAGGTACATACCTACCTAATTGGTACAGGAGGAATAAAGCGTTTTTATTTCAATTTTCATTAATGTAATGCAATCAGATCTTTTCTAAGGCATCGTAAGCAATATGCTCTTATTTTTCATTTTAAAGTTGAGATTGGTAAAGTTTTAAAAGCTCTGTAATCCATCTTCACAGTAAAGTTGTAGGGATTGTTGTTTCGAAATCAGTGTTAATACAAAACTTAGATCTTCTCGAAATTTCTCGAATATAAGTATATAAAATAAAACCTGAAAGAGACAGACAGGCAGCCTAATAAGACAAATGAAAATTTTACCTCTTTTATTACATATTGAGATCTGTCTGTACCTAGTAAACGTTTTCATTTTTGGGTTAAGGTTATAAAATTAAAGCCATTTTTATAATTTGAACATGATCATGATCATTTTATAATAACAGAACTTGAACAGTTAGAAACGAGTTTAACATACCTAAGTAATAAAAACAAGATTGTGAATTATAAAATCTTGAACATTATTGAATAATGTATCATCTCACATTTGTATGCAAAACCGCTAAACATTGACCTGTCGTATTAAATGACGCAAAATATAACAGTACAATAGTGCCTGCGTGTTAAAATAAATGAAATGATGATCTAGGCTGCTCCTCTTTGTTAAAATTTTAATTTTTACAAAATAAGCTATACTGAAATTTCGTGGTCACTAGAGACAATCCAGGGAGGTAAAAGGGAATATGCATAAGTCACCGATTTTAATAAATTTGAGCTTGATCGCTTCGGACACGTATAAAACCATGATGGAAAAGAATAAAAATGTATAAGGTATTTTAGTTTTGGTACACGATGAAATCAGGGAAAAGTATTTTTTTTTTTTCACTTTCTGATATTAGAATCATCAGATCAGTCAGAATATCGAATAAGAAATCATATTTTGTATGACACATATGTTCTTAAACGCAAAATTTAGGGAGATAATTGGAAATAATTGAAAATTCTTGGCTAACTCCATAATAAACGCGCCTGAAACGTGACATGTGACGTCACAAATCATGACCATTTTCGGCGGTTGCAATTTCACGAGAAAGAAGACGCAAGAGAAAAGTTTTGATATTACAGTTGTTTTGCTCACGCATTTTCCTTTTGATTTTGATACAAAAAATTTATGCATATAGGGAATATTGTCTAATTTCACAGATGGATGTGACTCATTGTTGCATTTCTTTGGTAAGATTTTATTTGTGCCAAATGAAGTAACTGCCAAATGAAAGCGATTGCGATAGATTTTGAAGTTAGACAATAAGGCAAGGGCAGAATCTCATGAAACGGAAGTAAAATTATTTTTACTAAAAACACGTGGTTGTTTAGTCTGTCAATAAAGTGATAAAATTACTTGATTTGTCATTAGTGTTATTGTATGGCATGGCAACACTTTAACTACTTTTGTAATGCAACAACTACGTATTTTTACACGACTGCCCAAAGCAAAAAGAGTGTATATGTGTTCAGGGTTCATGTATGTTTGTGGGTATGTGAGTTTCTTTATTCCACCATAACTTCTAAATGCCTGAACTGATTTGGATAAATGGGGTATCGTTAGAACCCTTACAGGACCCCGAGTGACACTGGCTATATTTTTTTAGAAAAAATCAATATGGCGACTGTACGACGAAATTTTCAAATGTGAAAAAAAATATTTTTTTCTTCTATTATTACATCAAAAAGGCCTTGATGAGCACATTCCAAAACTATATAATATGTCACTAAAATGTGTGAAATAAAAATAAATAAATTAAAAAAATATTAAAAAAAACACGACTGCCCTGCCACAAACGAACTAAAAGTTAAACAACAAGTGTCATTGCAGTCGGGGGACCTCTTTGATCAAAAAATGTTCCATAATAAGGTCCCCCGACTGCAATGACACTTGTTGTTTAACTTTTAGTTCGTTTGTGGCAGGGCAGTCGTGTTTTTAATATTTTTTTAATTTATTTATTTTTTAGGAAAAATATGTTGCTTCCGTTTTATGAGATTCTGGTTTACCTCTATTCGCCTCGCAAACTAATCTTTTGTGAAAGAGCTGATGAAAGAAATACATGTTTTTTTGTTATTTAACAAAGTACATCTAATTATGGGATCCTTTCTTTATCAATTTAATTGATTTACAAGTTCTACAATAAAAGTATATACAATCAATTTCTGTTGGCACTTCCCGTCAAAGGTTATCTGAGGCATGCTTAAAACAAATGTTCGAATAAGTTGATAAAAGTACTTTATATTAAATTGAGAGTACGCGAAAATGTATGACCAACTGAATGTAACAAGTCGTATCCACAGACCAAACAACAATAAACAGACCCATGTACCTGTGTTTTAAGAGAAAACGATTTTTTAAACTTTTAACTAGTTTTGACCCTTCTGACATAATAATATCTAGTTCAGTTTGTTTTTAGGGTTCCGTACCCAAAGGGTAAAAACGGGACCCTATTACTAAGAGCCGAATTCACCATTGATTTTAAACGCGCTTAAGATCACGTTTTACGTAATGTAGTTTAACTGTCGAGTTTGATACCCCGTTCCCCGTTTATTCCAAAAATCAATTTCACTAGGTCATTAAAAAAATTGAATAAAGATTTAACAAGGCATTGTTTATAACATGATTGTACATTTTTGTAACAAATTTTACTTTGTTGTTATGACAGTGACAGCCTTAAGGCGCTGTAGGTAGTGAAACTAGCGCCGCCACTACATTTATTTTTATTACTCGTAAACCAAGTCAATATTAAAAAAAAGCTCAACTAATAATCTCTTAAATTGTCTCTAATATTTTTTGAATAACTCTTCAACAGTTTTCATTCTTTCTGTAAGTTTTAAAATCCATTTTAGCTCAAAGTGGCCACTTTTGGCAATTATGGATTTTAAAACTTACAGAATGAATGATGACTGTTGATGAGTTATTCAAAATATATTAGAGACAATTTAAGAGATTATTACTTGAGCTTTTTTTAAATATTGACTTGGTTTACGAGTAATAAAAATAAATGTAGTGGCGGCGCCACTTTCACTACCACCTCGCCTACTTGTTTTTTGACAAAGCGCGTTTAAACTCAATGGTGAAATTGGCTCTAAGTGTGAGTTGCACCATAACGCTGTCAAAGTTAAAGTTATCGTCAAATGATAATGCTACCTATTTGTCACGTCAAACTTGTCAAAGAAAATCATGCTGGCTGGCAACCTCTTTTTTTGGCTAACTTGTGCTTAACCGGTACTTTAACAAGCTTGTTATCGTTAAAGTTAGGTGGTGCAACTCAGCTTTAGACTCCGCTGTCCGTCTGTCTGTCTGTCTGTCACCAGGCTATATCTCATGAACCATGATAGCTAGACAGTTGAAATTTTCACAGATGATGTATTTCTGTTGCCGCTATAACAACAAATACTAAAAATATAACAAAATTCATATTTAAAGGGGGCTCCCATACAACAAACTGTTTTTTTTTGCCGTTTTTGGTACGGAACCCTTCGTGCGCGAGTCTGACTCGCACTTGGCCGGTTTTTTCTTTTCGCAAGTATCTAAGAATTTTTAGCACAATTAACTTTCTCTACTTTTATATCACATCCACATCGTGACTGTTACAGCGAAATCCATTTAAACGCAAGTCGGCCGCATGAGGCCGGTAAACAATGGGAAATCTATTGTGTCTCATTTTTTCCGGCTTGACGGGTTAAGAGACTTACTTATGACACACTAAAATAAAATATTTAGATATTTAACTAGGTATCTATTTCGAATATCAACATACGTGGGTGGAAATTCAATTATAAGTAACTTATTCAATTTACGTACGAAAAAGGTTTAACTTTTGTAAAGGTTTACGAAGTTTGAACATGTGAGCTCGAAAAAATTCACGACCAAATCTGCCAGTTTCACTTAGTTATCTCGAGAAATGTATTACGAAGTTATGTTGGTAATTGGAAAATATGTAGGTAGGTAGTATGTGCAAAATATGAAGAGAAAAATATTTTTACGTTTAGTTATACACGTAATAATAAGGTTATTTATGCATGGAAAAGCAACAAGTCTAATTGGCATAATTTCATTTTATTTTAATTCTATTATGCGTACCGCGCTAGAGAGGGAACTCCTTGCCTGAGTTTTTGTTTAGGTACAACCTGGGGGCCTGCAAGTCGCGAATAAAAGGTGGGGAATATATAATTGCACTTTAAAAATAATGTAACACACTTTAAAATGTTTAGCATCAAAATTTATTGAATGCACTTTAAAAATAATGGTTTCCACTATAAATATGCTAAGCTTTAAAATTAGTACTTTGCACTATACAATTTAATTGCTTAGCTTTAAAATTAATACTTTGCACCATACAAATTAATTTTATAACATTAGTACTGGTAAACAGCCGACTAGGTGCGACGACGAGCGGGCGCAGCGAGAGGGGAGCTGAGGAGGAGGATAGGTTCCATTGCCATAAGAATAAAGTATTGTTTATTCTTATGCCATTGCGACCAACAACGCCAGAATCGACTTGGTGAGACTTGCCATCTCATTAGTCTGACATGGTTTGACAGAAATTAAATGATTTCGGAGTTGGGACACAGTTATAGTGCAAACCATTATTTTTGTAGTGATAATATTAATTTATAGATCTATTATTATTTTAAAGTGCAAACCATTATTTTTGTAGTGATAAGATTAAATTATAGGTCTAACATTATTTTAAAGTGCTGTTATACAATTTTATAGCTGTTTTCATCAAATTTAAAGTGCTATTAAATACATCCCATAAAAGGTTACTTCTAGGATTACTTCTAGAATCTAGGCCGTCGCGATTCATCTTAGATCGCAATTGATCGCATTATAGTTTACCACCAAGCACGATACTCGATAGCCGTCAAGCGCTTGCTTTTCTAACATAAAAAAGTAAAAAAAAAATGTGCAAGAATAAAAAAAATACTGGTAAAAAATTACCCAATTTTTCTTATATTGAACGATATAGCTGCCACTTTTATAACGATTTTTGTATTTATGTATTTGTAAAAAGTTTCAGTTATTCTTTGAATTGATAATTTTATGATTAAGGTATAATATTTATTAAGTTTTACATTACAGGTGATACCTTTGATGGTGAGAAATTTAAAAGCAATGATAATAAAACAGTTTACCACCCACAGACTATCATAATGACATTAATGACTTATGCCATGAATATTTTAATAAAAAAAATATTTATCATTATCTGTTCCCTCGTTATGAGGTCAACCACTAATTATCAAGTTGTATTAGAGTAATTTTTTTCACTAGTTGTGCAATAGATTACACAATATTATACATTTGGAATGAGTACACTTGTCTTACCATAAAACATAAAAAATATTTAAATACTGTTTTGTATTAAATAACTTTTTGTAAACAAAAAAACCAAATTCAGTTCCAGATTTCCAACTAAGTTTAAAATGTAACAAACAGCATTCGAAACGAAAGAAATAATTTAGAATTTGATGACCGTATATGTGATGATATTTTTTTTTATCTTAAATGAACCTAGACACAATAACAAAAAGTTGTACACCAAATTAATGCAAAAAGCAGGATACAAATTAATTTATAGTTGACCAAAATAGTAGCCTTAATAAGGTTAAGCCGCAAACACGAGTAAAAACAGAGCAATTAAATAATTAGGTACTCCCATGCGACAAACAAAAATATTAGCTGACCGCAGGATCATAAAAATACGGATCCTTTTGATTAAATTAATATTTCAAAAGGTCAACGGAACAAATGAAATAGTCGTTAATAAACTATTAATATGTTTCTTGTAGAACTTTCCTTAAACTGTTTCTATTTTTTTCTGATAGTTTTTAGATAATTAAGGCGAATTTGTGTATTAATGACCTCGTCAATCGAAGACCTCCGTGGTCGTATGGTTTGTACGCTGGTTTTCAAGGTGTACAGGTTACTTGACCCCATCTTTGACGTCCTGGGTTCGATCCACGGGTGAGTCAATTTAGACAATTTGATATCGTTTGAAAACTGTAATAGTCAACTTGTGGCCTTATTGTCGAATTTACTGTATAATTTCTCTTATTCGCCGTGTGTCAGTTAGAATAACAATTTTTTCTCTGTTTTTCTCAGTTCTCTGCGGCTAGAATACTCTTTTGTATGGAAAACCATATAGTGGCACCCTATTTTCTTTTGAGCAGCTTATTTACATACACTCGGCGTCAGAAAAATCGCACCTTTTCAAAAATGTCTTCAAAGTTAATTTAATCCTATCTAATTGAATGGTAAGTGTTGTTATATACTTCTTCGGACCCTTCTCGTACCCCTTCGGACATAGCCAACGTCTCTAGAAACCATTGAAATACTCGTCGAACGGAATCAATTACTGAGATTCAGTTTCCGGGCAACATTACATTGCCTCATTTTTTTGCAATATTTGGGCAACTTCATGGGCAATATTATCCATCTTATATTACTTTCAATAGATATCAACATTTACATAATAAAGCATAAGCTAGCAATAGCAGGTGGCCAAGTCTAAACTTCTTTTCGAAGAGATTTTTCTGACGTCGAGTGTATTTTCTACTTAGGTGGCGTAAAAAAAATTACAAGGGATAGATCCTTGTATTCAGAGGTTTTAAAACTAATTTCTTCTACCGCCCACTTTGAGAGTTAATTATTTTTAACGCTTCCCTCCCCTTGTTTAATTTTACTACATATTAGAGTCAGTTTATCACTTTTAAAATCACTTTTCCTGGCCCTTTTACCGCTCTCTTGCGGCTTATTTAATGCCCAAAAAGCACGCTATCCCACTTAGGGAAGCATAATAATATATCGATCATTCGTTCTGCGAAAATAATTATGTATATTCATGTATCCTTAGACTACGGTGGCATCCTGAGCTAAAGGGCGCCACGGTGAATTTTATTTAATTATTATAATTTTACACACAATTTTTATAATGTTTACGTGGAATTTTTAGGGCCCACATTCTAGTATTTTTAGACGGTATCGTTACATTACTTCGTAGTCACTGCTAGAAGTAGATAGCAAAACTGCTAAAAGTTGCCATTTTTACCCGACTGCAAGAGGGTTTTGTTGTTCCGCGCGTATCTTGTATGTAAGTATGTTTGTGTGTAATATTATTATATTATTATTATTTGACATTATTATTACCTCATATCTTTCAAACGGCTGAACGGATTTCCATGATTAATTTAAATATTTGCTATCTACTTCTACGAATGGCTACGAGGGCATATAGTGATGATTACTTCCTAAAATACTAGACCGTCATCGGCCCTAAAAACTTCACGTAAAACATTATTAAATTAGTTTTCTATTACTAACTTACTAAAAAAAATCTCTGAGGGCGCCACTTTCGGTCATATAACCGCTTTAAGGGTTAGTAAGCAATCCCTTATAGTGATCAAAGTAAGTAAATATTTTGTTAAACTTATTTGGTTACTAATTTTGCCAGTGAAGCAAATAAGCTAATAAGCATGTTGTTTTTGTTGTGGCAAAAAAAAACAAGATTCCTGTACCTAGTTCTTTATTTGTTAGTATTATTTTGTATTATTTTCCTTCCTTTAATTTAGCCGGATATCCTTTTATCGGGGCCATGAACCAAATTATTTTTGGCACATATAGGATAACAACAACATTGAGCAACTAAAGCTGATAGTGATAGCAAATAATTGGCAATTAACTCTATATTTTATATACTTATATATATAATTTCACCCTTGCTTGGTAAGTAATCGAATTAAGAAAAAATCCTACTAATATTATAAATGTGAAAGTTTGTGGGTTTGGATGTTTAGATGTTTGGATGTTTCTTCCTCAATCACGCAAAAACTACTGAACGGATTCGGTTGGAATTTGGCACACAGATAGTAGATAGCGTATATGTCCGAAAAACCAGTATCCTTTAAAAATAGAGGCGACGAAAATTAAATTATTTTAAATAATATAAGTATATCAGCAGATTTATAAAAAAAACATTACGTTTACGTTAAACACGCTTACGTTTTTTTTAATTGGAGGTCAATCTACGCATAAATTCCAAAGAAAAGTGTAAAAAAATATTAGATATTTAATGAGTCAAATTCATAAGGCGCTGCTCAAATAACTACCTATCAATTTACTTAATTTATGCTTGAGACATCGATTTTAAAATAGAATCGATAGTTCATTTGCACCAAGCGTGCGAGTAACAAGTTTATTAACATAAGTTATTGGCAACTTGACCTTACTTATCGGTGTTATGCAAGATCATTTGCACACTATCTTTAGGCCTATAAGTTTGTCTCTTTTAGTAAAAAATTATAAACAAAGTAAATAAAAGTATTTTTGTTTTAATTTTCTCTGTAAGTAACTTAGGTTATGTTTTCACTTACTTACAATTGTATAAGTAAAAAAAAAACTTTAAGAACCATGAAATCTATAATTCAGTATTAACATTGAAAGTTTTGGTGAGTTGCAAAATAATTGGTTGTCTTTAATTCTATTAACGACTTAAAAACTTATCTTTAACCTCTGCTCACGATATTACAGTACAATGTAAGTGTGATGTTATTATGACTAGTAAACTATAAATTATACGTTTCAATTAATAATCTGTATCATTCCTTTCTGCGCTAAAGGTCACGGTCACAGCTTCAAATCTCCGTTGAGACACAGCTAAATTGTGATGAGAACAAAAATTTGTTCCCGAATCATTGATGTTTATACATACCGTTATTTTGTAATCGTTTAAAGATACTAAAAAATGAATCTAAATATTTTTACAAAGAGACATGGGTCGAAAAACGACAAAAAATGTTGGTCATCCCATACTAAATATACAGCTAAAACATTGTAATAATATGGGAATGTATATTTTATTTTTATTTTTCGACCCATTTCTTTGGTAAAAATGATTAGTTTTATAGCTATTAAATACCGATGTAGTCCTAATCTCTAAAATACAAATCCTGCTTGGTTTGGAACAAAATGAATAAATTTATCGGAACAGCAGTTCCGATAAATTCATTATTTTTCACTTCTCAAGCTTACGCGCTCACTAGACATGAAATAAAAGACTTTTTAACGGATACTAGCGCGGTTTTATTGAAAGTACTTGGTTGGTATTTGGTTTGATTTTTGATTTTCCCGACGTTTCGGCACCTTTGCAGCTGCCGTGGTCAAGGGGGACTGAAGCTACTCGTGAGCCTACCCTCAAGCCTTCATTATTTTTATTTGACTCTAGAATAGGTACCAAAGGGAAAGAAAATGCAGAAATCAAACTACAAATTTATTTATAAAAATGATGCTATAACTTAACAGATTGGGCACTATTTTTGAAAGGCTTCGCGCTCTCTTTACTAGGAACTCAAATGAATATTTCAGTAGTAAAGAGCGCGAGAGAAAATTCATTAGACAGCCATGGCTCTCCCATGAAAATGACAAGTAAAATGCGCTCAACGCCTTATGAAAATAGGGCCCTAAAAATGTTAGTTATGTATTATAGGTATGTAATATACCTATATTGAATTTTAGAATTTACTCAATATCAGAGGATTAGAAATGGAATGCCAGAAATGGTGACATCGTTAATTCGCTTTATAATTCAACTTTTAACTGTAACGGAGTTTCACAATTTAGTGACATAAGTTGTCATAAACACTATCTACATTGTGTTATAATTATATATTTTATAGCACAGGAAGTCGGTAAATAGCACTACGGAAGAGGAAAACAGTCCCTTTATCTATACTTGTCTATACTTTGTATCACACATATGAGATACTAGCTTCCGCGCGCGACTTCGTCCACGTGGAATAAATATTGAGTTGGGAAATAGGGAATATGTATCATTTTTTTTTAATCATAATCAATAGTATAATGCGTGAGAAAATCAACTGTAATATTGAAACTTTTCTCTTGTGTTTTTTTCTCGTAATATAGTTAAGTACTTGAAGTTAGCACGCATCAGCTCCCGCCAAAAACGCTCTAAACAAATATGTGACGTCACTTATCACGTTTCAGGTGTGTTTCAGGCGCGTTTGACATGGAGTTAGCCAAGAATCTTCAATTATCTCCTTAAATTTTGCGTTTTAATACATATATGTCATACAAGATATTATTTCTTATTGGATATTCTATCTGACTGTTAAGTGCATTATATCCGAAAATGAAAAAAAAATATCGTTATTTTCCCCTGATTTCATCGTGTGATAAAACTAAAATAGTTCATTTTTTTACTTTTCTTTCTGTTCCATCATGTTTTTACAAGTGTCCGCAGCGATCAAGCTCAATTTAATGAAAATCGGTGACTTATGCATATTCCCTATTGCGCTAATTTAAAAAAAGATAAACTAAATTGTTACAGTTTCGTGTTACAGTAAAATATCGTTATAAGAAAATATTGTTAAAACTTAATCCTAGATTGTTTTTTATAAACCTAATATGTCAAAGTTTCAGTTTATCGGCAGCGTAACTTGTAACTATGAAAAAATATAATTTTATTAATAAAATTGACATGTAGGTATTTGTAGATGTGCAATGTTGACATGCACGTGCATGGCCTTGTTATGTGGTACAGTGTGACAATACTTATGATAACGCTTAAGCAAGGATTATATTTATTCATGATAACGTATTAAAATAGTGAACTGTTTATTTAGGGTATATTTATATTCACAAATATTTATAAAGAGTTATTTGTAAAACACCAACAACTAGAGTAGAGTAAACAACAACGTTTGTTGTACGGCTTTTCCAAAAAAGATAAAAATATTCGACTTTTCAATAAAAACACGATCTGCTGTTCGGACATTTGTATGGGATTAAAGTTGATTTTTGGTTATGATGTTAGTAGTCCACCTACTATGAGGTTATTGGTGTTTTACAAATAACCCTGTATAATGACTATAGGCTTAGGACTTTGGCCCGTGATTTTGTCTACGTGGTGTTTAAGATTTTGCATTAAAAACTTAACTACGACGTAAAACTCTTCATAGTAAAGAAAAAAAAAGACATTCAACTACATATTCGGTTGAATTATTGATCAAATGACGAAAGGAAACTCAGTTCAATGCACTTAACTTTATTTTTGTTGTGGCAATGGCCAGGGTTGGTAGATTGTCATTTTTTTTATTGGGGGAAAAATCTTATTTTCATACAAAACATATCATTTTAGGGAACAAAGAAATCGTGTTTGGGAAAATTTAAAATCGTCTCTTCATCCAAATTTTATCATTTTGGGAAAAAATAAAATGTGGTCTAGGGAAATTTGAAATTCCTATCTAGCAACCCTGGCAATGGCCTATGAATACTTGTGGGGTTTCGCTAATGAGCGTTGCCCTTCGCCCGTTTCCCTTCTAAAAGGAGCTCTTGACATTATTCTCAACTATGATAATGCTAAGTATAAGTTACGTTTACTTAAGCTTTGGTAGATAATAATATAGATATATCTCCTTTTTAACTTAAAGAAGTAGTAGGTAAACAATGAGTGGTGTATGGTTTTGATTGTAATGGCTTGGTTATAGGTACAAGTCCTTTAACCGAATACTGGCGACTAGTGAAAATTAGCGCAGAATTCAGTTTCCCCGCTTTCGTGAAAATTCGGTCGGTTTTATACAGGGTTAAGCTAGGGTTTCCTAGGATGACGGTGCCGTCATATTACGGCCGTAATTTAGCGGCGTAGAACGTTGTCTATGTAAACAATACGGCGCGGTTTCTGACGTTACGGTGTCGCCATATTGTTTACATAGACAACATTTAACGCCGCTACTTTACGGCCGTAATATGACGGCACCGCTATCCTAGGAAACTCTAGCTTTATCGGTAAAACACCAACAACCTGGCAGAAGTGGATTACTGATGTCCTTCTATCAAGAATACCCTAGATGTCTCAAAAACGGCACCTCGATATAAGGTCCCACTTTCAAACTGGGCGCTTATTATGTACAAACTATTATCTGATTTGTTTCTTACTATTTACAGTTGAATTTAGAAATAATATTAGAACCTACATATAAATAGGTATTCATGTGGGGATACGAATGGACAACATCTCATTTTTGAAAAAGTAAAAACTATTTCGAGATTTTAGTGTTCTAAGCTCATATAATTTTTTCTGAATTTTTTTAAAGTATTTTTTCCGAAAAAGAAAAAAAAACGACTTTTCATACAAAACTCGATCAGTTTTTCGGACATTTGTAAAATTGGGAACAGTCGTAAAACAAACGTTGTTGTTTACGATGTTAGTAAACTATTCTTGCGGGGTTGTTGGGGCAACGCTCATTAGCGAAACCCCACAAGTATTCATAGGCCATTGCCAGGGTTGCTAGATAGGAATTTCAAATTTCCCTAGACCACATTTTATTTTTTCCCAATATGATAAAATTTGGATGAAGAGACGATTTTAAATTTCCCCAAACACGATTTCTTTGTTCCCTAAAATGATATGTTTTGTATGAAAATAAGATTTTTCCCCCAATAAAAAAAAATCACAATCTACCAACCCTGGCCATTGCCACAACAAAAATAAAGTTAAGTGCATTGAACTGAGTTTCCTTTCGTCATTTGATCAATAATTCAACCGAATATGTAGTTGAATGTCTTTTTTTTTCTTTACTATGAAGAGTTTTACGTCGTAGTTAAGTTTTTAATGCAAAATCTTAAACACCACGTAGACAAAATCACGGGCCAAAGTCCTAAGCCTATAGTCATTATACAGGGTTATTTGTAAAACACCAACAACCTCATAGTAGGTGGACTACTAACATCATAAACAAAAATCTACTTTAATCCCATACAAATGTCCGAACAGCAGATCGTGTTTTTATTGAAAAGTCAAATATTTTTATCTTTTTTGGAAAAGCCGTACAACAAACGTTGTTGTTTACTCTACTCTAGTTAAAAGTTAAAAGAGGGTTAAAAGTTGCTAAAAACATCACGTGATTAATGTACGATCCCTTACCGCGTTCAGGAATCCGAAAGCGGGTAAACTATAGTATAGAGATTAGTAGTTTCGCCAGTATTTTGTTTATTGAAAGAGCCCAATTTATCAATATTAAGGTTGAGAAAAGTAAACGAAATTCTTTATCTTCCTTTCGATGATTATGAAGTGAATAATTGTCAAAACGTTCTTCTCAGAGATAATTCTTAGCTGTTATAGATTAGCGCACAATGAACACAACATGGTGGGATAAAAAAAAATTTAAACACCAACTTTTAACAACAACCAACATAGTTTGTCAACGTCAACAAAAGTTCTACGTCGTCATATTACGTTAAAACATGCCTTGTTTTAACAACAGTCATCATTAAATAGTACATTTACATTAGTACTTTTATTAGTATTAATTTCACTATCCAATTTTATTGTTCTATCAAAACAATTACACTCTTGTCACATTGCCAACCAAACAATCATCATGTATACGTGTATGAATTTTAAACAGACCTTGCTAAACACATAACAATGTCAAAAACAAAACAAACATGGAAGATTAAGGAAATACTATGAAAAAACAAAAAATAAATCCAATTACTTACAGCAATGAAGCCAAAATATCTTCAGTGTTCACTCAATGAATTCTTATCACATTCTAACACACACACAATATGAAAATTCACAATAATCAGTTTAACCAGTCAATTACCCTAAGATCCACGATTCAACCCTCAACACGTCACGTCCCGTTTCAAAAAGTCCATAAAGAGAACGGAAAAAACGCTTCGGTTAAAAGTTGAGAATTCGAACGGGAGATCGATTTAAATGTAAATATCGATTGAAAAACCGTGCGGCGTGCACTCGCGCAAAGTATCGAATGTAAACAGTGGCGCTGAGGAGGTCGTATTTGTATTAATAGCCGGCTATTCGATGCCTAAGCCAAGAATACCAACACTCGTGTGGTGCAGTTGTTTTTGCTAGCAAATGGATTAATTGAAACATTTTTTTATTGCGTTTTAGTTCTTGCTAAAGTATCTTGTTTTGGTCATGTTGACTTTTTACTTTAAATAAAAAAATAAGCCAATCATACATTTCATTTATTAGTTTTATAATGAAAAAAAAACTGATTACTAAATAATATTATATTTGAAATATAATAAATTTTGTTCAGTGTGTCAACAAATGTTACATAACCTAGAAACAAAGATCACGTAGTTGTAATTTTTTACTTTACATATATTTACCTACATTATTGCTGTGTAAGTGACATGATTTGACCTTGATATCAGCAGAAACACATTAATTTGCTGTGATAGCAAAAGGTAATAGTTTGAACGAAACAAGATTTTTTCTATCAGAAGCATGAATATTACAATAATGGTTTATTGCTTATTTTAATGTTTGAAATCATTACTGTTTGTAATTGTGATAAGTGAAATGCCCATAAAATAATCTTATAACTTGTAAAAAAAAACCGGCCAAGTGCGAGTTGGACTCGCGCACGGAGGGTTCCGTACCAAAAAACGGCAAAAAAATCATGCTCGTTGTATGGGAGCCCCACTAAAATATTTATTTTATTTTGTTTTTAGTATTTGTTGTTATAGCAGCAACATAAATACATCATCTGTGAATATTTCAACTGTATAGCTATCACGATTCATGAGATACAGCCTGGTGACAGACAGATGGACAGACGGACAGCGGAGTCTAAGTAATAGGGTCCCGATTTTACCCTTTTGGGTACGGAACCCTAAAAACTAACGTTTAAATGACATATTCTTAATTATGTTATTATAAATTATCGACTATAGTGATCTCAAAAATTTTAATGTAAAAGTTTATTTTTATCTTTTCAGAACTTAAATTTTTATTGCTCCGCAGGTCCCATTCGGTTCTTTTAACGAAGGGTTACGAAGAAGTTACGTCGAAGGGTTGACGCAACAATCGGATTCAAATATTATGATAACTTTAATGCTCTCAAACATTTTAATGACAAAGTTTTTATATTTTTACAAGTAGAATTTTATTGTTCCGCATGTCCCATACGGGTCTTTTAGACCACCTTGTACCTTGAAGGGTTGACGCTCCAATATGTACGAGTAGTATTAATAAGCGGGAGTTTAGGTAATATCACCCGCGGCTGTTTACTTTCTGATAAGCTGTGGACACTAAAACATGTATGTATGTATACTTGTATGTATTTACCACGATAATCTTATATGACGCTTTGTTGCGGATAATATTAAGTAAGGATTTTGGGAAGATTTTGTAGATGGACAGGTGTTTGTTATTTTATTTTTATCTGAAGGTTGGAGGTAAAAAGTTTTGATTGTATTCTGTTACATTTTATAAGTTAGATCTATGTATGTATAGAAAGCTAAATGATTGGTTGATACACTACAAAGTAGAATTTATGACTAGGCATCTTTTATACCTACATATTCAATAATTGCATTGCTTTTTTTTTCATACGCGGATGAAATTATTTTTTCTTTATGTTAATTATTATAGTAACATGTTTCATATGTCACTATCATTAAAATGCTTTTTATTGCATTACGAGTATGTAAATATTATAATGTTGGTTTTCCTCAAACAGAAAAGCGATTTGTTTTGTTTTGATTTTATACCTAATGGTCTTGAGCCTTAAATAGTTTTATAATATTATTAAAACTAGGAATTTAAGAGTTAAGATCTATTTGCATTTTAAAATCTATTTTAGATTCATTATTATGACCTAGAATCAAAGCTTCTACAAAATTGAAAAAGTATTTATATTTAAATTAGGGGTTTTTTTTACAGAATTTATCTGGTGCCTGATAAAAATTCTATATAACTTGTTTTAAAGGTAAATAACCTCCTCAATTCTTTTTTAGGGTTCCGTACCCAAAGGGTAAAAACGGGACCATATTACTAAGCCTCCGCTGTCCGTCTGTCTGTCACCAGGCTGTATCTCATGAACCGTGATAGCTAGACAGTTGAAATTTTCACAGATGATGTATTTCTGTTGCCGCTATAACAACAAATAAGTACAGTATAAAATAAATATTTAAGGAGGGCTCCCATACAACAAACGTGATTTTTTTGCCGTTTTTTGCTCGATATTGATAACGACTACAGGTAGACAGTTGAAATTTTCACAGATCATGTATTTCTATTGCTGCTACAACAAAATATGCTAAAAACAAAATAAAATAAATATTTAAGGGGGGCTCCCATACAACAAACATGATTTTTTGCTGTTTTTTTGGTACGGAACCCTTCGTGCGCGAGTCCGACTCGCACTTGGCCGGTTGTTTTAGTTAATTTATTTTAATTAGATGTTTCAAAAATAGAAATTGTTAAAAAATATAAATATGTAAAAAGGTCGTATTCATTCACCATGGGATCATAAACAAAAACAGTGTCGTTGAAAATTGTTCCTGTTTGATGGTCCCTATCCACCACATTCGGCTTTATAGTTTCCATAATGGACATACAGAGCGACGAAATCCCTCTTGTTAGTTTTCCCCGATCTGTTAATAGGTACTATCATTATTAACAGATCTGGGCACCTCGCAGATTTTTAGTGGTGGGGGTGGGAGTGGTTGAGCAACAAAGGGGCTGAAAAGCGATTAAAGGTAGACAATTTACAGAGCTCTGGATTTGGTGCGGTATAATAGCAAGCCAATCATGTATCTAATTCGAATTTTGACTGATGGAAAAGTAGTGCTAGGCGGCAACAAAATGCGCGAAAAAGTGGTAAAGTTTGATAAATCTGCGAGGTGCCCGGATCTTTTAATAATGATTGTATGGCTAACTAACTAGAGGGATTTTGTCGCTCTGTGAATTGTCCACCTATTTCCGGGGCCAGCTCTTAGTATATAATACAAGTGCTAGTTACTTACTTTGGTTTCCGAGGAAAAGTGCACCACTGTCTATGATAGCAAGCAATAAATATCTTAAACAAAGTATCCCTTTACGCCTACCGCATTAGTTCACTTTCTCTAACATGAGAGAGATAGTATTTCCTTGGCTTCAGTATTTAATGACATCGGAGCCACTTCCTACGAGGAAGGTCGTTGACTCAAGACCGTACGGCTTATTAATATGATATTAAGCGAGGCGAGCTATGAGGAGCTCGGTGGCACAGTGGTTTAGCGCCTGATGGCCCAGCGATTGTGGAGGTTAAGCAACGTTCGCAAGGGTTGGTCATGGAATGGGTGACCAAAAATTTATTATCTCGAGCTCCTCCGTGCTTCGGAAGGCACGTTGAGCCGTTGGTCCCGGCTGCATTTGCCGTCGTTAACACCCATCAATCCTCATTGGGCCCGCGTGGTGGTTTATGGCCCGACCTCCTTATCCACCCATAAGGAAGGCCTGTGCCCCAGCAGTGGGGACATTAAAAATGGCTGATGGACATAATATAAGTCATAAGTCCCTTAAGGCAGATTTTTCAATGCCTAAATAAAACTTCATTAATTTGATAACGTATTATACTGCTATGTTTGTCATATTTTTAATAGACATTTTTTTTAATGAATTTCATTTAATTCGGGTAATACTTAATTGACTGATTGATATTTATGTTACCTGAGGATTGATAAATCTGCCCATAAATTATTATTCTACTACGATTTCTTACTACACTTATCTCTTCAATATTTCTCAAGGTATAAAATAATTTGTCAGGAGTTGTACGAAATCTCTGAAACAAACTCATTATGTAACATTTCGCATTAGTACACAGGTAGCGAACAAAATGGCTACTGTATCGGATTCAAATGATTCGTGCTATAAATTAACGGAATTCATACGGAATTGGGTCCCATTGCCTATAAATTTTTTGATTGCCAATCAAACCAATTGACAATCTGTGTCACGTAATAATAAGAACTATTCACATTTGATTAGTGAGTTCGATGGAGAGATGTAAAAAAAATGAATTTAATTCCAGATAAGTATTTTGTCCCAAAGTTATGTAAGTCCCAAAGTTATGTAAGATATAAATGACTGATTTATGCAATAAATAAGTTCTTAATGTGCGTAATTTTTGCATGAGGGAACGTGATGCCGGATGCACGACATTCTTGTGTATTCAGCACGGCTGCTCTACGCAGAAGATAACTCAGTTAAAAAATCATTTTCTGTTTAAGTACCATTTTTTTATTATTATTAAAATTCGGTTTAACTCGGAAAACAGTAGCCAATAATTTGTTTCAAATATCTTTTTCCGTTTACAAAATCCTTACTACTATGATAAATGCGAAAGTCCGTTTGTTTGTTACGTCTTCACGTCTTGACTACCGATCATCATGAAATTTTGCATACACGTTGTCAGGGGTACAGAAAACGATATAGGGTTCCTTTCGTCCCGAAAAAAGTATTGTTCCCGAGGGATAGCAAAAAATATTTCCACGCAGACGAAATCGCGGGCGGCCGCTAGTCTACGCTAAAACAAAGTATATTTTCCGTTTCTAACTTAACAACAAGCAAGTCCTTTAAAGATACTTGTATTTGAAATAGATTAGCAGATACTTAATTTCTATGTACTTATTTATTTTATAGTGGTAAGTTCTATATTCTATGGCTCTATGCAAAGCTACCACTACTATAAGTATATACTAAAGTACAATAGAGAATCTCAATTTTTCAATAAAAACACTAAATAACGTTTTTAAGCTCTCCTGTAAAATTTGTCTGTAATGAGATACTTGATTTTGGTTTAGGGCAGCCGAGCAGTTGCCCTTAGCACGAACATCTATGCGGGTAAAAAAAAAACGATTTAGTTTAGAATAATTTTCTATGGAAAAGGATCATGCCGCATTCTGGGCCATGATGCGCATTAACCATACATATCTGTGACAGACTTATGTCATGTCAAAAACGGGTACATAACAAAATGTCATATAATAGGAAAATGTCAAACAATTATAACCCCAAACGGCTCCTTGAGATTGAGATTTCTCTTTTTTCCCGCATTATATTTTAATGATATTCTTCCCACGCAATCACTGTAGTATTTTGGTAATTTCATCAAAGCGCATCATGGCCTAGCTTGTATAGTAAAATCAGCATAATCCTTTACTACCGCTGCTGAAAAGCGAAATTAAATTTCCAATAGAAAATTGGTACTTTTCTCCCCTTTTTTCGATTGATGTTCTGTATGTACCCATCTATCGAGAAAAAAACCTGCATAAAGTACTCGATAGAGGATTTGTCTATATGAAATCTCATTTCACTTTTCGGCACACATTCAAAATTACAATACAAAATTATTCAATGATTTTTTTACGCACGTGTTTTCTCAGTTTATGTTCATGCTACAAGTATTGCTTATTTTTTTTTACGGTCAGCAACCGCAAATCGTAACCGATACTTTTAAACTCCTAAAGTCGTGACCTTAAGATCCTTATACACTTCTCTGAATAGCCCATCATGTTAATCTTCACTTCACAATAACACATTCAAGGAAATATTTTCGTTTTACTTACTTTTTAATGCCAACGGGAACTGCCTAGTTTTTAGATCAATCTTAAAGAAAAGAGACGTGTTAGTTAAAAAAAACAGTTCCATATCAAAAAACCTTAATTATGATTACTTAGGTACATAATTCAGCCAGTCGATTTTATGTCAATATTCAGCGTACATTAACATGAGGTAAAAGCGAGTAGGTAGGTACTTTGGTTAAAGCATTACGCTCAAAAAATGGCACCATTCGAAAAGTACAACTAAGTGGATTGAGCTAAAAATGTTGGCATTTATAGTGTAGGAAATGAAGCGATCTTTTGTATGGAGACCCCAACATTAAATCCTCAGTCGATGAAATTTTGCAGGGATGTAATATAGTATAAACCAATGCCTATGTACTTACGTACAAATATCCAATAACGAAAAAAAACCGGCCAAGTGCGAGTTGGACTCGCGCACGAAGGGTTCCGTATCAAAAACGGAAAAAAACACGTTTGTTGTATGGGAGCTCCCCTTAAATATTTATTTTATTCTGTTTTTAGTATTTGTTGTTATAGCGGCAACAAAAATACATCATCTGTGAAAATTTCAACTGTCTACCTGTTGTCGATATTAATATAAAGCAAAAAACAGCAAAAAAATATATTTGTTGTATGGGAGCCCCCCTTAAATATTCATTTTATTATGTTTTTAGTATTTGTTGTTAAAGCGGCAACAAAAATACATCATCTGTGAAAATTTCAACTGTCTACCTCTTGTCGATATTAATGTAAAGCAAAAAACAGCAAAAAAAATTTATTTGTTGTATGGGAGCCCCCCTCAAATATTCATTTTATTATGTTTTTAGTATTTGTTGTTATAGCGGCAACAGAAATACATCATCTGTGAAAATTTCAACTGTCTAGCTATCATGGTTCATGAAATACAGCCTGGTGACAGACAGACAGACAGACGGACAGACAGACAGACTGACAGACAGACAGACGGACAGCGGAGTCTTAGTAATAGGGTCCCGTTTTTACCCTTTGGGTACGGAACCCTAAAAAACAAGTTGGATTATTAAAAATTGTGTACTTTTTCGGCCCCGTGGTGCCATTTTTTAAACAATATTTGTTAGCTAAATATTTACACTTCCATAAATTTTAGTTCGCTGCCAGGAACAAAGTCGACATGGATGAAATTGCAAATGGTCGCTAGTATTGAACAAAAACAACATCAGGCAATTCGTAAATATGTTTACAAACTATGATGAAAACTACCTAGCAATTAGTAATGCCAGAAAAATATTTGTCTCGTTACATTGTTATTTTGTTAGTAACTACGACGTAAGCAAATAATATGCAAACTCTTTTTTTACACAGTCATGTGGGGCGGACCGGGCGGTTCCGTCTGCTCAATAAAAAATACGGCGTTTGGTGATCGAGGGATATCCTTTGGCAGGGTGCACCTTCTGAACCCTTAGATCATTTTAAGAAGGGGAGCCATCTTGGATTTTTGTATGGGAGGGAGATAAAACACAATCTTTTTTTTGTATGTAATTTGATTTTTTTTTCAAAACCCATCGTGTCGGGTGTCGGATAAGTGGGATTTTTGAGCTGATTCCAAATATATATAATACTATTACATTGCAGCTACTGGTTTAAAAAAATCGGAAAATTATCTTCCACTAAGTTTGGGCTCTTGCAGAAAGAAAACCACTAGGTAAATGAATTCTTATGAAAGGTACGCCAAACAACTTTTAATATAGGTACTCTTATCTACCGTCCTGGAAGAAATTATGAAAAAAATAACATTTTAAAATTCTGAAATATTTTGATCCCAGTATTCTATGAGTTAAAGTAACGAAATCAATAAAATAAAAAAATAAGTACTTAATGTTATTTTTTTCAATAATGCTTCCAGGATCTTAGATAAGAGTATATTATGATTACGATACTAATTAATGACCACATGATAAAATCAAATTGGAAGTAATTTTCTATAACTCAACGTTACTTAAATAAAAGTTCAATCTTTTATATTCCGGGCGTGATGAGAATGGGATGGAACCTTGTCAAACTAAGACGCGCACGGTACGCCGGCCAGCCATAGATATAACCAAACCCGCCAAGTGCGATTCGGACTCGCGCACGAAGGGTTCCGTACCAAAAACGGCAAGTAAATCACGTTTGTTGTATGGGAGCCCCACTTAAATATTTATTTTATTCTGTTTTTTGTTGTTATAGCGGCAACAGAAATACATCATCTGTGAAAATTACAACTGTCTAGCTATCAAGGTTCATGAGATACAGCCTGGTGGCAGACAGACGGACAGTGGTTTCTCAGTAGTAGGATCCCGTTTTTATTCTTTGGATACGGATCTTTGATTAATGAAACTAAAATTAACTAATTAGTCAATGTTCGATTCACTTTGACAAGGTCCATCCCATTCTCGTCGCGCGCGGATTATATAATGCTTTACGTATCCTTTTGTACTTTACCATAAAGCAGGAAAAACAAAAATTTGTCTCCTTACTTAGTATTGATAACAATCGATAACATGACGAGCAATAAAATTGTCTTATTGAGAATCAAACCACAAGGTATCACGTTATTACTCGTAATTGCTATTAAGATTAATTTCATTGTAGAACCTTATTCAAAACCCGATCTTCTTGGAAAATCCTTTCCTTCGAAGTTTTTTTGCAAGTAACGTTTTGCTGAGTATGATGTGATGCTTGGCGTCCTTTGCAATAGGGAATATGCATCAAATTTTTTTTTATCAAATCAATAGTATAATGCGTGAGAAAATCAACTGTAATATTGAATCTTGTCTCGTGCGTTTTTTTCTCGTAATATAGTTACTTGAAGTTACCACGCATCAGCTCCCGCCGAAAACGCTCTATACAAAACGGTGACGTCACACATCACGTTTCGGTGTGTTTCGGGCGCGTTTAATATGGAGTTAGCCAATAATCTTCAATTATCTCCCTAAATTTTGCGTTTAAGTAGATATGTGTCATACAAAATATTATTTCTTTTTCGATATTCTATCTGACTGCAAAGTGCATTATATCAGAAAACGAAAAAAAAATATCGTTATTTTCCCCTGATTTCATCGTGTGATAAAACGAAAATAATCATTTTTTATTATTTTTCTTTCTGTTCCATCATGTTTTTACAAGTGTCCGCAGCGATCAAGCTCAATTTTAGGAAAATCGGTGACTTATGCTTATTCCCTATTAGTAAAGACTCAGTTCAGAATGGCTTAAAATTACTGCAGATATTTTGCAACTTCTGTCTACTCCTTTACGTACCTCTCAAGAAAATCTATGGACCTCCAAGTACACAGAGGTATTTGAAAAATATGACGTCAGAATGTATTGGAAACCAACATGTGTATCGTATAATAATAACTATATACACACATCAACACCGTCTGGATATTTCGTTCAAAGTTCTTAAACTCAAAAACTACTGGCTGGTTTAAAAATTTTTAATGAAAACTTATTTTGTAGACTTTATTGGATGATTCCAAATTTGTATTCGAAAAAAAAAACAAAGGATTTGCGCGGCATAATTTTAGCAAAGACCGAAGATTTCAAATCAGGTTTTTGAATTTTTTTCTTAAAAAGACATTAATGTTTAGGTTTACAATTATTTCACTTTTTGTCTTAATTTGTGAAATTATATTATTTAAACGTACTGTGTAAAGTAGTATATTAAACAAGTAAGTAGTAGTATATTAAACACTGTATACGATGTTGGTGTGCCTTATTAAATAAAAAAAAAAGTTTAGTTACTTAAGATATAAGTTCTTACCAGCTCTTTACCGTCCTTGTTCTCATACAAACAGCTTTCACAACTAAGTGAGCTAATGGCACATGAGTAAACTAATGGACCTTGATCTTGAAACGTCTCGTTCAACATTCTGGGCACCACAGTAAAAAATTGTAGACAGTAGTTTGAGTGACGTAAAGTAAAGTTCAAATTATACAAGCTTACTATCGAAACAAAAGCTAATTTGGTGGTATCATTTCAAGAAACATCAACATCAAACAAGCAAACAAGGTCAGTCGGTTTTGTGAGACGAGGTTTTCATAAGCATTTATTTCATATATAAATATGACGCAATTTCTAAAAGATATAACAGCAGTCATTTGGAAATGTTTGAGAGTAATAACGAAGATTTGTGGGTCAGCTTAAATATAAACAGTAAATGCTATACTTTCTGCGTGGTGTACCTGCCATCCCCTGTGAAGAGAGAAAATCTGGTCTCTGTAATCAATAATTTTAATAAAGTAGCTGAATCCGTTGATAACGTTATGTTTATTGGAGATTTTAACTTGAGTTGTATCACCTGGCCTAGCATTCCTTTGCAGACGGGTTCAGTTCCTAAACATAATGGTTCTAGTCTTGCACAAATTCTGGTCGATTTTGCATCTCTTAACAACCTCACCCAGTTTAATAACGTCACTAACTGTAATAAAAATGTACTCGACTTGGTCTTTTGTAACTACGACAGGGTAAGCGTTTCTAAAGCCGTTAACACACTTGTCAATATTGATTGCTATCATCCTCCAATTGCTGTTAATATCCCGTTGGCAAAAGAAACTAATAATCTTAATAGCAATAACCAAAATCTTAAATTTAATTACTACAAAGCTGATTTTGATTTAATAACAAGCGAATTAGATAAGATTGATTGGCTTAGCGAGCTGAATGCGTGTAGTGATGTTGATGCAATGCTTGATGTGTTTTACGGCCATCTTTATGCAATTATAAATAAAAATGTTCCCAAAACTATGGCAAGGAATGGTAAATATCCTCACTGGTTTCCTAAAACTCTAATAAAACTCTGTAATCAGAAACGTAAGTTGATTATAAAACATAGAATCCACAAAAATCCCTTAGACCACATTTCCTTGCTCATACTAAGTAAACGCTGTGCTGTATTCACCGCTCGCTGCTACAAAAAATACATTTGCAGTATTGAGCAAAGCATAAGTAACAACCCAAAATATTTTTGGAGTTACATGAAAAGCAAGAGTAACTCTGACTCTCACTATCCCTCAAACATGACCTACAAAGATCAAGTAGGCACGAACGGTCCTGAAATCTGTGATTTTTTTGCAAAAAACTTTTGTTCCGTTTACTCTGATGATGAAGTTCGTAATGATACCCTGCACTGTTATTTGCCTCACAACAACTCGACAACTTATAGTGCATCCAATTTACATCTCACTATGGAGTCCATCCACGTTCGACTTAAAAGACTTGATTGCTCGAAGGGTACTGGTCCTGATGATATTCCACCTTACTTCATTTCTCAATGTGCTGACTCTCTTGCTCTCCCACTGTATATCATATTCAATAAGTCTCTTAGCTGCGGTCAGTTTCCCGCTCTCTGGAAAATGGCTAAAGTTGTGCCAATTTTCAAAAGCGGAGATAAAAGTAATATCGCAAATTACAGACCAATCTCCATTTTGTCAGTGATTCCAAAGGTATTCGAAGCGCTTATATATCCTTATTTCTATGCCCAAGTAAAACATCTAATTACCAACCGACAGCACGGGTTCTTGAGGGCTAGATCGACCAGTACTAACCTCATTACCTTTACAAATGTTATAGTGGATAACTTGGACTCCCAGCTGCAAACAGACGCCATTTATACAGATTTCTCTAAAGCATTTGACAGGGTCAATCACGAAATCCTCATAAATAAGTTGTCAAGGTGCGGGTTTGGAGGTTCTTTGTTGTTTTGGTTGCAGTCATATTTAACGAATCGCCCTCAGTATGTAACTGTGAAAGGCTACCGTTCTGGTACATATTTTGCCACATCAGGAATACCCCAGGGCTCCCATATTGGGCCTTTGCTCTTCAACATTTTCATAAATGACGTTGTGGATGTTATCAAACACTCTGATGTATTTTTGTACGCGGACGATCTGAAGATAACAAGAGCTATACATTGTATAGAAGATGCTATTCTACTGCAATTGGACCTCGATGGTTTAGTTGAATGGTGCAAGAATAATAAGATGTCCCTTAACATTAAAAAATGTTACCACATCAAACTGTCGCGAAAGTCTCACCCTCTTAAAACGCATTACAAAATTAATGATACGATTTTACAGGAAGTGGATACCATTCGTGACTTAGGCGTTACAATAGACTCCAAAGTTACCTTTGTTCCGCACATCGACGACATTGTTGCCAGAGCCTCGAAAGCTCTTGGCTTTATTATAAGAAATTGCAAGGTTTTCAAAAATCCCGCAACCAAGATAATTATTTATAACTGTTTCGTCAGAAGTATACTGGAGTATTGCTCGGTGGTTTGGGCTCCCCAATACAGTGTGCACCAGTTACGTATCGAACGCATTCAAAAACGGTTCACACGGCATCTCGCATTTTGTGGTGGGCTGGGTAAAAAAGCCAATAGCTACAACGAGAGACTTCGATCTTTTAACATGGACAGTCTTCTAACCAGAAGGAAACTTTTGGATTTATCTTTTCTATTTAAAGTGGTCAGAAGTGTACTGGATTGTCCCGAACTTCTAAGCAATATTAGTATCAGAGTTCCCCGTAAACCACCACGTTATCCACTACTTTTATTTGCTAAACCATTTGCCCGCACTAACGTACTGAGGCACGCCGCAACATATCGTATACCCGAAGCTTACAATAGACTGGCAGAAAAAGTCGACATATTTCATGAATCTTTTCATCAGTTTCGAATAAATGTGTTGGGGTTGTTGAGAGATGTGTAGTTTAGCTTATTCTCATAATTATGTTATGTTCATAAGTAATAATATAATATAATAGATTAATGTTTTAATTGGGTACCTGTTTCACAATTTCTGATTGGGCACTGGATTAATTTGGGAATGGAGTAGAATTTATATAAAATTGCTCATCATGTATGTTAGTTTCAGCTTGGCCGGACTTTGTGAGACGGTCCCTTAGGTTAGTACTTAATCTTAATATATAAAATCGTAAACTGAATGACTGACTGACTGACTGACTGACTGACTGACTGACTGACTGATCTATCAACGCACAGCCCAAACCGCTGGACCTAGAGACTTGAAATTTTGCACACAGATACCTTATACAGTGTAGGCATCCACTAAGGAAGGATTTTTGAAAATTCTATCCCTAAGGGGATGAAATAAGGGATGAAAGTTTGTATGAAAGTCCCTCAGTTTTGAAGCTAGGATCTTCAAATTTTGTGTTTAGGCTGACAATTGAAAATTAATTAATACGGGTCTCGGCGTTTTTCAAAATTCTACCCCCGAAGGGGTCAAAAGGGGGATGAAGTTGTGTAATGAAGAAAATCCTTTATTTTCGAAGTCAACATTGCTAAATATATAATTTAGGCTTATGGATGGAAATCTAACGCAACGCATATTGTTATTGTTAGTATTTCAACCCCTAGGGGGATGCAATGGGGGTGAAAAGGGGTAAAAAAACCTAAAAATAGATATGGATGTCGTTATTGGGGTTTTCTGGGATGACGATTGCAAAAATAACATTTATTTTGAAGTCCAACACGGTGGACATGATGTCACCCTCAAGGGGTGAAAATGGGGTTCAAATTTTGTATGGAAAAATAATATTAAATGGACATTACAACTTTAAACTTCGTAGGAGCACGTCTAAAAATAAATAAGCAAACATATATTTTGTGATTTTGAAAATCAACCCCTTGGGGGTAAATGGGGTGAGTAAACCTAAAAATAGATATGGATATCGTCATTGGGGTTTTCTGGGATGACGATTGCAAAAATGACATTGTCCAACACGGTGGGCATGATTTAACCCCTCAAGGGGTGAAAATGGGGTTCAAATTTTCTATGGAAAAAATATTAAATGGCCATTACAACTTTAAACTTCGTAGGAGCACGTCTAAAAATAAATAAGCAAACATATATTTTGTGATTTTGAAAATCATCCCCTTAGGGGGTAAATGGGATGAGTAAACATAAAAATCGATGTGGATGTCGTTCTTGAGGTTTTATGGGATGGTGATTGCGAAAATGAGATTTATTATGAAGTCTGACACGGTGGACATGATTTAACTCCTAAAGGGGTGAAAATGGGGTTCCAATTTTGTATGGAAAAATAATATAAAATATACATTACAACTTTGAACTTCGTAGGAGCACATCTAAAAATAAATAGGCAAACATATATTTTGTGACTTTGAAAATCAACCCCTTAGGCGGTAAATGGGCTGAGAAAACATAAAAAATCGATATGGATGTCGTTCTTGAGGTTTCATGGGATGGTGATTGCGAAAATGACATTTATTTTGAAGTCCAACACGGTGAACATGACACATCATGGACCTGGACCTGGACATCCACATCCAGGTAACGGGCACGGGCACGGGCACGGGCACGGGCACGGGCACGGGCACGGGCACGGGCACGGGCACGGGAACAGGAACGGGAACGGGAACAGGACGGGAACGGAACGGGCTGGAACGGAAACGGAACGGGAAGGGAACGGGAATGAAACGGGAATGGAATGGGAACGGGAACGAAGCGGGAACGGAACGGGAACGGAACGGGAATGGAACGGGAACGGAACGGGAACGGAACGGGAACGGAACGGGAACGGAACGGGAACGGAACGGGAACGGAACGGGACCGGAACGGGAACGGAACGGGAACGGAACGGAACGGGAACGGATCGGGAACGGATCGGGAACGGAACGGGAACGGAACGGGAACGGAACGGGAACGGAACGGGAACGGAACGGGAACGGAACGGGAACGGATCGGGAACGGAACGGGAACGGAACGGGAACGGAACGGGAATGGAACGGGAACGGAACGGAACGGGAACGGAACGGGAACAGAACGGGAACGGACGGGAATGAAACGGGAACGATACAGGAATGGAACGGGAACGAGAACGGGACGGGAACGGTAGAGGAACAGCACGGGAACGGGACGGGAACGGAGGGGAAAGGATTGGGTACGGAACGGAACGGGAACGATACGGGAACGGAACGGGACGAGAACGCGACGAGAACGGGACGAGAACTGGAACGGGAACGGGAACGAGAACGGGACGGGAATGGGAACGGAAGGGGTACAGGACGGGAACGGAACGGGACGGAATGGGAACGGAACGGGAACGGAATGGGAACGAGAACGGGAAGGGAATGGGAATGGAAACTGAAGGGGTACGGGACGGGTACGGAACGGGAACAAGAACGGAACGGGACGGAATGGGAACGGAACGGGAACGGAATGGAAACGGGAACGGAACGGGACGAGAACGGTACGGGAACGGGAACGAAAACGGGACGGTAACGGGACGGGAACGGGAATGGCAACGGAGAGGGTACGAGAACGGGACAGGAAAGGGACGGGAACGGACGGGAACAGAACGGGAACGGGAACCGGAAACGTAAAAATGACTGGTCAGATCTTGGTTGAAGGTTCTCTAAGGATTTTCTCTAACATCCACGCGGACGAAGTCGCGGGCAGAAGCTAGTGTTTATATAGTCAATTATCCGTCCGTACTATAAGGCATGTTGTGGCCGCCTTCAATAGAATTTTTCATTCTCTATGTTATAACGTAAATACCTACTATGTAAGACTCAATGTAATTTTCTCTGGCGGTCCTAATAAATAATAAAATAAAATAAAAATAAAAATGACGAATGCGATGTCCATTAAGCCATCGTTTCGTTGAAATTTTCTAGTACTTTTTACTTGTGAGGGTAAACAAATATACATCGAGGGAACTACGCTGGCTTGCAGCGGTCCTTTTTTAATTTACGTATAATCTAATTAGATTATAAGTAATTAATACGTCGTTTACATTCGATGGACGTATTTTTTGATAAAGTAGTTTTTTTTTGTATGTTTTATCACAGAATAGATAATAGTACTAGCGTGTTTTATCGAGTGTGTAGTGGCTGGCTAGTGTCAAAGAAGCATTACGAATTAAAAATTCAGAATAATTATCATAATTCCCTCTGGGTCAGCTATACTCAAAGGGCGCAAAAAGCATTTAAAGTACAATATGCAGTACAATTATGCATTTAGGGTACTGTTGGGGTTGCCCCGTTACTGCAGCGCCTCAGGCATGTTCTGTGAGGCGCGCACGGACGGATTTGACGCGATAATGCGTAAAAAGGCTGCTTCACTTCTAGCAAGAACGAGGATCAGCACCAACAGTATCCTGAGTGTAATAGCCCTAAAAAACGACTGCCCTATAATCAGGCAGCTCGTAAAGACCTGCTGACTGCTGTGGCTAGTTCTTAAGATTTTTGTATTTCTTTATAATATGGACCTATAATGTCTGAAATAAAGTTTTATTATTATTATTATATAATTAGGTAATTAACTTTAAGAATTTAATTTTAAGTAGTACTATAACTTTTTATCAACGCATGTTACTGAATGACTTCGCTACTGTGTGGTAAATTGAACTTTGAATAAATTAAGCTTGCTCGTTCATCACTTATGCATTATTTAATGCAATGTAATACGTTTTTACATATAATTGTAATTTTCATTTATTAACTGTCCAAAATGCTAATAAATTATGATGCAACATACAACATTGCTTTCATAGCTATAGGTGTTTATGAATTGATTATTGTTATTATGTTGTTATTCAATTAGATGTAGACATGTAGTACTTAGTTTTTGTTAGTATTAAGATTTTTTACGAACTAACGCAGTTATTTAGTTTTTTGTGCTATTACGTGGTTACTTTTGCCTACTGCTAAACATATTATTTCACTGAAGTTATTGTTTGTAAATAAATTATACAACCTTAGCTTATATCTGTACATGTGAATTTTTGATACATTATGTACTAAGCGAGCAATGAGGGTGCTACTTGAGGGATATAGGTTAAGAGGGCGCAGTCTGCACACTAACGCCGCCACTCGAAAAAAAATCATAGTGCTTAGATAAAGACGAAATAGTGAATTATCTCTCTGGAGTGCACTCCGAACAAGCTTTGTGGTATTTTTAAATAAAGACGAAATAGTGAATTATCTCTCTGGAGTGCACTCCGAACAAGCTTTGGGGTATTTTTAAATAAAGACGAAATAGTGAATTATCTCTCTGGAGTGCACTCCGAACAAGCTTTGGGGTATTTTTAAATAAAGACGAAATAGTGAATTATCTCTCTGGAGTGCACTCCGAACAAGCTTTGTGGTATTTTTAAATAAAGACGAAATAGTGAATTATCTCTCTGGAGTGCACTCCGAACAAGCTTTGTGGTATTTTTAAATAAAGACGAAATAGTGAATTATCTCTCTGGAGTGCACTCCGAACAAGCTTTGGGGTATTTTTAAATAAAGACGAAATAGTGAATTATCTCTCTGGAGTGCACTCCGAACAAGCTTTGGGGTATTTTTAAATAAAGACGAAATAGTGAATTATCTCTCTGGAGTGCACTCCGAACAAGCTTTGTGGTATTTTTAGATAAAGACGAAATAGTGAATTATCTCTCTGGAGTGCACTCCGAACAAGCTTTGGGGTATTTTTAAATAAAGACGAAATAGTGAATTATCTCTCTGGAGTGCACTCCGAACAAGCTTTGTGGTATTTTTAAATAAAGACGAAATAGTGAATTATCTCTCTGGAGTGCACTCCGAACAAGCTTTGTGGTATTTTTAAATAAAGACGAAATAGTGAATTATCTCTCTGGAGTGCACTCCGAACAAGCTTTGGGGTATTTTTAAATAAAGACGAAATAGTGAATTATCTCTCTGGAGTGCACTCCGAACAAGCTTTGTGGTATTTTTAAATAAAGACGAAATAGTGAATTATCTCTCTGGAGTGCACTCCGAACAAGCTTTGTGGTATTTTTAAATAAAGACGAAATAGTGAATTATCTCTCTGGAGTGCACTCCGAACAAGCTTTGGGGTATTTTTAAATAAAGACGAAATAGTGAATTATCTCTCTGGAGTGCACTCCGAACAAGCTTTGTGGTATTTTTAAATAAAGACGAAATAGTGAATTATCTCTCTGGAGTGCACTCCGAACAAGCTTTGTGGTATTTTTAAATAAAGACGAAATAGTGAATTATCTCTCTGGAGTGCACTCCAAACAAGCTTTGTGGTATTTTTAAATAAAGACGAAATAGTGAATTATCTCTCTGGAGTGCACTCCGAACAAGCTTTGTGGTATTTTTAAATAAAGACGAAATAGTGAATTATCTCTCTGGAGTGCACTCCAAACAAGCTTTGTGGTATTTTTAAATAAAGACGAAATAGTGAATTATCTCTCTGGAGTGCACTCCGAACAAGCTTTGTGGTATTTTTAAATAAAGACGAAATAGTGAATTATCTCTCTGGAGTGCACTCCGAACAAGCTTTGTGGTATTTTTAAATAAAGACGAAATAGTGAATTATCTCTCTGGAGTGCACTCCGAACAAGCTTTGTGGTATTTTTAAATATAGACGAAATAGTGAATTATCTCTCTGGGGTGCACTCCGAACAAGCTTTGTGGTATTTTTAAATATAGACGAAATAGTGAATTATCTCTCTGGAGTGCACTCCGAACAAGCTTTGTGGTATTTTTAAATAAAGACGAAATAGTGAATTATCTCTCTGAAGTGCACTCCGAACAAGCTTTGTGGTATTTTTTATCACTTAATCAATATTTTCTAGCCTGCCGTTTAGTTTAATGGACTTTTATTGCGAAAAGTGGCCACTTTCAGCAATTAAAGTCCACTAAACTAAACTACAGGCTCAAAAATATTGTTTGAGTGACAAAAAGTACCACAAAGTGAGTTCGGAGTGCACTCCAGAGAGATAATTCACTATTTCGTCTTTATTTGAGTATTATGATTTTTTTTCCAATGGCGGCGCTAGTGTTCAGAATTATCTTTGAATTATATCTAGATTATGGGTTGTTAAGCTTTAAGAGATTTATGTGAGTTAATTTTTACGAGTTCGTGGTAATGAGAGAAAAAGTTAGATTTAAAAGTATATTAGATACTTTGGGCTTGCAATAATGTCTGAAAAATATATTGGTTTTTAGGGTTCCGTACCCAAAGGGTAAAAACGGGACCCTATTACTAAGACTCCGCTGTCCGTCTGTCTGTCTGTCTGTCTGCCTGCCTGTCTGTCTGTCTGTATGCACCAGGCTGTATCTCGTGAACCGTGATAGCTAGACAGTTGAAATTTTCACAGATGATGTATTTCTGTTGCCGCTATAACAACAAATACTAAAAACAGAATAAAATAAATATTTTAGGGTGGCTCCGATACAACAAACGTGATTTTTTGCCGTTTTTTGGTACGGAAGCCTTCGTGCGCGAGTCCGACTCGCATTTGGCCGGTTTTTTTTCCTAACATGTTACATTACGTTGGTATCTGTTTTACAACAGTCTTAGGTTATATTCTTAATCCTGTTATGCAATGTCAGCGAATTTTATAAACAATGGAATTAAAACAAATAAAGGGCACACGGGAAGAAAGGCTCATTGACATTGTTTATCAATTTGAACTTACAATTGCATTCGATAGCCTTTGAATAGGTCTTTCAAATAGGTAGCATATTTTAAACAAACTAAAATGGGCCCATTTCTCGTTAAATCGTCTTAGTAAAAATAAAGTAGTAAAGTAATATTTTTTTTAATTAGCAATTTTCTTATATTTTGCTAAATGTTTATTTCAAACTAATAATTACATTTGATGGCACTGACATACTCAAAATAAACTTCATTACATATTCAAAATAAACTAAAAAATAAATAAATTAAAAACATATTAAAAACACGACTGCCCTGCTAAAAACGAACTAAAAGGTTAAACAACAAGTGTCATTGCAGTCGGGGGCCTTTTTATGGAACAATTTGTGATCAAAGTGGTCCCCCGACTGCAATGACACTTGTTGTTTAACCTTTTAATTCGTTTTTGGCAGGGCAGTCGTGTTTTTAATATATTTTTAATTTATTTATTTTTATTTCACACATTTTAGTGATATTTATATAGTTTTGGAATGTGCTCATCAAGGCCTTTCATTTGATGCCCATTATGTAATAATAGAAGAAAAAAAAATTTTTACATTTGAAAATGCCATCGCACAGAACACAAACATTATTTTTGCTTTGGGCAGTCGTGTAATAAAAAGAGGCCCATTTCTCGTTAAATCGCCTTAGTAAAAGTAAACCATTCAACTTTAAACAGCCATTTTCTCAAATTTTGCTAAATGTCGATGAGCCCCTTTTTCCCGTGTACCCTTCAAATAAAACGGATTCGCGTGCCAATTTATCATCCTACAAATTGGTTGTCGCCACGGGATCGCTCTGTGCTGACTTTTCCTCTTTCAGCTATACAGATAAAATACGACGTGTAATAACTTACCACAGACCAAACATCAAATAGGTACTACGTGTAATTTACCTAACTAGTGATGTACAAACCTCGAGGCGTCGAGTTCTACTTTTGAAGCCTCGAGGCAGATTGGCAGGACTCGGTGAGCTCGGTAGGCTCGTAAACCCGAGCCTAGCCGAGACACGAGCTCTATGAGACACGCCTCGAGGCTTCAAAAGAGTCCCGAGCCTTCAAAAGTGCTCGAACCTATTAAAAGAGCTAGAGCCTTCAAAAAAGCTCGAGTCTCAAAATGAACGCGAACCTCATAAAAGCTCGAGTATATGTTTATGACTTAAAGCTTGAGTCTTAAAATGAACGCGAGCCTCATAAAAGCTCGAGTATATGTTTATGACTTTAGTATCTCCGTAACTAATATTAAAACCGAGCCTATCGAGCTCACAGAACCCTGCAAATATGACTCGAGTCTCCAAAATAAGAACTTATGTCATAAAGAGCACCGTAGATGCTTAATCTATTGTGCTTTACCTCTAATTATCTTCATCCATCAGCAGTCCATCACAACTACTACGCGAAAAAAGACTCGAGCTGTAAAAATGCCTCGAGATTGACCGAGCTCTCTAAAAGGCTTGAACCGTGAAAAAAGCCTCGAGATCGACCGATCTTTGAAAAAGGCCCGAGCTCTGAAAAAGACTCCTAAGTCATCGAGCTTCATACAAACGAGGCGAGCCCTGTTAACGACACCGAGCTCTAGACAAAAGGACTCGGAGGCCTCGAGCCTTGTACATTACTATACCTAACCCATCAGGTACAGGAAAATGAGACAATACCTAGATATATCATTGTTGTCCGGCCACATGTGTCTGTGCGGGATTTAATAAACTAAAAAACAATAGGTATTTTAATTTTAAGTACCGTATCGAAGAGATCGTTTTTTAATGACAACATAGAACTATAGGTAAGGTATTAAACTTCTTTCCAACGACACTATCGAGACGCACTACGGTAGTGTCGTCAAGCATATTTAAAATGCAGTTGAGTTGAATGAAGCAAATTTTTACTCAAATCAAAAGATAGCATGATTTTACTACTATAAGCTACACGTCTTCAAACTTAGTATAGAAGGTGTGTTCTTAAATTTTTGGTAGGTAAAAGTATTCCCAAAGTGGAGTAGGAGCAAAAGTGCGCCATAAGCACGTGCTCATTAAAAGTGCGGAGTCAAGCATTGTCGTATTTACCTCCGCGTTTTAACGACGTCATTTACAACTTAATGGTTAAGACTTAAAGTTGTTTTTGACAAGTGTGTTTCGCTTCCGCGTCAATAAATAAGTTGTAAATAACGATCGAAATCACTCGAACAGTTCATAAATCGTTATTTGCGCAATTCCGCATAAATATGGCGACTCAAAATTAGAACAAAAAATATTTTTTCGTCAATGTTTATTTATTATGGAAAATTATTGCGGAAAATAGGAATATTCATTAGGTAATTAGGTTCTTTGTAAATGTAACTAATCTGGATATTGCATCATGGCGATTCTCACTCAATCTTATCGATTGTTGCGTTTTTTCATTTGTTTTGTTGTTGTCCTTGTTTAGATTGCATGATAACTATTATTACATTAATATTTTAACACTTAAGACGCGCTAAGAAGGGTCAAATCCCAATATTCAATTCAAATTATTGAAAGATAACGCGCGTGAAGCTATCATGGAAAAAATATATAATGTACTTGGAATAATACACAATAGATTTAATTGAAAGCATTTGTAAAAATGTTACCACCTTTGATGTAAAAAAAATATTCCGTGGACCCTGTTTCTGGTCCTATTTGCAAAATTTCTCGGAAACAGAACATTCGTTTATGTTAAAACCATCACATAAAAATCGGCGATGTTAATATCTTCAATCTTAATTGAACAGATTTTTTTTAACTAACTTGAAAGCGAAGAAATTTAATAAAAACATGTAAAAATTGAGAATTCGGTGCTAGTTCTCAACGTAACCGCCGCGTTGGAACGCGCACTGATTTGAACCCAAAGTAAGTAGAGTTACGTTCGATTTCGCACCATCACGGATCGACCCGCTCGGATTGAGGCATGTTAAAGCCTTAAGGCACGTTAGGGTAAGGTTGGACAAGTGAAGCGTCCGCACAGTGCTACGAGTGCGGCGATGCGGAGGACAGTGCCCAGCACACCCTTGAAGTGTGTCCGGCCTGGGCTCCGCAGCGCAGTACTCTGGTATCTGTGATTGGGGCGGATCTCTCGCTGCCCAGCGTGGTACGGGCCATGCTGGCCACCGAGAGATCCTGGGAGGCGGTAGTCTCCTTCTGCGAGGAGGTTATCCTGCAAAAGGAGGCATCGGAGCGGGTTCGCGAAGAGGAGGCTCATGCGAACCGGCTCCGACGCAGGCGGGTGGGCGTAAGGAGGAGGCGCTTTGCGCACCTCATTCCGCTCTGACGGGGACCACGTGGGCGATGGGTGGTGACCCATCGCCTGCATTGCACGGTCCCCGACCGTCTGGGGAGATGGCCAAACTTGCCCGGCCATTTCCCAACCGCGAAGAGGCCCCGGTAGTCGGGCGAGCCACCGGGTCAATTGGGGTGATTACCACCCATGGCCCCCCGTATGACCAACCGGTGGCGAGTGGGCAAGTGCCGTAGTTTTTTAGTGGGTATTCCCTCCTCCCGGGATTCCATCGAGCTTTGACTTGGTGGAATTACGGGAGGTAGTCGTGGAGGGAGCCACAACGTTGAATGTTGCGGTCCCCTCCTGGTGAGTCCCACATGCCCCCTTCCCGATCACCAAGCGCAGAAATGCATTTTTCTACGGCATTAAAAAAAAAAAAAAAAAAAAAAAAAAGGGTAAGGTTGGACTGTTTTTCAATTAGTTGAAGAGGTTGCAGCAAATGCTCTTTTTCTCATTTCCTATAAAATATTATCAAATGTAGGTAATTAAGCTTTTGTTATTAAGGAATAAAAGTACTATCAATCAGTATTTTATTTTTACTTTCTTTTACTTAATCGCCTGCGAATCTTCACAAAGTACACCTTTGTAAGGCTTTTTCAAAAACCAAGTACGGACGGACTTCCTTTCTAAAAGCGATTGTATGACTTAAAATGTAAAGGTATAATTACAAAAATAATAAAGTAATGTACTAAAGGATATTCTACTAAAATAAAGTTTGGGTACAGCAATCACATTTTTTAAAAATATTGTATTCTGATCTTCCCTCGCATAACGAAAATTGAAGAAATACCGTCGCAGTGACAACCGCCGACTGACGGGAGGGGCTGAATAAAATGGCGTCTCATATTATGTTGCCAGCAATAAAAAAATTGCTGCGTTTGGGAGTTCTTTGAATTATTCGATCTTTCCACGAAACCGTTCCGTTTTTTCCGTTCTTACCCCAATGTACCTTATTTTGTCGCCCATGTTGTCAATAAACTCTGACTTCAGTTTTTCTTATTGAGGGCTCCACACTCGCGCCGCGAAAGCCCGCGAAGGCCGCGAACCGCGAGTGTGGAGGGTTTCGCGGCTTCGCGTATGGGCTTCGCGTTCGCGCTTCGCGGCGTTCTCCGGACCATAAACCAAAAAACCACCACCGGACCACACTCGCGCGCGAACCGCGGCCGCGAATCACGAGCGCGGTTTGCGCATGAAAACGGTGCGAAAAATATAGCCCTCCAGACTCGCGCGTGAACCGCGGCCGCGAATCACGGCAACCTTAGTTCGGCACAAAACTCCTTGGACGCGGACCAAAAAACCGCCACCGGACGGGGAACGCCGCGAAGCGCGAACGCGAAGCAGCGAAACCCTCCACACTCGCGGTTCGCGGCCTTCGTGGGCTTTCGCGGCGCGAGTGTGGAACCCTCATAAACGTACGCAAGCAAGCACCTATACTAATAATTCTAATCTAAACATAGAGCACCATTAAACTATAATAATAATTCTAATAGTAGATTATTAAACAAGGGTCAAAAGGAAGCAATTCCGAGATATTTAAACTAAAGTTTGAGTATGGAATTGATGACTTTTACCCGTGTTTAATTTTTTAACTCTAGTTTCACTTAAAAATATTAGGAAAGTCAAAGTAAGCTGAGCGGTGTGGTGCGGAGCGGAGCGGGGTGGTGCTGAGTGGAGCGGAGTGAGGCGGACGGAGTGGAGAGAGGCAGGGAAGTGGGGTGGAGCTAGATAACAAAATTCCGGGCCATTAATTCAATACCGGGGACCATTAATCTCGGGATCCCGGGATTGGTGTTCCTTAGTCCTGAGATCCCTGTATCCCAGGATAGCTGGAGTGGTAAAATTGGTAGGCACCAATTTTAATATTACGAAAAGTTGTATTAGACACGTGACACCAATTCAAATTATCTAAACTTTTTCGTTTCCGATGAGGTAACCAAATTCAGTTCTATTGTAAAACTTCTTTGTCTCCCTAGGGTGGAACGCAGTTTTTAACCCGATTCCGAATATCAGTAATGAAATAGTAGATTGTTATACGAGGGTCCAAAGGAAGCAATTCCCATACGAGATATTTAGACGCCCGAGCATAGCGAGGGCGGCTATAGTTCGAGGATGGAATTGATGACTTTTGCCCGAGTTAAACACTCTACTTTTCATTTCGAATATAAGGAAAGTAAAAAAGTCTTAGTTATTCCAAAATGTTTATTAATAAAAATATGTACTTAGTAACTACATTGGGAGCCTATATAATTATTATTACCAACTTACCTACCCTACCTTACCTATATTTAAATTTAATTGAAAAATTAGAATAATTTTGCAAATTTTAAGTTAAATTTTTGCTTGGAATATTTACAGTTTGTTATATTATGATGACAGATTTGGCTTTGTTGGATGCCTGTAAAAGTTGGAGATATTTTTTGGTCTTTGATCAGACGGTATAGTCCATGGCAGAGACTTTCCTGAAGTAGTTGTTTAAGGCGAACTAAAGCGTAGTTTTATTGTTTCTTTATTTTGTTTGAACTTTTTGTTTTAGTTTTAAACTCATTTTTATTAAATACAAAATCAACACAACGGCACACACAGCTCAAAGTCACAGAGTTAGGCATCCCTCCAATATTTCATAGTTTTTCTTATTTTAAATTTGGAACACGCCGCGTCTGCCGGCCGCTCCGGCCAATGTTTTTAATTTTGCACTGGCTGTTTATGCGCCCGTGAATGTGCCCTACAAGGCTGCAACTTTTTTTAATCATTTGTTTTTAATTATTGTAAACTTTTTCATTGCCGATTAACTCTGTGGTTGACTGTGTATCCAAATTCAGTTCTATTTTTGAATTACTTTTCCACCCTAGGGTGGAACGAAGAGTTTTTGACCCGCTGCTCAATTTAAATATACATCACTTTCCGAATATGAGAAATGAAAAAGTATTTTTTCATAATAAGTATTTAGATAAGGAAATTCAGTGACTGTAATAAAAAAATAAGTAAGTCTTTTGGCACAGGCAGCATCAACAATTGTTTTTACTTATGTCATATGAAAGTAAATAAAAAAATATTTTATATTACCTACATATTTTTTTATTTTATTTTATAAATACCAACGATGATTATTTGTGAGTATGAGTAGGTAATATTTTTACTGAAATCCTTCTGTACGGAGCACGATGCATGGAGTTGAGGCATTTAACGTGCGACGTGAAACAGGCTAGAAAATTTACATTTTACATTGAAGTTTGACGATATAAAAATCGTCGTCGTGGAAATCCTTGGGGGAGGCCTATACCCAGCAGTGGGTGTCGTGCGGCTGATATGATGAGTGTTTTGATATAAGATTTTTTTTTCGAATGAGTGGTTTTCATTTCATCTTCGTCGTCGTGTTATATTGATTCAATTTCCTAATTCCCTATGGCTGTAACTTTTTTACATCTGCAGTTTACTTTATGTGAGTGAAATCGGGTAAGGAAGTTCTGAATGAGTTCGGTCTTTTGAATTCTACATGTGGTAGCTTGTCAATAGCTTTCAGTTATATATATTTGTTGTTATCTGTATGTTTATAAGCTGTTAGCTATCCAAAAACGATAAATAAATAAATAAATAAACTTTTAGCACAACTTAGATGACTTTCTTGACTTAACTCGGCTTGTTAATACTTTCCAAATAGCATTGTATTTTCTTTTTCATGCCTTTATCGTGTAAAAGTTTAGTCAAGTTTCGAGTAACATACAAGAGATAAGATTCAAATATGTTATTGTCTAAAAAATCTTTGTTAGTGTGATCTAAAAGATAAATGGGATTCAATTCAACTGAGATGAATAAATAATGCAAGTTTGAAAAAGATTTACCCACCAACTCGATTAACTCAAACTAAGCAGTTTTTAGGGTTCCGTACCCAAAGGGTAATAATAACGGGACCCTATTACTGAAACTCCACTGTCTGTCTGTCAGCATCACCAGGTTGTATCTCATGAACCGTGATAGCTAGACAGTTAAAATTTCCTCAGATGATGTATTTCTGCTGCCACTATAACAACAAATACTAAAAACAGAATTAAAACATATTTGATTGGAGACCCATTCGACAAACGAGATTTTTTTTGCCGTTTTTTGATACGGAACCCTTCGTGCGCCGAGTCCGACTCGCTCGGCCGGTTTTTGATGGTTATTTTTCTATAGTTGTTACTATAAGTGTAACTGTTGTTACAGGTCCAATGCGCTTGTCCTGGGCTCGGCTGGCCTCCGGTCAAACCAAGTAATTTCGACCTGGATCCTGCTTTCCCAAAATAGTCTTTGAGAAGTAATATCTCATCACTACACATCATTCGTCCCGATTTCCCCTCGATCCACTAAAATCCACTGTCAAGATCCATTTATGGATCTTTTGGCACTCTTATTATCACTTTATTCCTTGATTCAGGTCATTCTAAGATTGCATAATGTCACCCATTGAATTTTCAGTCACACGTTACGTTAGTTCTAAAAATCCACTTTGCAGAAATCGTGAATCAAAGGATGTATTTTAGTGGATCAAGGATTAAAGTGGATAGAGTGCAAAAAGATCCATCAATGGATCTTTACAACGGATTTTAGTTGATCGAAGGCTGATTTTAATTTGTGATTAAAAAGCTGCCTGTTACATTATATAGAGCAACAACGTAAATATGTGACAACGGTATTACTTACTTGACATTTTCAAAATGGTTGCAGTGTACTGAACCTTTGTTAGCAAGTTATTAAAAGAGGGTATTAAATAGTTCAGTGTTAAATAAAAATAAAACACAACCAATTGGGATATTTATTTATCTCATACAATAATATTAAACTAATTTCTACTCTTCAATGATATTTTACACTATATACCCTGCTTCACAGACTGAATCTCAACAGTCTTATACACAAAGACGAACCAGAACAACCCAGATGCTAAGTAGAAGAGCTGAAGAGGAGCATCTATCACCCCATAAGCTGGGTCCAGCCAATAGGCCAGGAGGAAGATCAGGGAACACCTGACCATCTCGAATGTGGGAGCCCGAGGAGACGCGTCTAGAATCATCCCGAATACGGTCAATGATCCGAGGATGTGGAGGACTAGTACGAGTACTAGGAGTGGGGGCATCGTCTGAAACAAGGGGGATGAATGTTAAGGTACGAGTTCGAAGCCGACTGCAGCCACCCTAGCATGATCACCAAAACACGATCCATATTGCGTAATATAGCATTTTATCGACACTCAATTTTCAAAATGCATTGTCTTTTGACAGTTCAACGAGATAATTAGCGTTCCGGTGGTCACGCTAGAGGGGCAGACAGACGACGTGTCGCAGCAACACTACTGCTTTCTATGTATTTCTTAGCGTTGAACATCTGTTTCGCTTGGCGCAAGACCAGAGGGCCTAGCCAAAGTAACATTTGCAAATCTTCGTTATCGCTTCGCTTTCGAAACATGTATGGGATTGACATAAGGTTTCGTTAACTATCGAATTTTAAAACGTCAAATCCATATATGTTTTGAAGCGAAGCGATAACGAAAATTTGCAAATGTTACTTTGGCTAGGGGGGCAGGCTAGATTCGCTGAGCTGACGGTAAACTTTCAGTAGTGGAGAGCAATTAGTTTGGCATTTTAGTTTGGCCACAAGGAAACGGCCACAACAAAAACTAGAAGAAGATGTATTTCTGTGAAATACCTTCCATAGCTGGTGATACGTCGTCGTCATGGAAATACATAGATACCAGAGCAGCACACGACGTGTCGCCGTGTCACGTCCTCTATTGCGTCTGTCCGCAGTCGGTTACCAACTTGTAGTATATATTTTTATAGATATAATATTGGATATCACCTGTTAGATAGATTAGATAGGTTTGCTAGCTATACCTTAACTGTGCCGTGACATTTGTTGCCAGCTACGTTACTAGATTGGCAAAAAAAAGTTGCCAAGTTATTAATGTATCCTTTAATTCAATCTGAATTGTTCAGATAGTTAACTGAGTAGGAGACATCAGTAATTTTTAATGTCCTCACTATTGGGGCACAGGCCTCCCTTTAGGAAGAATAAGTCATAACCCACCACGCGGGCCCAATGCGGATTGGTGTGTATTAATTCCGAAAAACGACTTTACCTCCGCAATCGCAGGACCAGGCGCTAAACCGCTGCACTACCAAGCTCCTTATCTTCAGATATTATTTACAGAGAATACTCCTTAGAACACCATACAAGCCGATGGCTTGTATGTCGATACACGAATCACGAGTTCATTAGAATAAAAGGCTTACCAATTTTGCTATAAGCATTTCATTTGGAGACACACTAAATATGATCTTACCAAATGGATGGTGAAAAGGTGATGGAACCCATAGAGCACCAGTGCGTAATGTGTAAGCAGATAGAAGGTGCACCATCTCGGAAGAATGACGTCATATTTGATTCGTGTGTAGATCGCCGGCTGAAAATTAAAAATATTCTTAAGTTTTAAGCATGCAAGATTTTTAAAATGTTATTTAAAATTACATAAATATCCTAATTTTATCCTAAAGGTATCAATAAAAAAACACAATTCATCTTAGTGTAAATGCAAACTTTTAAAAGATGTCTCTATGCCTCAAAAAATGCTACTTTAAATCCCACGCTTTTTTGGCTTGATGTTACTGTTCAATAATTTAAAACGTTAATACTTATTTCAAAACTTACATCCTCAACCATGTCCTTGAATCTGATAGCGTTCTCTGGCTTCCAACTGGGTCTGCTGAAGACGGCCCTTAGCTTGTGAACCCACTTGTCATAGCTATGGAACCTGCTCACTACATAGCCAGTATAGAAAGTCTGGAACAAAAGAGTTTGTTATGAAATGAAATAAAATAATAAATAAATAAATAATAATAAATATTAGACAACATCACCAACATTGCTCTGAATCCAAAGTAAGTAGCTAAAGCACTTGTGTTATGGGAATCAGAGACAGTGGTAGAATTACAAACACCCAGACATAAGCCAATATAGAAAAGCTCGTTATCTAAATTGACCCTACCGGTGATCGAATCAGGGACCTCAGAGATGGTGAAACCTTGAAGACCGGTGTACAAACCATTCGACCACGGAGGTCATCAAATTAGTGTGTTTTGACATCAGGAATTACTCTTGACTTCACAGTAGCAGTAGTCTTTACCCTGACGGACACACAGCACAAAAAGAAAAAAAAAACTTTATCTAATTTTGTAGTTAAATCACGTAAAAACTGTACTACTGTACCCTCAGTGCGCGAGTTAAGGAAAGAAAGCAACCACAACCTTTGAATATTATGTTTGACACTTACACCATAAGAATGCTAAGTACCTACATACATAACTAAGTCAAGTCCATTCTCCTACCCACTAACTAATAGAAACAGAAAACTTGCAGAACCTATGAAAGGTAATTGATTATTATTGTAACAATTTTAACTTTGTGATCCCTGTTCTGGTTCGGTTAGGATCAATGAGGGATCTTGTGGCTCTACCATGAGTTGATACAAACTGTTTTCGCTACCGTTAACTATTATTTTCTCTCTTACACTAGCATTGACTGTGAGCAGTATATTATTATCCGACAGTTTTCAGTGGTGGGTGATAACAGTCTGCATCAACTCATAGTAGAGCTACTGACAGACATTTATATTATACTCCTATTAATCTCTCTTTATGTGAATTATTGTTGTCGCATCAGAGCACCTAAGTTGGAATGAACAGTAACATTAATTCTGTAGTTGACTTTAAACCCGTATCGTATGAGGTTTGAGGAGGGACTAAAAGGGTTAAACTGACATATTCGGATAAAATATATGACCCAAGATATGACCCAATTTGAGATACGGCCTTTCTATTTGAAGTAATAAATTTTCGACGATTTTTCCAGAAACTATTTCGGTTATATTACGTCGATTTTTCCAGAAGTTATTAGCTTTAAGGATTTGAGTAAGGAGCTCTTGGTTTGTCTTGGTGGGCATATTTAGCTGTTTCTCACAATGTTAAAAAGATGCTGCTTGTAATTTTTATCTTTCTATGCGCCTACAGTCAAGTAGCATTAATTACGGCCAAATACTCAAACGAATATTAAAGTTAAGGCCACCTTAAATAAAAAAAGTTGTCAGATTTGACAGAAATTCGAGGCTAAGAGCTTCCTTAAAGCTAAGGAGACCTTAACTATAGCTTGTAGCTAAAAAGCCGTTGAGTATTCGGCTGTTATACACATTACTTAAAGAAACTGTGCAACTCCAGTTGAGAGTTTTGATGATCGACATCAGTCTGTGACATTTTTGTTGCTGCAATCTTTAAAAAATGTTGAATGTTTCTAGCTCTGTCTGCAAAGCTAAGCGCCTGAAATATTTGAGTTTGTTCTTGTAAAAAAATAGTCGTTAGAATATTTTTTAACATCGAATTTAGATTGAAATGTTTTATTTGATTTTTTACATTTTAATAAGCTTTATTACCTGCAGATGAAGTGGGTTGAAGGATGGTTGGTTGTAGATCAGTCCATACACGATTCTGTCGCCTTCCTTCTCAGGTCTGAATGTGCCGAATAGCTTGTCCCAGATAATTAGTACTCCACCGTAGTTCACGTCTATACAGTACGGGTTACTTCCTGTAACAAAAATTTAAAGGCATTTGATAATACAAGTATTATAATATTCTTTTCTTAGTGGTAACCAGTAAGTATATTTCCAAATCCCGCCGTTAAGTTGGTCTTTAAATTATCACTTTTGATTCAATGGCAAGGGACACAGATATTAACAAGCAAAACGCCTACTTAACAAAAATAATCAAATATAAAAAAAAAACAAATAGGTATGAGGTTTCCCCCCACGTGAAATTAATATATTGGTTAAAAACACGGTACCTACATATGTAGTTAATTGCAGGTTCAGCAGTAAATTTTAACAAGTTGGATGTATTTGTATTTAGTTTACAAGTAGTGAGCGTGTATAAAAATTGGAATTGGATTGGGACCAATTTATTTCAAATCATCAAAAGGAAAATACTTCATTCGAACTCCATTAATTTCTAGGTTTAATTCAAACGAAACAAAATGTAGTTTCAATGGGTATTCCCTTGAAACTCGATACATCGCATCTACGATAATGGAATCGAATGAATGCCGGATAGCGATATCTCGGTCTGTAATTATTTGAAAGCTCGGAAAATATTATAATGTAAGATGAGATTGAAACGAGAGACTCGGAAGAAAATTGATGCCTTTTATCGATATTACTGAGGATTTCCAGGAAAACTATTTTTTTTGGTATTTGAGTAACGAGAATTGATATTGATTGATATGGATTAAACTATACAGTCTTATGCCTAGGTCTGTGTCCAGCAGTGGACGATGATAGGCTGATGATACAAGCCTTAGAGCATTAAATCAAATACAAGCTTATGTATGGTTATTAAAAGTATTGAAATGGTGGTTAATTATCATTAACATGGTTATTTTTTTAAGTAAAACCTTTTTGAAGTATATGTTGTTAAATTCTGAATTAAATTTTCAAGCAAACATCAAGTGAAGTGTGTTAATGAAAAGCTAGTCAAACTGTGTTATAATATAATTAATTTGCAAACTAATGAACAACGAAAGGTGGCGGGTGGCGTGTGCTGAGAAGAGTATTAAATTTTAGTTATTTTAAATTATTAATATTACATTATTTAAGTGCAATAAGGAGTACTAAAACAGTACTTACCGTGATGGATCCTGTGATGACTCGGAGTGTTCAGGAAGTACTCCAAAGGCCCGAGGGTTTTGATGGACTCGGTGTGGATCCAGAACATGAAGAGGTAGCTGAACTGATGATGAAGAACGAACTGCGCTGGAGGGATCGCCAGCGCCAGGGGCAGGTAGAATACCTGGTAGCCATGGAAAAAAATTGAGGAGTTCATTAGGTTATAGTATTGTGACCAAAAACGCGCGTGCCGAGTGAGCGGAGCGAGCGTACCGCGGCGACGGCCAGCGTAGCGCCAGAAACGACGTTTTTGTAAAATTTACTTTCAAAATAGTTCTTCAACTTAAATTTCCTGAAGCCTTGGCTATTTAGTCACTGTCTCCCGCACGTTAACGGTGTATTATCCATTAATATGCAGATTAACAAGTTTAAATCTGCTACTTTATGATAAAAATCGCACTTTAACTGACTTCTTCAGTTAATGTGCAGATTAACTAGTTAATTCACACACTAACGGATTCCGTACTTTAGCGGTAACATATACACTAGTATAAGAAAATCTCTACATAACATTATTCAAATCTAATCAAATTATAATAACCTTATTAAAATAAACTTAAAAATATAACGTTAATGCTAGCTTCGCCATCTCGGTTCAGAAAAATCCTACAAGACGAGAGAATTTGTACTGTAAAGAACCATCTAACTAAAGAACTTCCAACGGAGGCGTTAGAGGACAACCTTTCAGCATACGCACCGATAGCTTTATTTTTATTTTATTTTTATTTCTAGGAAGGCCAACAGCACCAATCAGAGTAATGGGTATTGCAGTAAATAGCCAATTAAATGCCCACACAAATAGTGATAAAAACATATTAAATTAACATTTACGAACTAAAATTACACACGCTAAGAGCTCTACTATCGCTTATACATGTAGTTAAGTATACAGAAAAGATCCTATCGTAAAATTATTATAAACTGAAAAAATGCCTACCGATCACATTCCTCGCACTGGTCTAACTTTACATGAAGTGGATACTACTCCTTTCAAATCCTAACACGTTTGAGAGTCACCGAATCTTGGCAGTGGGAAGGTTAAAGTTTATACTTATAGACTTGCATATTCTCGTTTGATACAAATTCGAAATGTCCAACCAATGATTGAGTCTTTCTGGTCCAATCCTCTAGCCGTGTGTTGCGTTCGAGATCTTTTTTTTGGTTCCCAATGAAATGTTATTTGATTTTTTTGTAGGTATAAACCTTTTTGATCAGAAAGCCTAACTTGCAGAACGTCTTTAAAGCAAAATGTCTAAAATGAATGTCTTACTTGTAAAAATTCTGAAGCAAAACGTCTAAAATGAATATTGCCTTAGCAGCATTACGTCTGCTATGTTAAAACGTCTAAGAAGCAAAATGTATAAAAGGCATTTGCCTTAGCAGCATTACTTCTATATCCTTCTTATGTCTATACACTGTAATGAGTTTTCTAGTATTTTAATGCTAATAATTTTAAAAATAGGTAAGTAGTACAACGCAACTTTATTTTGTTTCCTGTCAGCTTCAAATATATCTCGAATTCGAAGCTTAAAATTTCCAAGAAGCATAAGTCAAAACTTCCAAAGCAGTTCTCTATAGTTGTGGTTAAAGTTCAGCAACAAAGACGTAGTTGGTGCATTGTTGAGGGTAGTTATTGAGCAAGTTAAGGTTAACAAAGGTTTTGAAGCTTCGGCAGCTTCTGTTTACAAAAGCTTTTTGATGTAAGTGGTAATGTAGGCAGTGAAGTGAAACTAATATGAAGTTTGAAACCGAAACATTAGTTTCAGTCATTAAAATGGTATCACAATTAGATTGGAATATTTGTATTATTCTAAGACAAGGTACCCTATAGATATTCTTGAAAGGATTTGGCAACAAACAAAATTTATCGATACTATTTATGTTAATGAATGCCAAAGTAATTCTGTCTCCCTGTCAGTTTCTTCGTTATGATATTCATGCCTAAACTGCTGAACCAGTGTTGATGATTTTGATATACAACGTGTAACAAAATTAATGGCTAATCCAAAATATGGTTGAAAACGGACCATCAACTGAACAACTTTTACTATGGGACCAACACTGAAATCGCGAAAAGAAATCAGCTGTTACATACAAAAAATAATAACGAAAATATGAAAATGTATGAAACAGCAGATTTTTCTCTCTACTATATTCTGGTTTGGCCATTAATTCTGTAACACGTTGCATACGTAGATATCACATTGATGAAGGACATGGGCTACTAAAATTGACAAATCCCCACGTGGACGTAATCATGGGCGGAAAGTAACTCACAAATCCACACCAGCCTTGCAGTATGGACTGCCTGATGCCGACTCCCATGTTGAAGTCCTCAGACGTATGATGCACCTGGTGCTGTGCCCATAGGATGTGGATTTCTATAAATAGACGGTTAAAATTTGTTATTTTTCGAACGCAAGGAATTCACATTTTTTCATTGCCTATCTTTTTCCGTTACTCAGAAATAAATCTGCCAAGAGTCCCGCATTGGGGGAGACAGTCTCTCATTTGTCCTTATTGTTTCTTTTTATCAGAAGCATCCCATAGTGTCCCACAAACATCAAATTTGTCCCACATTGAAAACATGCGCACATAGATAGCTTAGCCACAATGAAATCAGCGCACTGCGCTGCGCATGAATTCACTTACCAAAACGAGTAAATAAACACGAGGCCTTGCGTTTGCGGATCATGAATTTTTGGGCCATTTATTTTGGAGTTTCAGGTCTATTCCCCATTTTGTTTGAGGGAAGTTGGCAGCCTTACTTAGAAACCGCACAGGGCGACGACAAAATATCGATCTTGGAAAGCGTGGACACGCCCGCGAAAGAAGATTCATGATCCGCAACCGCAAGGCCTCGTGTTCGCCGTTTCCTCGTGGCCAAACTAAAATGCCAAACTAATTTGGCCACGAGGAAATTTAATTCCTTGTAGCCAAACCGTAGTGATAGTTTAATTTATCATCCGCCTGTATGAAGGAAAAACTCTGTAGACAATATACGTACCAGTGAGTCTGGGCATATATTACTTAAAAGTACATACCTACAACATCCCTAACGCGTTGTTCGACAGATTCGCGTTACGGATTATTAATAAAATATATAAAAGTTAACCTTCTCTAAAATTATGTGATCCTGGTACTTTTTCTTTATCTGCGGGGGTATCTCTTATAAATTAGTATCCCCACCATACTATTATATAATTCTATGTCCCTATTAGAAAAAATAAACATGTACAGTGTGTGTTATTTTTAAACTATGACTACAGTTTGGCTACAAGGAATTAAGTTTCCTCGTGGCCAAATTAGTTTGGCATTTTAGTTTGGCCACGAGGAAACGGCGAAATAAACACGAGGCCTTGCGGTTGCGGATCATGAATTTTTGGGCCATTTATTTTGGAGTTTCAGGTCTGTTCCCCATTTTGTTTGAGGGAAGTTGGCAGCCTTACTTAGAAACCGCACAGGGCGACGACAAAATATCTTGAAAAGCGTGGACACGCCCGCGAAAGAAGATGGAAATACGCGATGCAACGATGGCTGATGTAATAAAAAAAAACTGACACAGTATTATCTCTGTTATCACTAACCATGGCAAGCTCTATGCATCCAATAGTAGCAGAAGTCAACTCCCAATGCAGCCAAGAACCACGTGGTTGTGTTATCCCATGGCAACTCTACCAGCCTCCAGTTTGTGTATATCCAAGTATACATATACGCTTCCGCTCCTCGCCAAACTAACCTGTAAATATAAATTATTTATTTATTTTGTTCAGAATAACTAAGTAAATCCAGGTACAGAAGAAGAATTAGCAGGTCTTAAAGTTAATTAAAGGTTTCAATAGCTATAAAAAGATATAATTACAAAACAGATAATTAGAGACATCGTTACAAATACTAGGACACCTAAGTGTGATATTATAATATTTAAATTTTAATGTATCAATTGATATTATTGAATTGAAATAAAAAAAATCATATTTGTTCAGTTTTATAAATTACTTTTAAAACAAGGGGCTTTAGCCCAGTAAAAATCTACATTTAAATCGCAAAACGCGATGTAAAGCTGCATTTTTGGAATGTTATTTGGACCCCTTAAGGGAGTGTAAAACCATGTTTTGCAAGCAAAAAAAAGTTGTGCTAGCTGCGTTATACGTGAAAAACTGTTTTTTTTTTCAGTTTTTGCAGTTTTATTCAAAAACTATGAGCTTTTGACATTGGTTGCTAACATCATTTTGAAAGTGTATTAAATTTCAAACAATTAAAGCTAAACTTCAGCTCCGTATGTTTAATAGTTTTTGAGATATGATGCTTGAAACATTGACACTCACCGTCATATCTAACCACCTACACCGTTATTTTCATACAAACATGCTCACTTCACAGTCTCATAAATATAAAAGTATACGCATCTCTGCAATGGTTTGTATTTTTAAGAGTTTAGGAAAGTGCTCGTTTTTCGAATTAGAAAATCAAATAAGCAAAGACATCTCTCAATTTCGCCAAAAATGCAATAAAGCAATGCATAATTTTAATACTATATATCATTGTATGGAACGAGGAAATTGGTTTACCTTTTCCTCTTTTTGAAAAATTGAGAGGTGTCTATACTTATTTGACATTTTTATTCGCAAAATGAGCACCTGACTAATCTATCAACATACAAATCATTGCAGAGATGCACAAACTTTTTTATTTATGAGACTGTGAAGTGAGCATGTTTATATGAAAATAACGGTGTAGGCGGTTAGATATGCCAGTGAGTGTCAATGTTTGAAGCATCATATCTCAAAAACTATTAGACATATAGAGCTGAAAATTAGCTTTAATTGTTTAAAATTTAATACACTTTTAAAATGATTTGGGCAACTAATTTCAAAAGCTCATAGTTTTTTAATAAAACTGCAAAAACTGAAAAAAATACAGTTTTTCACGTATAACGCAGCTAGTACAACTTTTTTTTGCTTTCAAAACATGGTTCCACACTCCCTTAAGTGGTCCAAATAACATACCAAAAATGCAGCTTTACATCGCGTTTTGCGATTTTAGGAAAAACATTTGTAAGAATTTACTGGCCTACTTTGAGTATGGAGTAGATAGATACTATTATGTTTTGTGATAAAAAAAATACCCCATGATAAACTATTAATTAAGTGTTAGATTAGAAATCCCTATTGAAATCGATAACAATGGTTTAATATTAGGCTTAACGTTATTTCGCAAACAAAATGTTATTACTGCGCAGCGAAATGAGAATATTTCTGTTAACATTTAATTAATGAACTAAAACAGATGAAATGATTGCGTTTCAGACGATCCTCTTAGGATTAATAATATAAACGCGTTGCGAGTATGAAATGAATGAGATGAAATACAATACAATCAAATTATTGCAAGACTTCTATTCAACCCTATTTATACTAACATTTTAATTTGTTTTTTTTCGTTAGAAAATTACACTGTCTTTAAGAGACTTAGGTTATACATTATCATGCTAGCAATAATTGGGTTTAAGTATGAAATTAGTAAGAAGCGCTCATGGCTGAACATGACAGATTGATCGTACTCGATCACGTTTGTTAAGCAACGCTCGGTCCGGCCAGGTGTCGGATGGGTGACCGTTAAAGTGGCATTACAACTGAGCGCTTCCATGCTTTGGAGGGCAAGCTAGACCGTTGGCCCCGTCTGTCGTCATCTGATAACAGTCGTTAAGCCAAGTTAGAGGCCTTACAGGCGACTTGATAAACTCTTACACCAGTCACTAATCCTCATTCGATAAGAAGAAGAAGTATAAAATTGCCGTTTTGTATGGATAATTTTAAAGAATTTGTCTTTTTATACTAACATTGTCTTAAATTATTTTACAACCATGAACGACAATGTTTTAAAACTTGTATGCACAAATTTTTAAACACTCAGCTAACTAATGCCACATGTGCTAAGTGACAAAATAAAGCAAAATAAAAAAATTTTAAAAACCCACGACGGTTAAAATTGTTACTCGTAATTTAAAAAGAGTAAAATAAGTTTTAAGAAAATCCTCCGACTAAAAATGACTATACATGATTTATCCACCTATTCATAAATTGTTATGAATAGATGGATAAATTAATTAAAAATTTTGAAAAACCCAAAACGTTTAAAATTGTTACTCTTAATTTAAAAAGAGTAAAATAAGTTTTACGAAAATCCCTCGACTAAAAATGACTAGACATAATTTATCCACCTATTCATAAATTGCAAGCAAACGTAAGAAAAACCCGTTGGGGCTGCCATTAACTCATGAACTAATATTTTACAGTTCTTTAGGGAGATGGCAATGGCAGCCTTACGTTTGCTTGCAATTTATGAATAGGTGGATAAATTATGTATAGTCATTTTTAGTCGAGGGATTTTCGTAAAACTTATTTTACTCTTTTTAAATTAAGAGTTACAATTTTATCCGTCGTGGGTTTTTCAAATTTTTTAATTTTGCTTTTTTTATTTTAAACTTTTTAAAGAATTCATACGTTATCTAAGTACTCTAAAAACCGCATCTAAATCGGTCAAACCGTTCGGAAAATGATTACTGCAGCGCTCCCTATTGGTTCAACACCTTAACAGCAACAGAAAACCGCATCTAAATCAGTTAAATCGATCTGGAGATAAATAAGAAAATGATTACTACAGCGCCCCCTAGTGGCTCAACACTATAACACCAAGAACCATCGTCCACACACTATAAACCTATTACAGAAAACCGCATCTAAATCGGTCAAATCGCTCTGAAGATAAATGGGAAAATTATAACTGTAGCGCCCCCTAGCGGCTAAACACCACAACACTTATCTGAGAACCATAGCCGATAACCTACAAACCCATTACAGAAAACTGCATCGAAATCAGTTGAGTACCTAGACTTAGAGAACTTTCAAGTGCGATCTGGCTGCTGCAGCGCCCCCTGGTGATCTACCACCATGAAACATGTCTAAGAAACTGCTCTAAAATGAAACCTTTTGAATGCAAAAAACCACATCGAAATCGGCTCAGAAGTTTCCGAGGAAAATGGTAATAGACAAACATGACTTATCTGGTTGCTGCAGCGCCCCCTGGTGGTCTACCACCCAGGGCTTCAAATACCGTTAAAAATTAGTAACGTTAAAAAAAATAACGTTAAAAATGGAAATTAATAACGGTAAAATTAATAACGGTAAAACAGAATTTAACGTTATTTTTTCGTTCCTTGATAACGTTATTATGTTACTGTATAAAAATATTTAAAAGCAATGTGTAAATGACGTTGACGCCGCCGTGACGTGATCAGTCTCTGCGGTAGGTACTAGGTAGTAGAGGTATCTACCTACAATACGCAATATTTATAAAATTACCGTTAAAAATAACGTTATTTTTAACGTTATCGACATTAATTTAACGTTATATTAATGTTATGTTATTAGGTATCGTTAAAAAAAATAACGTTATCAAGGTATCATATTGAAAATAACGTTACGTAACGTTATTTTTACTGTTAATTGATAACGTTATAAAGCCCTGCTACCACCATGAAACATGTCTAAGAACCTGTTCTGAAATGAAACCTTTTGAATGCAAAAAACCGCATCGAAATCGGTCTAATAGTTTCGGAGGAAAATGGTAACAGAAAAACATACAAACAAACGAACAAACATACAACCTCTAACCCCAAACGCATATACCGCCTCCGTTCCGTTCCGTCCGTCGTGGGTAAAAAATAAGTATCGTCTAAGTTACAACGAATTAAGTGATCATTTCTGCCAACGAAAAAAGGAGTAACTTTTATTATACTTTTTTTAACGTTCAAGAAAAAAAACCAGAAATATTTTTATTGCTGATAGAGGGCCGTCATGATCATAATTCGAAATAATAACAAGTAACTGAAGCATCTTTATCTTCATAAAAGATATAACACCCTCTGTGTCTGAGAAAAAAATCGGCAATATGAGCTAGGTACGACAGAGCCTATAATCTAAATGTTCTAAAGTTGAGTTTCATTATAATTAATAAGATCTAGGTATATTATCGTCTTTTTCTTGCTTCGTCAGTGTCATTAGCGTCTTTAAACATTCGGGTCAGTCTTTCCTTTTGGTCCTTTTTTAATTTAGCTAAAAGGTTTTATCAATTAACGGGTCTCGTCGTTTCAAAGGTAATTGCGTCAATTTTCCATTTAACTTTCTCTAAAAAAAGAAGGAACTTTCATGAATTTCATGAAATATATTTTTTGTATGCTTCCTGACCTATTTTATTTGTTACTTTTAATTGGTGTCTAAAGCTTAGTCTTATTTTTCGTTATAATTAGGCTATGTATTTGTATACGAGTTGATGTTCAAATGTTGATATTGCGTGAGTATAATAAAACAATTGCAGATGTTGTATTATACAACGTGTTAATAAATGAACCCAAAATGAGAAAACCTTTTCTTCGGACCATCAAACTGAACTGCAACTTTTACTATGAGATTTACTCAGAAATAGCGCAAAAAAACAACTGTTTCAAATATTTTTATTTTTTTCGTTATCAATTTTTGTATGAAACAGCCGATGTTTTTTTGCGTTTTAAGAGTTGGTCCCATTTGTTCAGTTTGATGGTCCGAAGAAACAGTTTTCTCATTTTGATTCAGAGATGAAAGTCATTGGTTAATGGTTATAGTCATAGACAGAAAAAATTTCGCTGCGCTCAAGAAGACCAACAAAGCGTGGAAAAGAGAAGTTAACATCTTACGGACACGGTCTATGTAAAAAAGAGACAAAGGATCAAGTGACATGTGCCAACATTTTTTACAGTAAGAGCCCCTAGCGTCCCGCCTAACAAATGAGCAATCACAGTTTGTTTAAAATATTTGTTAATCTTAATTAGAATTTAAAATAAAGGTATCGTGGAGCCATGGTGGCTTGTGCTCTAAGTAATTGTGATGTAACAAAAAGAAATAATCCGAGTAATCACATTTTCCACAGGTAAACAAGATATTGCCACACATTTCTCTAAAACCAAATTTCGCTACATTTATTCGTTTATCGTCGAAGAAAACAGTATGTAACATAGTTTATTAATTTCCTTTGCCATTATATAGTCATATTTTATGAATCTAAGTCATATTTTACGTATCTCATATAAAATGTATGCATTCGTTTTCGGATCACCTGTTTATTGACATTGTTGTTCTTTGACATTTTATTTCTATGGTTATAGTAAACGAAAGGGTTTACTATAACCACAGGTTTGACAATTAGGGACCTACCAAAGATAAGTAAAGTGCATTTTTACATAATTAGAAATACTAGGATACCATAAAGGTAATTAAAAACAGCTGTATGTTTTTAATTTTTGCTTTCAATGTTATTTTGTAAACATTCGCCAGCTCTGTTTAGATTCCCATTTTAGAGAGTAATATATTTTTTAGAATAAGTCTTTACAGTGGCGGTGACACCAGTCGATTTTCATACAAACGAGGTAACTTTGAAGCCTTGGTTCTCCGCCAAGGATTGACCTAGCTGTTAGCTGTTGATAGCCATCCAGGGAGTAAATGGAGGAGATTCAGATTGCTTCACATACCCAACTGATCTGATCATCATTTTATAAGGATGAGAGTTTCCAGTTTCAGGATTTCCATACATGTTTATGTTAATTTTGCGGTTTTTTTAAACATATCCATATATCTGTTAGAATGCTGTTCAGGTCAGTTGGGCGTGTACAGCGATCTGAATCTCCTCCATTCACTCCATGGATAACCATCATCAGATCACAGTTGCGGAAAACCAAGTCTTAAAAGTTAGGTACTTCATTTGTATGAAAATCTACTGGTGTCTTTAATTATATGATCGCCACGTATGTACTTGGTCAAGTAAAATAATTTATGTCATTATCATACCTGCCACCTTCAAGGAACAACCCGTTGGATACACTGGTGATGCCGTCGTTGAGTCTGAGCCCCTTCTTGCCTTCCAACCTGAGCACTATGTGTTCTAGCAGCATGAACGTGAAGAAATACGGCCATGACTGGAAAAAGAGTTCTAGATCAATTCAATAAGGTACAATATTGAAAATACTAGCACAAAGGTCTCTCTTTCTCTAACTATAATAACTTAGCTACATAGCTTTCGCAGAATTTGATTTGTAGGATTACAAAATTAACACTTGCCAATACCTCTGTAGTCAGTCATCAAAGTCAAAATATCTTTATTCTAGTAATTAAGTGTTTTTGAATCATTTAATATTTTCCTACCTTTTCTTGTTCTGTGCTGCCTACTACCGTTCTAGACTTTTAACTGACAAGAAGAACGGGCGCAAGAAACTTATCAGCTTTAAAGAAATGAGGAACGTCTCATGTATGTAAGAGTTTCAATGTTATCTTTGTAGATACTAATCAAATAGTTACAGAGAAATCAAAGACAAAAACGATTTTGTCATTTAACAAGCAAAGCTTGTATAATGGACTTAAAATAACAAGAAAAAAAAGATTTGATGTAAGTAGGTATTTTTTAAACAAACAGTAAATTTTGTGTTTTAAACAAACTGTAAAATTCGCAACTATGGAATTTAATTAAGGTCACTTAAAAATTGTCAATATTAATAGAATGTATTATGACAGTATTAGTAAAAAAATATGTCAAAATGAATTATACCTGTACATATAAGTTTGGTACGTCATCCACATCTTCATATAAATTATCCTTTGGGTGGTTTAGGTAAAATATCCGCCCCACGCCCTTTGCAAACTCTATGGGGGTCGGAAAGACCCCATCACCATAGTAATCGGAGAAATTCATTGTCACCTCATTCACTTCAGGATTAACACTTTTGGGAAAAAAAAGTTTATCTTTATTTTTCTTATTTCACTATGACACTATCAAAAAAGGTTTACATAAACATAGAACTAAAATTCCACATTAATATTCATTTAATTTCTTATGTGGATGACGCGGTTACTAAACAATTTTTTATTGAAGTTACATTTTATATGTTTTTAATCCGCTTGACATTAATAGTTTAATAGATTTTGTAATTCAATTGTGTTTTGATTAAAAGTCTCGTTAAAATATGATTAATTATTCTCGCTTTGTCCATCAGCCATTTTTGATGTCCCCACTGCTGGGGCACAGGCCTTCCCTATGAGGATGGGCCATAACCCACCACGCGGGCCCAATGCGGATTGGTGGGTGTTAACGACTGCAAATGCAGCCGGGACCAACGGCTTAACGTGCCTTCCGAAGCACGGAGGAGCTCGAGATAATAAACTTTTGGTCACCCATCCCATGACCGACCCTTGCGAACGTTGCTTAACTTCCGCAATCGCTGGGCCAGGCGCTAAACCACTGCGCCACCGAGCTCCTCCGATTCTCGCTTTACTTTGTTTCAATTGTATTATACTATCTGTGATTTTATTGTTTCGGAGTATTGTGCAAGAATTTGTGTTGTGGTCAAAGTTTAATATCGGTCTCTTGTCTGAATCTTGATAATTGCTCTGCCTCGATTTGGGCAAATTCTAAGGTATGTCTGTCTGTTCTCTTCTACAGGTCGCATTTCCCAACCGATTCTCGTGAAATTTTGTGAGCAGATTCAAGAATTATATAGATTTTTTTGTCGAGCCAGTTTTTTTATTTTTCAAAATGACGAGATATGTCAAAAAATAATTTTAGTCCGGCTTTCCGGCTGTTTGTTCTCCTCTACAGGTCGCTTTTCTCAACCGATTCTGGTGAAAGGGCCCTATTTCACCAAGTCGACATTTGTCAGTGACATAATTATGTCGGCTAATTTTACAACTGTCGTAACTTTAATTAGGGACAAGTATGTTGTGAAACAGGAATATTTTTTACAAGTTGACATATTTGTAGATTTGTCATTGATTCTTTACATGAGATTGGAGCTGAGTTGCGTGACAATTGTCCACTTATAAAAATATCCACTGTTTCACAACATTATTTGTCCCTTATTAAAATAAAAATTACTGTAAAAATTGCCGACATATATGTCACTGTCAAATGTCAAATTGGTGAAATAGGGGCCTGGTTCAAAAATTATATAGATTTTTTTGTTGAGCCAGTTTTTTTTTTATTATTCAAAATGACGACATTTGAGCCACTTTGAGCCACTTTGTATCGCGAGGTCTACAGCTCACGGAGCCACTAGTAGTGGTGCGAAAGTTAAGGTCAAAATAACACTTTCAGGTTCAATATAAAGAGATGGTTTTGAGTTCTTACGAGGACTTAGTTAGACAATACCTATTTTCATTTGCACATCACTACATATTTTAAATAAAACAAAGTCCCTCGCTGCTGTCTGTCTGTTCGCGATAAACTAAAAAACTACTGGACGGATTTACATGCGGTTTTCACCAAATGATAGAGTGATTCTTGAGAAAGGTTAGAGTATATAATAAATTGAGGTTTTATGTAAATAAGTAGAAATATGACGATAATTGTTGAAGATATCGGCAAAAGTTAAGCCGTCTGGGAGCTTGCAACGAAAACGTTGCATAAACCTTTTGAGCTATAACAAAATAATGTAAGATAGCATTGTTCTTCTTTTATGGCTCTACAAAAAGTCTGCGATGGCATAGGTATATCTATCTTTTAAGAATAGCTTACTACACCCATTATATCTCACATATTGGTCACATACAATGCGGTAATTTCGAAAGCTTTAGAACGATACAATAAGGAATCCATATCAACTTAAATACTTTAGTTGTCTTAAACATTTTATGCACATTATTTTAACCGTTTACACTATTGCATTTATAGACCGTGAGCCCGCGACAGTATTGCCTACGTCATTTATATGACATCACGATGAAACGCATGGCACACGGTCGGAAAAGTTGTGCTTAGCGAGGATCAGAAGATTATCGCAGAAAAAAATGGCCGGAAGCTTGAGAAAATCTTCCCCACTTCCAGTCAAAATAATTTTAAGATTATATTTACGTCATGTGACATCAGTAAGAGAACCGTGTCATCATTTAGTTTTCAAACGTAGAGAGATTAAACATAAGTCTGTCAGTTTTGAAATGACTAAAAAACAAAAAAAAAAGTTTAAGGTATTCCGGCCATTTCAGAACTGACAGACTTATGTTTAGGTACTCTCTCTACGATTGAAAACTAAATGATGACACGGGTCTCTTACTGATGTCACATGACGTAAATATAATCTTAAAATTTTGACCGGAAGTGGAAGATTTTCTCAAGCTTCCGGCCAATTTTTTCTGCGATAATCTTCTGATCCTCGCTCAGCACAACTTTTCCAACCGTGTGCCATGCATTTCATCGTGATGTCATATGACGTAGGCAATACTGTCGCGGGCTCACCGTCTATAATGAATATCTTAGGAGTTGTTACAAAAAATTACGCTCACGAAAATAAATTCAAGCGCGATTCTTACACTGATATGACGGGCGGGACTCGGACGGGATGGAACAGACTTTTGGACGTTAGTAGGTAGTATATCTAGGTATTCTGTGCTTTTGAGCAAATGGGTGAGGAGATGAGTGAAAGGTATTTGTTTTCTTTTTGTGTGTTTTGAAAGGTTGCATTTGGCAAAAAAAAAGGAAGGAACCGAAGCGAAGTGCGGGTGGGTCGCTAGTAATTTAATAAAATATTATGAATGCGAAATTTTAGTTGTAATTTGAATTAAGTAAATAATCTTACCGAGAGGTATTTTTGAAACAAAAACAATGCATATTGCTGTCCGAGTGCTCTAAGGAGCAAAACCAGTGCCTTACTGCGTTGAATGTAAAGGGAATAATAATACTTAATCCTTATATAGCAGGCGATAAAATAATGTGAATGTAACCTTATGTTGGTCATACTTGACTGCAACTTTAGTCTGGCCGAGCATTACGAGAAATGTCTGATATATACATATAGACCAACCATATACAACGTGCTACAAAAATACCTCTAATGCCAAATATGGTAGATAGGGACCACCAAACTGAACAACTTTTACTGTGGGACCAACTCTGAAATCATGAAAAAAACAGCTGTTTCATACATTTTGATGTTTTCATTATTAATTTTTGTATGAAACTGCTGTTTTTTGGTTCAGTTTGATGGTCCCTTTCTACCATATTTGGCATTAGGGGTATTTTTGTAACACGTTGTATGTACAGTCGGCTTAAGAAACTGCCCCCCTATATACTCAACTCAAATGGCCAACTTTCTATGCGGTTGAACGCTAAGCTTACTTTAGGCTTTAAAATAAGCAGGAAACTATAAAACTATGTGCTGTAAGATTGTCAATTCCAACAATACATCAAAGTCTGTGATTTACATAAGTTTAAGACATGCGATTTAATCGTATATTGCTCATATTTAAAAATTAAAAGTAATTGTAGCGTTCCAACGTATAAATTGTTGGCCATTTGAGTAGCTGTTGCATTAGTTAGCTGTACTTCTTCTCGTCACACTTAAAAATAGTGCGTGCTCATTTAGTTGATCTCTAATAAAAAACCGGCCAAGTGCGAGTCGGACTCGCGCACGAAGGGTTCCGTATTCCGTACCAAAAAGGGCAAAAAAAAAACACGTTTGTCGTATGGGAGCCGCCCGAAAGTAAAAACTCTTCTAACTCCTGACAGACAGATGGACCGACAGACAGATGGAGAAAAAAGTTATCCTACAAGTGTTCCGTTTTTCTTTTGAGGTAGAAACCCGAAAAAAATTGTTTAAAAAAAACTGGCTCAAAAACCCTACCTCTAAAAAGTAAGAAATAATATTCAAATCACTAGATACGTATTATCATTGTAATAAGTAGTGTAGGTATCTTCTTGTATTAGATAGGGTAGTTATATACCTACCTAAATAATATTATTTAGGTAGAAAAATCGGCTAACCTCCTTTTTTTAAGTCGGTTAAAGAATTACACTTAAGATATCAATTTTCCAACAAAAAGATAAATTATGTTATTCAGTTCATAAACTAATAATTTAAACGACCATAGAGTTTGGTCAACGAAAGATGAGTCTCGGTTGGAAATGGAACTAATTTTGCTCCTTATTTTAAGGTTCAGTTTCCAATAACTTAACCTCTAAACATTAATTTAACAGGGAAAGTGGCGCCTCCATTTCCGGTTCATCTTTCGTTGACCAGACTCTATCATTGAGGTAAATCACACAAAATCATAAAATTTTCGTGCTTCTTTCTAGATTACTTGAAAAGTACTAAACTGATTTCCAAATTTTAAAAAATGGGACCAACTTTAGAGTTTACCTGAGGTTTGAATCATTTCGATCGGTCAAGCCGTGTTTGAGTAATCGGTGGACATACACAAAAAAAATACAAATATACAGATGAACAGAAAACCTCCTCCTTTTTTAAGTCGGTAAAAACGTATTAACTCCTGCGACATAGAAAGATACTAAAGTGTCCAACTATTTCGGAGACTGACCAATCCAGTAACAGAAAAAGAAAACTTTGTCAATTCGCATATTCGCGCCCTAAAATAAATAGAAATATTTGAAAAAGGAAATTACACTCTTTTTTGGGGCAGTAGTGTATAAAGTCCCTTTTACTTATTTTTCACCCAAGAAAATTCTAGAAATGTTACTTTTACTGTTTAGTTATTTTTTCTTAATTTAAAAAATAATTTTACCTACATAATGTAGATAATAAGCGGGTGGTTAAGGACAAACAAAAACCCTTCGTGTTTTCAATATAATATTTCGTATTTTTTTTTGTTTCACGACTGGTAACACCATCTATGTAGAAGTTTGCGCACCTTGAACTTCACAAAGCTTGTATTAAGCGCTTTTAATGCAAAGAACGGTAGTTCCATAAAGTTTGTCAAGATGGCAGTAAATTGCAATAAAATATTTTTTTACCATCGTAATCGCAGCGTTATGAAATTTATGATCGAAGTGCTAAATATTTATCCACATGAATAAAACTATTTTATCTACTCTCATATCGTCAAATTCGAATTATGAATTTCAAATCGAATTCATATTGACATACTTTATACACGCAATACCGAAAAAAAAATTAAAAAGTTATTTTATCTACTCTCATATCGTAAAATTCGAATTATGAATTTCAATTCGAATTTATATTGAAAAACTTTATGCATGCAATACCGAAAAAAAATATTTTTCAACACACTTGCTCGTAAAGTGAGCCCTAATACATCGCTTTTAGGGCCATAAACCGAGCTATAAAAAACGCGTGCAATAATATATAAAACACTAGTTAGTTGTAGAACTATCCCTACAAAGTTAAATAGGTCAATTATTGCAAGTTATATGCGAGTAAACAGAGCATTCCCAATTTAACCGGGTAATACAGTAATTTTTTTAGTAACAACAAAGAGGTTTTATGCCGCTGAAAATTCATATACATTTTTGGGATAAATAAAAACAAATATTTATTATTATCGAATTATTCATAATTCATAATATTTTGTTATAAAGTAATATTTGTAAGTTTGCCCGGTTTGTATTTACAAACCGGGCAAACTTACAAACCGGGCAAACTTACCTTTTTGCAAACTGCTGTTCTTTTAATTAATAATAACCTTTATTTTTGTTTAAATACTTTTATGGTACCTACCTAAGTATTATTAACATAATTGTAAGGATCAAGGGTTTGAGCGAGATATCCCTAAACACAAGTGTATCAACTCTACTTACTAGGGTTGTCTCACCACTTGTTTAGAATTGAAACTTTATGTTAATAAAACATTTTTTATTTTTTAATTTTTTTTTATTTGTTATAAAATATTAAAATATTTGCATTTTATCACAAAAAAATATAATTTTGTTGTAGGCTGTATGCTTACTAACCCTGTTGTTCGCAAAATATTCTTGCATTAGGCGTGTGAAAAAAACAAAAAAAATACCTACGCGCCTTTTCCCATCATAATTATCATATTTTGTTTTCGTCGTATTGAAAGTGAAATATATTTTATTTAAATAAGCTCACATAATAAGCATTTTTAAATCGTCAATTCTTTTACCCTACCACCCATTATGACGTCTTTTAACTGACAAGAAAAATGGGCGCAAAAAACTTGTCAGCTTTATCAGATGGAACGATATTTACAAATATGTATATCGTTTCCAGACTTTATATTAACAAAGATTAACAAATAAATAACATTATTGAATTAGCTCATTTCTTAATAAATTTCAAATTTCTTAAAGGCTGTTACAAAAAATAAAAGAAAAACATACAATTCAATATGCGTTAAGATAGGTAGTCAGAAGCAGACCCATTCCCACTGGCAGCACCAGTTCACGAGCATGACGCATGAACCAGCCATCTCTTCGCTCAACCATATTTGAGGGAACGTAACGACCCGCCTCATACGACACCACCGCAGAAATGATTAAAGAGAGCATGACATACTCAGACTACCTATGTTAAGGCATCGAATTGAAAATATATATCCAAAAGCTTTTCATAGGTCTTTTACTAAACTACTGACTATAGAAAGTAAAAATATTGCAATTAAATAAATCAAAACAAGGTAGGCTATTAAGAATTATATTTTTTGAGTAGGAAGTGCCATACATACAGACTATATAAAACAGATCTTTTATATACGAGTTATACGACGTCCTTAATACAAGCAGACAGAAGCATACCCATTCCCACTGGCAGCACCCGTTCACGAGCATGACGCATGAACCAGCCATCGCTTCGCTCAACCATATTTGAGGGAACGTAACGACCCGCCTCACACGACACCACCGCAGAAATGTTTGAAGTGAGCATGACATACTAAAGCTAACCCATATTAATTCGTCGAGTCAAGAAGCCAGTAGTACGTTTTTAAATAGGTATTCTCACAATTTTATACTTAGAAAAGAAAATCACGATTCGAGTTACTTAGAGTTTTATTAAAGGACTTTTATCTAGACCTATGAAAGAACCCCGGACTTTTTCTAATCAATACTGAGGTATTAGAGTAATTAACAATACAAAAGCTATGCCCATGCCTTTTTATCCTTCAAATAATCGTCAACAGTGTAATAACCTTTACTCATTAGATTGGATTTAACAGTATTTTTAAATTTTTCCAAGGGCAGTTCTGTGACTTGTTGTGGTATCTTATTATAAAAGGTAATACATCTACACAAAAAAGAGCTTCCGGTTTTATGCAGTCTGCGCCTTGGAACAGCAAGTTTGTTCTTGTTTCTTGTATTGAGTTTATGAACATTACTATTTTTTACAAAGCTATCTAAATTTTTCTTTACATACATTATATTTTCATAAATGTATTGGGAAGCAACCGTTAATATTTTAATTTCTTTAAATAGGTCACGAAGAGTATCTCTAGACCATAAGTTATATATAGCGCGCACTGCCCTTTTTTGTAAGATGAATATGTTATTAATATTAGCAGCTGAGCCCCACAACAACAAACCGTAGGTCATAATACTATGAAAATAACTGAAGTAAACCAATCTTTCTGTTTCAATGTCGGTCAGAAGCCTTATTTTCTTAACTGCAAAGGCAGCAGAACTAAGTCTGCTTGACATGATATCGATATGAGGGTCCCATTGCAACCGCGAGTCTATAGTAATACCTAAAAATTTTGTTGAGTCAACAAATTTGACTGCTTCGCCATTTACATGTATAGTCATATGAACCTGCCTCACATTAAGAAGTGAAAATTTGACACATTTAGTTTTACTAGAGTTAAGCTTCAGATTATTAATAGTAAACCAATGCATCACCTTGGAAAGAGTGCTGTTTACATCGTCACTGCAGTTACATCCTCTATCAACTTTAAAAATTAAAGAAGTGTCATCAGCAACAGTACTATTTCACATAAGTTTTTGGTATAGTAAGGAAGGTCATTAATATAAATAAGAAAAAGTAATGGACCCAATATCGATCCCTGTGGCACGCCCATGGTAATGGGTGCTTCATAAGATTCTGTTTTATTTACAACAACTTTTTGGGTTCTCGCCGACAGATACGATTGCATAAGGCTTACTGCATTTTTGATACATCATAATGTTCCAATTTATCTAATAAAGTACTGTGACTGACACAATCAAATGCTTTAGAGAGGTCACAAAATATACCAATTGCATCTTGTTTACTCTCACATGCTTCAAATTACCAGCATCAGTTGTGCATCTACCACGAGTAAAACCAAATTGTTTGTCGTGTAGTAGTTTGTTGATAAGAAAATGTGCTAATAATTGATCATAAATGATATTTTCAAAAATTTTGCTTAGTGCTGGCAAAATGGAAATGGGTCTAAAGTTAGCGGGATCGCTTTTGTCCCCAGATTTAAAAAGAGGGATGATTTTACTATATTTCATTAAGTCTGGAAATATCCCTTCATCAACACACTTATTGAAAATAAAAGCAAGATGGGGAGCAATGGTAGTTATTATAGACTTAATTATGTGAGTTGAAATGCCCCAGATATCTTCAGTCTTTTTTATATTTATTGAAATAAATGTTTTAAGAATGGTATCACTATTGATATGTCTAAATTTAAATATATTATGATTGAAATATTATAATTTGAAATATACATGATTCCAAGAGGGAGACAGAAATTTTTGGAGATGAATTTAAATTACTGGTAGTTGCAATAGGTATTTTAGAAAAGAAATCTTGAAAAATTGTTGCCACACCTTCATCTGACTCAATAATTTTATTGTCTGATACTAATGAGTATTCACGGTCATTATTTTTAGTTTTCCCAGTCTCTTTATTTATAATATTCCAAGTGGCTCTTATTTTATTATCTGACTGATGAATTATTGTAGATATACATTTTGCTTTTGCTAAAGTACATACTTTATTAAACATTTTTAAATAGTTTCTTACATATTCACAACGAACTAAGATACTAAGGAAGCCTAACTCCTAACAAATATTGCATAAAAAATGGCACCTTCACATATTCTGTAACACAAAAGGTCGCAAACTCAACAATGAACTAGTAAAAACATACCTTATTACAATGCACGCATAATCGGCATTAGATTGTATTCTAACGCATATGACGTTTTTTATTGGCTGGGGTTTGAACGCAGATCAAACATGATTGGATATTTGACTCGCCTTGTGTCACTCATTGGGCCGTTGTCGTGCCTTTGTCATTGAGGCGAGGACGGTGTAACGTAGAATGCAGTCAGTACACCTAACCTACTACGGCGCGCTGGGCGGCATCATAAAATTGTTTTATGAAATTAGTACATTATTGTTTGTTAGATATAATGTTTGTTTTATTATGTAGACGGACGACTTGGTAAAGACCGCTCGAATACGCTTGATGCAAGTCGCCTGTAACTAGTCGCTCTAAAAAACTAAAGGAGACCTATGTCAGCAGTGGACGTCTTTCGGCTGTGATGATTTTATTGTTATTTTATTTTATGAAAATTATAAAATGATGATGTTGATGAATGATGATCATATTATTTGTCACGAATTGGTAAGACATATGATTTCAAGAAGGACTAAAATTAGGCAAGCTATTGAAATAAAATAGGTATGCTTGATAAAAGACAATGTATTCTGTAAAGATTTTTTTTTCATAACATGTAAGTACATAATATTATGTAGATAATTATCACATTTGCGCGAGCAACACCTTAATACGTCTTTTAGAGGTGTGACTGATAAAGAACAACAGTATTAATACGTCGCTTTATTTTTATTTTTTAATTGGCAATACAAAATTCTTATAGCGACACCTTTTTAACCGACTTCAAAAAAGGAGGAGGTTCTCAGTTTTTCGTAATGTATTTTTTATAGCAGCGTATTCCACCAAGTCAAAGTTTATTCTTGTCAAGATATTTTTCAAATGCAGACTATTTTAACATGCTTATTGACCGGTGCGCAAATACCTAAACTAGCAATATGGGTGATGGGTGACGGTGGATTGGAAGAGGTGGACCAACTCCGTAGCCAGCGCGATCTCCAGATTTGACACCCCTTGATTTTTATTTGTGAGGTCATGTTTACAGTTGATGTTTAAAAACATTTGTGAGAGTGAATCCGTAATGCGTTTGCGAAAAATAGCCACATTTGTACTAATTAAGTGGAATACAGGTGTGCTGCAAAGTGTTCGGGACAATCTAGTGCACCGTTGCTATGCATGTATTTCTATTGGTGGTGGAAATATAAAGTAGCATTTTCGCAGCAGATCTCATACATTGGGGTTCCAGCAGAATGATCCGCGGATCAAACTCCATATTAAAAAGCTGTTTTCAGAGCTGCATAAAATCATAGTTTCTGGAAATTGTCATTACTTTGTGTTCTGATCTGACGGTCTTGACCTCATGACGTCACTACTTGTCGTGCCACTCTGCTGCCTTCGATGTTGCAATGTGAGTTCTTCATTTTTTATTTATTCTATTTTAACCAGGGATTTTTACTCGTTAATCAAAGAGGATTGCGTGAATAGAATCTTTATAGGTACCTACCTAATCATCCCTTCACGGATTGGACAGCGTTTTTGTTACACCCTGTATAATAATAAAAAACAAGGAGATTACATCAGATTACTCGTTTTCTATGTATTGCATATTGCAGGACGCGCCATTTTTAGCATTACAAAATTTTTATTTAAATTTTCCTTTTTTTTTTGTTGTACTGAATTTCATGAGAGAGTTTTATTCTTGTTTAAAAATGTGTGATAGCAGTGAATGTGAAGATTTGACTCTGCCCCACAAAGCGACTGAGCACTTGTTGCATAATAACGACCATATTTTGTATGTATACGCTCATAGATATTTCTAAAAAACGAAAAATATGTTACTTTCCTATGTTATGTTATGTCAGTATAGTTTTGCTGCCTTCTTTTGGTCTTTTTCACCACTTGACCACACATGACGTCATTTTAATCATTTTTCTAATCATTTTTTTGTGGTAACGCTAACGACTGTCGCCGAGCGCGTGGCAGACATTACTAAATCGTGCTTCACTAGTACTTTTTTAGCCCCGCCCACTCTGTGTTAGTTTGCGTGGTGCTATTTTTTGAGCGGAATTACACTTCCTTAGTATCTTAGTTCGTTGCATATTCATGAAATTCGGGATCATTTGAAATTGTTTTCTGACCATATCGGGCATGGAGTCTGAGGGTCAGGTAGACTGCATTTTCACCGACTATAGTAAAGCTTTCGATAGAATTGACCATAAGTTACTTCTCCAAAAACTCCTCGCTGCGGGGATCCACGGAAACCTGTACAGATGGTTTTGTTCATACATACACAACAGAACGCAGGCTGTTGCCATGCACGGTTATACCTCCAACTGGAATGTGGTACCTTCTGGGGTTCCGCAAGGGTCCCTTATCGGGCCACTGCTCTTCAATCTATTTGTTAATGACATCAGCGCCTGCTTTGTTCACTCACACTTCCTGTTATATGCTGATGATATGAAAATATTTAAATCAGTTAACAGTGATCTTGATTGTCACCTTCTGCAACATGACCTAGACAGACTGGATACTTATTGTAAAAATAATAAATTGGATTTGAACGTTTCCAAATGTAATAGTATCTCTTTTAGTCGCAAAACTTCTACCATTAATTTCCCATATTCGCTTAAAGGAACCGAACTTAAGAAAGTTTACGAAATTCGAGACCTTGGTGTCATTCACGATACTAAATTGACATATGAAAAGCACATTGATCACATAGCCAAAAAAGCCAATCGGTCTCTCGGTTTCATTATTCGGTCCTGCTCTCAGTTTTCCAGTGCCAAAATCGCCAAAGTATTGTTTTGCTCACTTGTGCGTAGCCATCTCGAGTATTGCTCACAGATTTGGAACCCACAGTATGGCGTCTATATAAACAGGTTGGAGACTATTCAACGTAAGTTTTTGAGATACTTGCAATTTAAGTGTAAAGGTTATGAGAAAGACTATTTTGCTAGATGCAAAAAACATCATATTTTACCTCTCGTTGAGCGACGAAAAATTGCCGATGTCGTTACACTTGCAAAATTATCACAATCTCTTATTGATTCCCCGCATCTTCTATCACTAATCAATTTCAAAGTTCCAAACAGAAACAGTAGACACATCTACAACCTTAGTGTTCCGTATTGTGCTACCAACTACAGAAAAAACTCGTTTTTTATGCGATCAGCTGTTACTTTTAATAAAATCGTTGATGTATCTGTGCTTGACATTTTTAACTCTAAACCGGAACAATTTAGAAATGTTTTGAGTAAGAATTGGTTTGATGTGGTTTCTTAAGATTTCCTCTTTTATTTTGTGAGCGATTTTTTTTTTGTTGTTTCCTAAGTTTAATAGCATTTTTAACTATGCCAAAATTGTTTCTTCCGATTCAAAAATGTATATCAAAATCTATACTTTGTGAATACAAATAAGCTTCTCGATGTTTATATGCGAAAACAAATTAAATGAGTATATTTGTATTAAATTTAGTTATACTATTATTAGTTATAAATACTGTATGTTTTCCAATGAAAATAAAAATAAAAATAAAAAAATAAAATATAATTCAAACAACTTATTTCTGCTAACATATATGCCTGGTGTTGCCCAATCACTAAATTTCTTTTTAAATAGATCTTTGCTTAAATGTTTTATCAAATTCTACTTTAATTAAATTAATTAAATCATCATAATGAGTATTGGAATTATTATTACTAGGTAAACAAAGAGTTTTGGCAGTGCCATTATTATGAAAATTTTCTAATTTATTTTTAGATAGAGGTCTGCAAATTATATTACACTGATGAGGAACATGATGGTGCTCAAGGGAAGCTATTTGTCCGCTATGGTCAGAACGAATACAATTTATTATTTCTTTATCAAGTACATTACAGTTGCTAAAAATATTGTCTAGGCAAGTTTTAGATGTAGCAGTGATTCTTGTAGGTTCACAAAAAGTGTTTGCTAAATTAAAAGACTTAAACAAAGTCAGAAACCTACTTGCAATTGAGGACGGCTTTAAGATGTCTACGTTAAAATCACCGCACACCACAATTTTTTTATTCTTTTTGATAACTAATTTTAGAGCGTCCTCCATAGCGGACTCAAATTGAGGGTAGTTACCAGTTGGTGGGCGATACCACAGAACAAAGAAAAAATGCGATACACACAAATCATTATCAACTGATCTAATTCCACACATGACAGTTCAACGTGTTGTTCAATAGAGAGGGATATCACATCTTTTCGTTCCTTAAAATTCATATTATTTTGCAAAATTATCAAGGATCCCCCTCTAGTTAAAAAAAGTTCTGATTCTAATTCTTTGCCAGAAAAGCCCTGAATGTTTTGGTGAACTATAGTTAAATATTTAGGCTTTTCCTTAGTCATTACACGGCTAGAGACTTCCTCTATTGTCTTATTATGTAATTTAAATTACTAATAAAAGAATTACTTTATTATTTGTTGCTGTGTGGTGAATGACTTTGTTTTTTCCTCGCAAGTGTGTTAAAAAACGTCGTATGAAACTCGTGAGCTCTTGCTTATTGCACACTCGGCTGAGTTACGCCCTCGCCTGCGGCTCGGGCTGCAACCCACAGCCTTGTGTACAATGAGCAACCTAAGCTAACTTGTTTCATAATGTACTATTATAACATACCTTCGCTATACTAAGCAATGTTATAAAATAACTTTTTTTCTCATTACGATACAGGGCAAATCCAAAAAGAAGGCAGTGCCGCGATATTAAAAAGAAACAACGATACTTCTACATACTTTCCATACTTAAAATGTACTCCATGGTGATCTCATTATTTATTTTTCTAATTGATTACGCGCCATTTTTAGATTTTAATTTTTACTATTGCTTAAAAATGTGATAGTAGTGAGTAAAAATTTGACTCCACCCGATATTTTAGATGCGGCGACGGAAAAACGTCTACCTAGATAGGTGTGCCGACCTATCGATAAACTTTTTATCATTGATATTTTATTTTGTAGAAGTTTTGTAGGTTCAATCGGTTCAATCACAAATTGTATGAGAGTAGATAAAGTAGTGTATGAAACTGCACATAACTAGGTATTAAAACACTCGTGTGATACTATTTAAAACACACTCATGTTTTAATAACCCTCATTATGCGCCAGTTTCATAAACTACTTTTTTATCCGGTGGTATATGTGTTATTATTATCCAGATTATTAGTGGAATCGGCGTGTATCTACGTGAACTTTACGCTGTTACCACAGAATAATGATACTACCAGTATTCTCACTTAGTACTAACGGCCGAAATGCGAGCCACACCTATGCGCCTCGAGTTCGGGCTGCTCTCGGGCTGCTACAGTCGCGAATGCGCCGCAGTGACGAACGAACGGTGGTTTCGTATTTTTGTGATCACGATGGCGAATTGCAACTATAGAGTATATTGTGCTGTTTAAAATAAACCATAAGAGTTTAAATAAACCAAACGGTAAAAATAATGATAATGTGTTACATTATTAACGTCAGACGAGTATAGCATCTGCGTCATCATAATTAAATCTATTTCAAAGTCAATGATGCACAATGATTTACAATTATAGTTTGTTTGTTTGTTACGTCTTCACGTTTTAACTACTGAGCCGATCATCATGAAATATTGCATACACGTTGTCAAGGGTACAGAAAAGAATATAGGTTACTTTTCATCCCGAAAAAAGAATTGTTCCCGAGGGATAGCAAAAAAACTTACCACGCAGACGAAGTTGCGGGCGGCCGCTAGTCCTCACGCTATCTTTATTTCCTTCTAATATTATTAATGCGAAAGTCCGCTTGTTTGTTTGTTACGCATTCACGTCTTAACTACTGAACCGATCATCATGAAATTTTGCATTACATGTTGTCAGGGGTCCAAAGAAGGACATAGGGTACATCATTAATTCATCCCGAAAGTAAGAAGTACCTCGGGAAAAGTAAAAAGTACTTTTCCCGAGGTAAAGCAAAAAAACTTTCCACACAGACGAAGTCGCGGGCAGCCACTAGTGTTTTATACAATTCATGAATTAAAAACTAAAAATAAATTAACAATAAGAAAAACGTTTGTAGAAAATTTCAGATTTCATATACCTACAATATCAAAAAGGTTAGAACTTTCTTTGGGGAAAATAAAATTATAAATCAATTTTTAAGCGTAAGTCACCGGTGATCTACGCGGCGGCTTAAGTGTTAATAATTACAGATCACTTTTTCTATTTGCTTATTACCAAAATATCAAACCATATTATAAATTGTATATGACAAAATATAATTTAAAAGCATAATGATAACCTTTTGAATTATTAGGCAACCTAACACGCTATCACCGTTATTTCTAAAATATAACATACAATCACGAAATTAGAAACAAATTCAAGTAGGTGAAGATAGGTACTGTTAACTTTATTTCATCTACCTACTTGAGTTTGTTTCTAGTTTTGTACATAGATGCAGGCAGCCCTATCGTATGTTGACGTACCGCGCGGCTCAAGTTACGTATTTCAAGGACAGGCTCGAGTTAGAATACTGGTAGTATCATTATTCTGTGCTGTTACTTTCATAATATAGTCATAATGATTAACCACAGCCGAGTGGGCGCCATCGGTCACGCGTTCTATTCCCGCTCCAGTTCACACAGTTATAATAGGCTTGTATTATTTTTATGCACAAATGTAAGTAACTATGCCACATAAATGCTTTTGGGGTTGCGTCGCTCCTACAGTGCATCTGGGATGTTCGCAGAGGCCAACGTCGATTGTTTCTACGCAACTATGCGCAAAAGATGTGCTTCCCTGGTGCACAGGGTGCGGGGGAGTCCTAACAGCATCCTGGACATGATTGCGAGCAGACTTGACTGCTCGTATATCAATCGTTGCTGTGTCATATCAAGTGGCATGGCAAAAACATAATTAATAAACAATTCATAAACATAAATACTAACATAGTTTATAAGAAATATTGGTACTAACAAATGAGTTATAATATTACTTGAATAAATAAATTATATTATTATTATAAGTTAAGTGAAAAAAATAAGTATCGGCCAGAAATGGCCACTTAATTCGTTGAAAATTTTCAATGAATCTGCAAGGAATCTGCTAACGAAAAAGGAGCCTAACTTTTCGTGTCAAGTGTTGGATACTATTTCCAACAAAGAACTCGTCAAGATAATTCAAACGAGCCCAAACTCGATGGAGTTACATGGTTTTATTATAGAGTTCCTATGGCCTTCCTCCGGCTCTATCATCAGATCCTCAGACACTATTTCCCAACAAAGTACTCGTCAAGACGATTCAATTGAGCCCAATCTCGATGGGGTAGCGTAATTTTATTAAAGAGTCCTTCTTCCGGCTCCATCATCAGACCCTGAAAACTATTTCCCAACAAAGAACTCGTCAAGACGATTCAAACGAGCCCAAATTTGATGGGGTTGCACGGTTTCAATATTGAGTTCCTATGGCATGGCCTTTCATCTTCATCATCAGACCCTGGACCTCATCTCCCATTAGAGTACTTGTCAGAACGATTCTAACGAGTCCAAACACGATGGGGTTGTATGGTTTCATCATAGAGTTCATGTGGCCTTCTTCCGGTTTTATCATCAGATCAGCTCAGTGACACCATAATATTGCATTGCCTTCTAGTTCTGACCTATGTTCAAAGTATGGTCTTTAGCTCATCGGGAAGCTAGTATAAAATCGTTGCAAACTTTATGGAGAAACAAACAAACAAACCCACAAACAAACACACAAACGAGAAAGCAACCTAATAAAAACGTGACATGATGTTTACTTTTTAAAACTGAAGTTTACATGAATAAATACTTTATATTGTTTTAAATTTCCATGGTTATTAACGTTATTAGAATAAACTATATCGGGATTTACACCATGTCCCTACCTGTTAATTTTTGAGACTACGATATTTCGTCGCATTTGCAATAAATAATTTTTTTTTGAGATTTCGTCTTTGGAAAAACGCTAATTTCGTTTGAAATTGGAAATCTATACATATTAAACTCAAAAATTGATTCATTGATGGGATATGCCTAGCGCCCTAATGGCTGAAGGTAGAGACACCATGTTTGGAGGGTAGATACCTTTCATGATTTAGGTGAGCACTATGAAAGGGTTTTCGAAAATTCATTCTAATGTAAACTTAGACTGAAACAATACTGAACTGAACTAATAAACACTTGACACTGGCAAAAATTACTTCCAAGAGGAAAGTAGATTGTCAAAATAAAAATAGAAGAAGAAGAACTTGATTTTTTTATCCTTTCACTGTCTGTGGGAATGGCTAACTGCATCATTCATTATTAATGGTGGCCGATGCGCTCGATGCATTCATGCATGTTTCACCGCACAGGGCTAGATTCAGTGTGAACTGAGAATATGTTACTATGTGGGACATTATTATTCAATGTGGTTCAATATTGCACTTTCTGAGAGAGAAATATTTACCTTTTTAAGGTTCCGTACCTAAAGGGTAAAAACGGGACTCTATTACTAAGACTGTCCATCTTTCTGTCTGTCACCAGGCTCTCATGAATCGTGATAGCTAGACAGTTGAAATTTTCACAGATGATGTATTTCTGTTGCCGCTATAACAACAAATACTAAAAACAATAAAAACCTAACCTAACTTTACTAATAAAATCTTAACCCTTTGGCCATAACATCACCGCGCGAGAATCCTGCAGGTCCTGACTAGCGAACTAAACTTAATGGAAGTGTAATCGCAAACAAATATTGCTTAAAAAATGGCACCACCATGGGGCCAAAAAATTTAAACTCGCACAGCTTTACTGGGGCAATAGCCACGCGCCCGGTGACTGACGTTAGCGTTTATTACAATAATTGAATCGGTTAATTGAGAAAGGGAACATGTCACCTTTTTTCCCATTTTGAAATTTTTATGGATTTCGATTCTCTAGACATAACAGTCAAGAAACGGAATATGTCAGTACAATAGTTTAAAAATTATAGGGCACTAAATTTTTACATGAAGGTAAGAAAAGGAATAAGTCAAATGACTTGTTCCTTTTCTTACTCAACCGATCATTATTCTAGTAGGGTAACACTGATGCTCAAAACTGCAGACATATTGAACTTTATGGGTTGGTGGACTAAGATTTATAAGAGAGATGCCATTTCTGTTGAAACTCAAACTCAGCAGGTCCCACGGCATCAAAAACAACACTTTTTCGTGTCGCAATTCTTAGAATTCTAGTATTCTTAGATCAGAAGGATGTGTAGTAGTAACTCGCCCATTTATCCAAAACCTTGCTCGAGTTAACACATTTGATTAGATAAGGAACCGATCGGCTATTCCAACTCTACCAGAACATAAAGCATTATAATGGTCCTATGCCCATCAATATCAAAACAGTTGAGGATCTAAAACATGTAGTTTGCAATATTTTCATCCCACACACAAGGATTTTTTTGGGAACATATCAGAAAACTGGCCTAACACGAGTGGAAGTAATGAAAATGATTATCAATAAAGTAGAATAGTATAATGCTGGTCCTTATTTTTCCTTACTTCTTTGCGGTTGGTTAAGAAAAGGAACAAGTCAATGACTTTTAATTAATTATTACGTAAACTACACAGTATTATAGTACCAAAAAAACATTTTAAATTATGTATTTTAATGTAAATTATCTAATATAGTTAAAATACAAAGCAATTTCTATTTAAATTTTCTTGAAATTTGTTTTTTGTCACTCCTGAAAAATTGACGTGCCATGACATGTTCCCCTTCTTAATTAACCGATTCAATTGCAGTTTGTACTGTAGAGAAAAGAGAGAAAGAGAGAGTTTATTAGAAATGACCTCTTGTGTAGTCAAATGGTGTAAAAGTCGCAAAGAAGGCATTAAGCAGAAATTACGTATCATATTTTTCGATTAAGTATAGAAAATATCTATGAGTATACAAATTATGGTCGCTAATAGCGACCATTGTTCAGATGCTTCGTGCTGCATAATTTAATCTAAGCATTTATAGCTCCATCCACTTGTAATTTTCGTGTGGTGCCATTTTTTGAGCGCAATGCTTGTTCCATAGATTTTAGTTCGCTAGACCTGACCATATATAATAGTACTAGCGTACAGAAGTTGCACTCCACAAATACGTTTAAATAAATTGCGACTCTTGCTCCGACAGAATAAAGTGCAATTCAGGTTGCACAGCGCTCTCTTCGCTCCAAAACATTCACTTAGTAGTTGCCTCTCTTTCTATCGCGAGGTCTTATCTTTTCTGACGTATGAAATTTGTTCTCTCAGGGGACGCTGTGCGCTTTATACTCACGCGCTACAAATAACTACACAGCTAACAACAAAATGTTGTCATGATTTTTTAGTTATTCCATATAAACAGAATTCAGTAAATATTTCACATTTTCATTCCCGTCACGTCCTTGCGGGAGGAACGCTAAATATTTTCCTAATATCCCTTTATGTAGGGATGGCACGCATTTTTTATGATCTCACCTCTGGTGTTAATAAACAAAACAACTTAACTTTCTTAACTTTTACACACACACATCACATAATTTCTTATTCTGAATTAGGTTAGGTATACATAGCATAATAATTATTATGATGTTTTATTTTAAATAACTAGGTAGGTATTCTAACAGGGTTAAATCAAGCAAACAATAAAAAAATATTTCCTGGGTTTTCAGTAGAGACGAATCAAAAAATCTAAAAAGCAATGAAATAAAAATAGTTTTTTAAACCAAAACCTGTACGTTTTCATTTAGGATAAGTAGGCTTAATTACTAAAAATATTAAACTAAGCTTTAGTATTCTCATTGCAATTTCTCAAGATTGGCATCTTAGGGTTTCTAGGCATGAGTTTCTATTATAAGGCAACAAAACAAAAGCAAATATATTACTGTAAATGAAAGTGATTGAAAATTAACGCGATTGGGCGCCAAGTCAGGTTATGACTATCGTAATACTACTATGGTATGTGACCATGAGCCATTTTTTTATTGTCCTCACTGCTGGGGCACAGGCTTTCCTTATGGGTGGATCAAGAAGATGGACCAAAAGCGCAGGTCTAATGCGGATGCAAATGCAGCCGGGACCAACGTGCCTTCCAAAGCACGAAGGGGCTCGAGATTATAAATCTCTGGTCAGCCATCCCATGACCTACGCTTGCGAAAGTTACTTAATTTCCGCAGTCGCAGGGCCAGGTACTAAACCACTGCTCCACCGAGTTTCTTATTGCAGCCGAAATATCTTAACACTTCACCATATCTTCAAAAATATTACACTTCAGCGATCTCTTTAAACAACTCTTTTCGTCGTAATAAAACTTGATTCTGTTTTATATCAAAACGAACCCTACCTTGTCTACTAACGTTAGAGTATATTTTCCAGCATCTCAAAGTTCTCTCTTTGACTTGATATCTGGCCAAAAATAAGAAGATCGATAAAGTTATTTTATATTCCATTTAAAAGCGTTTGCATTTGGAACCCTACACCATTTATTTTTAAGTACCTTTATCTAAAAATAACACGCTACAGCCTACAGTTTTTGTCTGCCCGCTGCCTAAGATGGCTCAGACTGTTGCTTAATTCACTTCCAAGATTTGAAACTTTTCCGTTTCTTGAATAGCGAGCTCAAAAAAAAGTTATTGGGAAATTCTCGATCCAAGTCGGCGAAAAAAATTGAAATTTTTTCGGGAAATTTCAAAAACATACCGACTGATTTTGGGAATTCAAATTGCACTTTGAAGCCCCTCGGCAGACGCACATTTTGACATGTGGTTCTTCAACGTACCTCTCAAATTACTAGTGGCTCCGTATTTTTGCCCAAGCTGAAGCAGAGACGCTTCGCTCGCACTTCGTGCTCGCTCGGTCAATTATCTGCGAAACTTCAGGCAAATGTCACAATTTCATAAATCGGGGCACTATACTCGATCAAGAAAACAGTTTTTTTTATGTTTTCAATGTTAAAAATTTAGCTGTTTCATACATTTTGATATTTTCGTTATTAATTTTTGTATGAAATAGCTGTATTTTTTCTCGCGATTTCAGAGTTGGTCCTCTAGCAAAAGTTGTTCAGCTTGATGGTCTCTATCTATCTACTTATACTATAATGGCTGTAGAGGTTTTTTGTAACACGTTGAATAATAGGATTTTACTCTTTTCAATATATTTTTTGCGACCATTTTAGGGTCGGTCTAAATTTATCTCTTTATTGAAATTACACACAATTGGTTCAGTTGATCAAACGTGAAAGTTAAATAAAAAACAAACAAGTGCGAGTAGGACTCGCCACCTCGCCTACGCCGCCCGAGGGTTCCGTACAAATTTGTAGGTATTTATATAAAGACTTTATTTTTTATGATTTAATTACAAATGTATAGTTGTCAGACTTTTCCCTGCAGTTGTAGTATAAGACAATGTTACTTGCAAAGTTTCAAAGTTCTAGGTCAGCGGGAAGTACCCTATAAATTTTGGTTCCCTTAAGAGTGTCGCAATATGCGTTTTTTGCGACATAAACGGCCGTATCTCTTTTTTACGTTAACTAAGAAGTTTTTTTACAGGTTTCAAGACTGTAGACCTTTTTTTTTAGTGAGGGCAAATACAATCTTTACGTATGCTTGGCATGCTGGGCTCGGTCAGTTAACAGGAAGCCACTCCTGGTCTGTCTCTCGCCGCCCCCGGGTCCGGTCCGGGTCCAGTCCGGGGCCTACTACCTAGGCTCGACGAGGGATCCGGGGGTTCTAACCTCTCCCCAGAGAGGGGAGAGGGAGAGAGCCTACTCCCGACCTCCCCATAAGGTTACCTATGGGGAGATCGCCTGAGTATATGGTCTTAATTTCAACTCGATACCTTCACATGTTCCTGAGACAAAGGGTCTTGACAGACAGGCAGACGGACAATAAAGTGATCCTATAAGGGATCCGTTTTTCCTTTCGAGGTACGAAACCACAGAATATATAATGGCACTAACGTACGGAACCCTAAAAACTGCCAAATCAGTCGAGCCCTCAGAACAAAGAATTTTTTTTTGCCGTTCTCAAACGATGCTCTGTCATTATAATCAATTGCCTCATATATGAGTCATTAAGTAATAATATACTAGCGACTTTTCGAGCAGTGGTTAATTACGTCTGCAAAAAATTGATAATTTAAAAAAATACGTAAACGAGCAGCTATTTGAGGGAATAAATAATATAATTTAACAGTAAATGAGTAACAAAAATACTGACTGGGCGACTATTATACCAAGTAAGTAGGTCACTAGATAACGGATTTGAGCTAATACAATAATGTTAATATGTGAGGTTATAAATAGCACTTTTCAAATAAAATAAATGCTATTTTAATGCTTATAATGTGTGCTGTAAAGTTATCATTGACTTTAATTATTGTACTGATCGTTCTGAATTGGTAACTATGTAGTTAACTTAGATTTTGGTACCTTGAACTACCCATTCTTATTTATATAGATTTTCAATAGTTTGAATTGGTTTTTGAGTACCAGTTTCTATTTTATGTATTTGTTATTGAATTTTTAGATTTTAGGCATTCACAATGCTATTTTTTTTATATTAGGATAACATATTATAGAAAAAATACTAGAAGAAATCGACTCACCCGTAGCTATCCCGTTTGAGCTGCTATACGGGTGAGTCGATTTTTTCTAGTATTTTTCTAATATTAATTATGTATTTTTGTCCATTCCCCTTTTGTTCTTCACAAATTAAGCGCCATCTATCGTGACTTGTGTAACACGTTAACACGTGATGTTCGTGATATTCCCTACCCATGGCAGCAATGCTAATTGTTCAGTACGCATGCGCGATACATTAATAGGGGTGTGACTGCGGCCAAGAGGCGATCTATCGAGCAATGACCGGCGCTTTGGAAAGCTCGATAATTTTCCACTTAGTTGTGTGGAGTGGTGATAAAAAAATACAAATAAGATATTTTGCTTTGTACTTGAATTGAGAAAATCTTTACCCATAACAAGAATCCACTGTATGATGATGTATTGCTTTTCGTAAAACATTTATCCCTGAAGCTTTATTAATTTCCTTCTTTGAGAAGATTCAAAATTCGCTTACTTACTTGAAATGATTGTACTTACTGTGCTTTGTAATTTGTACTGGAAACAAATAAATATTGTTATTATTATTTTCTTTTGTTATTCATTCAAATGTTCATCACCACAGCGATGGTTTAAAGTCTAGTGTATCACATAAAGTAAATTTTATTAATAGGAATCGCGTATTTAACCGTGTCAATTAAAAAAAAAACAAACATGTTTCCTCTTATATAAACGTTGATATCTTAATGTAAATGGAAAGGAGTTCCACTTACATTAAAGAGGAGCGATCAACGTTTATATAAGAGGCAACATGTTTCAGACAAGGAGTGCCCGACTCTGTGTTTCCCGATATGTACATACGGTCGAGTCCATTTATATGTTGGCACTTTTGACAGTTCGTCAACCTTTATGCCTTTCTAATAAAAGTCAATATCCTGTCAAACGTGCCAACATATTAATGGACTTGACTGTACAATCTGGGGAGTGAATGTCGCGAGTGAATAGGTATCTTCTAGGCAAGCGCGTTTCATCGTAGATTACATCATCGCTTACCATCAGGCGGGCAAGCGCTTGCCTATCTTTAATTAAAAAAAATTTTTCGTCACCCTACTTTTTCGTATTTCATCGTGGCTTAACAACCCCCATTTCCCATCCCTAACTGACGCTACCGTAGTCAGTAATCAGAAGCGAGAGGCCGCACCCGCTTCATCCCGACACCACTGCAATCACTTTCCGGAACAATTACGATGCAAAAAGAAAAGTAAATAGTGTCAGTGATAGTTAAAAAGTGTTCATCGTAGGTGTCAGGTGGTTTTAACACATGTTGCTGGAGGGATTAAGGTTCGATACCGCTTGGCATAAGCCCGGCTAGTTTTGGACAGAAGCTCTTTGTGTATCGGAATGAAACGGTAAGTTTATTTACACAAAACAGTGTTTTCAAATTTATTAAAAGTGCGATAAATTTCGATATTCAAATTATCGATAAGCTGCAACCCTATTTTTGGAAATAAACAGTTTGTACACCAATTTTTTTATTAAAATCAAGATTTTTTTAAAGGTTAAGTATATTTAATAAAATTTAGTTAAAGGAAGTTATTTTAATCCTACAACCTAATATAGCCGAGGTCTTTTCATGGAAATAACGTTATCAAAAATAGTTAATCAAGATAAAGTTACCCGCACGATCGGGGTTGGCACGACATACATTTTTTTTTCGGTAAACCATGTCGCGAACAGTTTAATTGCTTTAATTTATAACAATACGTTAAGTATAATTACGTAACATTTTAACATAATTGCTATTTAATTATTAGTTTCGCCCAAATATATGTAGTTGTACGAAACCTATTTTTGCACTAACTTTTTAGTAGAACTTTTGAAAATTGCTACGGACTTTAATTACTATCTCCTGTATACAAAGATACTTAAATATTCTCCAAAATTAGGTCAAAAAACTAATTTCTACGAGTCGGTTTGCAATTGCAATGCAGTGTACAGTGTAAACACACAGGGAAATATTGCATCACTAATTCCCATTGAGGCGGATACACCAATCGCAAAGATTTTGAAACTCTGTATGAGGTAGGTGATTATTGATTTTTTATTAATTAAATATGAGTACGGGAAAATATTATATTGCTGTAATCGAAGATGAGGGGTGTCCCTTGACTCGCCTAAAGTCATTGGTCCTAATTTCATTTGGCCGAATTTCTTTGGCCTAAACTCCTTACGTACAATTATTGTTTGGCCTAATAGATTTTTTCGCATCTTTGTCGTTTCGCCTAAACGTTAAATTCCCTAATTATCAAAACGACTAATGTTAATTGTCCTAAAATTTATTAGCATACATATCTTTTGACACAATAATGACTACGCCGAAGTATTGTTAACCCTAATATTGTCTTGCATACATAATTTTTGGCATAACAATATTGTATTGCATTCAAGTTGGTGACAGCAACAAATCGTCAAAAAACGGGCCTGAGGCCCCCCGCTATAAAGAAAAACTTTTAATGCGAACACCATTACGTTAGGTTAGGTTAGGGTTTTGAACACTTTTATAATGCTTGCATGCATGCATGCTGCATGTTTGCATGCTGCATGTTTGCATGATTTTATGCATGCATGCTTTTTTTGCATGCTTGTTCACTTGCTTGCTTGCATGTTTGCTTGCAAAATGCTTGCCGGGGGGTGCAGGGGGGCTGGCCCCCCTGCTCGGGGGGGTCGGGGGGCCTGAGGCCCCCCGCTATAAAGAAAAACTCTTAATGCGAAGACCATTAGGTTAGGTTAGGTTAGTGTTTTGACCACTTGCAGCGGAGCGAGCGAAGCGAGCGGAGCTCCCTAATGCTTGCATGCATGCTGCTTGCTTGCTTGCATGCTGCTTGCTTGCTTGCATGCTGCTTGCTTGCTTGCATGCTGCATGCTTGCTTGCATGCTGCACGTTTGCTTGCATGCTGCATGCTTGCTTACATGCTGCATGCTTGCTTGCATGCATGCATTCCTTGCTTTTGATTGCATGCATGCATATCTGCTCTTGCTTGCATGCAAGTATGCATGGCCTTGTTTGCATGCATGCATGCGTGCCATGCAAGCATGCTATTTGATCTTGATTGTACTTATGTTGTCATGTTTGCTTGTGTGCATACTTGCTTGCTTGCTTGTATGCTTGCATTCTTGAGTGTGATAGGCAATTAAAAAGACAACGACAGGTTTATCTGCTCATTCTTTATTTTTAATTACTTACCAAAAACATAATTTTTCGTAATTTAAATCATGTGCAATTGTTGTTAATTGTTGGTAAAATTGTTCAAATACTTCTTTGTCGGTTTCGTAACAATGACTTTTTATGTGAGCGGGGTGTTAACCCGCCGCACAACCCCCAAATGCTGGAGGACCACACCCGTCGTTGGTCAGCGAGTCCATCGGACTTAGCCGGATAACGTAGCTAAGCTGTGCTACCGACCTTTCCCCTATCCGCCACCTTGGGGACGCTCCTCTACGCCAGACGGGACAGCGCGAGAAAGATATAATCAGGAGATTGAAGACCTAGTGTCCGAACCCAACATCATCGGGGAAATAAAAACCGCCCGACTTCGCTGGCTGGGACATGTGGAAAGAATGGGAGAGGTTCGAGCTGTAAAGAGAGCATACCTTGGTCAACCTTCCGGGCGTCGTCCGGTGGGCCGACCGAGATATCGCTGGAAAGACGAAGTCGCCAAAGACCTCAAAGAGCTGGAGGTGCCCGACTGGTCAGATCTGGCAAAAGATAGGGAAAAATGGCGCACTTTGATGTCGGAGGCCAAGATCCACTTCGGGTCGCTGAGCCAGCGAAGTAAGTAAGTAAGTAAGTAAAATTGTCCAAAAGTGTTTAGTGAAATTGAGTAATTTTCAATTTACAAGTAGTAAACAATACCGATTAAAAACGATTATTCCTATAATGATTAAGGGAAGCAAACATTCGGCAAAAAAAATATTAGGTGTTACACAATTGTGCGAATCGTTATTTAGTACTTTTAAACATTAGGTATAATGAATAGTTATGCTTAATGATGAATTTAGGAAGTTAACATGCGGCGAAAAAATTTTAGGCGAAGTGAAAATAGGCCAAAGAAATTTAGGTCAAATGAAAATTGTGCAAAAAGTTTTTAGGCCAATAAGTAGTGTGCCAAAGACAGTTAGGACAAAAAAAATTAGGCATTCCAATATATACCCCGAAGATGAGTTATTAAATCACAATCATGTTTTATAAAAATCAGAAACAAGGAAAGCTTAATTATTTTTTGTTAAATATGATATTGATTGTCATGTCAGAATCTTGTTGAAGGGCCAGAGATCTTTTATTTGTTTTTTTTTCGTCTAGGTGTAAAAGCGTAAGTAGCTATATTTTTAATGTATGCTTGAAGATGTTGAATTGGTTTATTATAATGGTACAAAATAAACAAAACTAAAGATCGAACAAAAAATAATATTTATTTACACTTTAATTTACACACAAAGAACAAAAAGGAACAAGACATACAATTGGCGGCTTTATTATATAAAGCGATTTCTTCCAGGGAACCTTAGGATGGACAGGATCAGAAAAATAAAATACGATGAGGTAGGTAGTTGAAAGTGAGCGTACTATGAATATCTTGTATAAAATCTTATTGTAATAAGCAATAAAATCTCCGTATGCTTCAATTTCTTTAATATCTAGATTATTTATTGCACTAACAACACAGTTACATAAACAGATGATGTGAATAATTGTGACCAAAGGTAAAAAAAACTTAAAATGAACATGTCTTTTGACATATACACTTCTAAGGCTTCCGCGCGTACGTATTCTTTTGACAACTGTTAGCTTCAAATACCCATTTGTGCGTTGGCGAAGCATTAATTTTTAGCTTGTCACAGATTAAACTAAATAAGCAATAAACAGAGCATTTCTAATAACCCGTAAAATGTTGTTTATTATTTGTATGGAAACTATCAAGTGACAACCCTAAACGCAAATAGACTATTGTTAACCGTTTTCAAAAAAAGGAGGAGGTTCTCAAGTCGACGGTTTTTTTTTTATGTATGTTTTAACATAGCTTCGTCAGTTGTTACCCGATTTGTACAACTCTTTTTTTAACTCAAAGAACATAGTTCGTGTGTGGTCCCATAATTTTTTTACAGAGATCTGGCCAGTAGTTTTTTCATAATCCTGAAAAATATCAATTATTTAGCTCGCCATCGCACGAGTTTTTATGGAATTTCGGACATAACTTCTTTGTTTATGAACCGATTTAGATGATTCTTTTTTTATTTGAAAGGGTTTACTTCAAGAATGGTCACAATTTAATTTCATTGTTATTGGACTTCAAACTTCGAAGATACATAAAGGAACTCTTCAAAATCAAATAGTATAAGTAAAGTGATTTAGGTTTTGGTAAGTTTATGGCAATCCAAAAAAAACCAAATCATGCTTTGCGATGCAACGTTCTGGACTAGACTTGGACTACGATGACACAACGGAACTCCTCAAAAACAAACAGCGTAAATTTGGAAATTGAGTTCTGGGCATTTTACCATTAAAAATATTATAATATAAAGTAAAAAAATATTTACACGCTGCGCTTACATACCTACCACTAAAAAGTTGAAAATAAAAAAGCTTTTTTAAAAAAGGAAAAACCGCCTTCAAAAAACTAAAAACAAAAACAGCTTAAAAATTAAATACCTCCAAAAAGCAAGAAATAATATTCGAATCATTCGTTACACATATCAATATTAATAAAACACGTCTAATGAAGTCGGGTGGGGCTTTAAGAAAAAAATGAAGTTGTCCTCCAGCCCCACCCGACTTCAATAGACGTGTTTTATTAATATTGATATGTGTAACGAATGATTCGAATATTATTTCTTGCTTTTTAGAGGTATTTAATTTTTAAGCTGTTTTTGTTTTCAGTTCTTTGAAGGCGGTTTTTCTTTTTTTTTAAAAAGCTTTTTTTCGATAATCAATCCCATTTATGGGCAAAAGCAAAACACAATTTGGGTCTAGATTTGCCACTATGCAGTTAAACATGCAATAATAAAAAAATCTAAAACGTGTGGGTTTTCAGGGTTAATTTTCCAGGGTTGTATTCGTGGTACCCTATCTACTATATTCAGTTTTTTTGTAGTACGTTGTATTTCTGGTTCAGGTCTTCTTTTAAAGGACAATCATTAGGTAGCCCATGCAAAAGAAGATGCAATTTCGTGTAATCAAAAACTATATGCGTCGCGGGACCGCTCGGGAAATTTTCCCGTATGTCTCGCTGCACATAGCATGCGTTTTCCATTGGCACCGCGCCAAATCCCCACAAAGCAACGAGTTGTAAAATAAGTCCGCAATGTCCACAGATTAACACAATGCCTATATTCAGGTCAGTAAAAATACGAAAAAAGATAAGCTGAACTGTTACTATTGCAAAAAATGGTTAAGCTTAAAGTTTTTTTTTTAACAGCGCTGCTGAATTCTATATTGTGGGTACTTCAACCAAAGACTGCATATTTAATGTCATCTATACAATACAATCAGTATAGGTATAAGTCTAGGTATTCGTTTGTAATCAGGGTACTTATTGTCGAATTTCAAAATCTATCGCAATCGCTTTCATTTGGCAGATGGATGTGATACATTGCTACATTTCTTTGGTAAGTTTTTATTTGTGCCAAAAGGAAGTATCAATGTGTCAAATCCTGAAAGCGATTGCGATAGTTTTTGAAATTAGACAATAAGTACCTAAGAAAGGGTAAAAAAATAAAACTAGTGGCTCCGTGAGCTGAAGACCTCGCGTGAAAAAGTAACTCAAATTGTATGTTGTTTAAAAAATTATTCTAAAAGATGTCGCCCCCTCACACTGTTCACGAGTTTTTTAAAGCACGTACTAGGTACGTGCTGTTTGGTATTATTTGGTAGGTATGTTCGCAGCTATGGCGCTTCTAATTTTAAACATTTTTCGAAATGGTGATTTTTGGTAAATTTAGAAAAACTGGCTAAATTAAAAAAATCTATATAATTATCGAACCTGCTCACAAAATTTTACGAGAATCTGTTGAGAAATGCGACCTGTAGAGGAAAATGGACAGCTGGAAAGTCGGACTGAAATATGTTTTTTTACATTTCTCCGTCATTATGAAAATTTCAAAAAACTGGCGTGACAAAAAAAACTATGTAATTTTCGAACCTGCTCAATAAATTTGACGAGAATCGGTTGAGAAATGCGACCTGTAGAGGAGAACATCCAGCGCCAAAAAGCCGAACTGAAATACATTTTTCATACATATCTCCGCCATTACGAAAAATTTGGAAAAACTGTCTCAACTTAAAAAAATCTATATAATTTTCGAACCTGCCCACAAAATTTCACGAAATTCGGTTGAGAAATGCGACCTGTAGAGGAGAAAAGACAGAGCCGGGAAGCTGGACTGCAATATGTTTTTTTTACATATCTCCGCCATTTTGAAAAAAATCGAAAAAGTGGCGTGACAAAATAATTCTATATTATTTTCAAACCTGCTTACAAAATTTCAAATCGGTTGAGAAATGCGACCTGTAGAGGAGAACATCCAGCGCCAAAAAGCCGGACTGAAATACATTTTTCTTACATATCTCCGCTATTACGAAAAATTTGGTAAAACTGTCTCAACTTAAAAAAATCTATATGATTTTCGAACCTGCCCACAAAATTTCACGAAATTCGGTTGAGAAATGCGACCTGTAGAGGAGAAAAGACAGAGCCGGGAAGCTGGACTGCAATTTGATTTTTTACATATCTGCGCCATTTTGAAAAAAATCGAAAAATTGGCGTGACAAAAAAATTCTATATTATTTTCAAACCTGCTCACAAAATTTCACGAGAATCGGTTAAGAAATGCGACCTGTAGAGGAGAACAGACAGCGCTGGAAAGCCGTAAAACCTGTTTTTTTAACATAGAAAAATTTGAAAAATTTTGAAAAATTAAAAAAATCTGGCTCGACAAAAAAATTTTCACGAGAATCGGTTGAGAAATGCGACCTGTAGAAGAGAACATACAGACATACGAAAGAATTTTTGCCCAAGCTGAAGCAGAGACGCTTCGCTCGCACTTCGTGCTCGCTCGGTCAATTAATATGCTCAAGTAACCAAATATGGAGGTATGTTCACTATGAAATTCTAAACAGTTAGAATTTTAACATTACAATTAATTCAATGATAAATCGGTTGAACGCGTAGCACGCAATACGCAACATTCAAAGAGTAAACAAGGAAACAGAAAGGAAATGAGGTGAAAAAGTTTCCCTAACTCGCCTAATTGATAAGCTGTCACGAACACATTTCCAACAAAATATTTCTAATCAAGCTTTGGGACGAAAAACAAAATTTGATTGGAAAATTTTTGACGGGCAATTTATATCCAATCCAAACACAACCTAAATTAACAGTCAAATATAGCTATCGTAAATATTCCTAATGACACAATTTAAAAGCAATCAATTTACATTAAAAGGAGTGATTTGAACAAATGGCAAATTGCATCATGTTTTATGAATAACTGATTCTCTTGTGTAACTAATTTATTTGTATGTTTTGAATCAGGTTTCTAGTCTAATAGTTTATATATCTATTCATATTATTATATTATGATAAGATAAGAATTTGAGGAGCTCAATGACCCAGTGGGTTAGTGCATTGGCCTGCAATATTGCTGAGGTTAAGCCACTTTCACAAGGGTTAGTCATGGGATGGGTGAACAAGAAATTATTATCTCGAGCTCCTCCGTGCTTTGGAAGGAACTTTAAGCCATTAGTCCCGGCGCATTTAAAGTCGTTAACACCCACCAATATGCATTGGGCCCGCGTGGTGGGTATTGGCCCATCTTCCTTATTATGGAAGACTTCAACAGTTGGGACAATAAAATGGCTGATGCTGAAGATAAATAATTTAATTACCTTTTGGTAAGTAGATAATAAAAAAAACTATGGAAAGATTTATTAATTTCAATATTATATCTGTATGACGTTAAAATTCTACGTTTCGATAGAAATTTGCTGTGGTTGCGTTAACTTGGCAGTCAATGGGTTATGCCGGCACCCTGATTATCTAAAAAGAAACTATTTAGCGACCGGTTGCATTTGACATACATTGCCACTTTTCTTTGGTATGTTTTTTTTTAACCCAAAAAGAAGTAGCAATGGTTCATGATCATCTGTGAACTGCAACCAGTCGCTAGGTGGTTTTTAATTAGATAATCAGCCCGCCGGTTTCTGAAGTACGTGTCGGTGGTTTATCGAAGGCTTAACTTTATGCGTCCACATTATCTGGTTTAAAGTTAATTGTATTACTTTAAACCAGCTGATGTGGACCCCTTTCATAAGTTAAACCTCCGATAAAGTAGGTACCTCAGAAACCGGGGGTTAGTAAGTACGTTTTTTTTTTTTTTTTTTTTTTATTATTAATACCAATACCTCCAGCATATGGTTGGAGTCTATATTTTCGGCTACATTATTTTATATAACTAATAGGTACTTATTTTCTAGTTACATTATAATTTTATTTTTATTACTGGGTTTGGGGGTTCATACTTTTCTTATTGTTCACGCCATCTGGTGGATGAAGCGAGAGGCGCCGCCGCGCGCCGTACGAGAAGACCAAGCGACAGCGCGACAAAGCATCATCAAATTATTATTTTACATGAACTACAAACTAGAGCAAATCAACACCAGAGGGCGCTGATTCAAGCCATATAAGGAGCTGCCGCTGAAGACGACGACCACTCTTTTCACTTTCGCGTCTCTCTCTCAACTCCCGATTTTTCCCCCATTTTTCATATAAATTTGCATTCGATAAAATTGTAATATTGAGACAATATAACAAACTGTATTCCATAAAAGTCGCAATCATTTAAAACCCAGACCCTGCTAGGAAAAAACATACAGGTACATTCGATCTGTACCATTGGTCCTTCGAGCCGGATAATCGAGGGAACCACGAAGGGTCTGGCTAATCATTCCTTCATCCTCCCTATACCGTCCAATTCCATTTCAATTTGTACTAAAACTGTGCTTTTATCTATAGATTTCGGTGTACGCCTCATCAACGGGCAGAAATTTGGTGAGTACCCTACTTTTTATAATTCGCCAAAATGAATGTGGAAGATAAGACTAATCGCAGTAAATCGCCTATTCCCAGTGCAAGTGCTAATTTAAGTGTAGAATCAGATGAAAGCGCGATTAAAGAATTGAATAAAAAACGCGGTACCATCAAAGGTAGACTAACTATATTCGTCAAATTTGTGAGCTCGTTCCGTAATGTTCATTTAAACGAAAAGCAAGTAACAGAATTAAAGTTACGTAGTGAATTATCGAAATCGTTATTCAGTGAATTTAACAATATTCAAAGCTCAATTGAAATGCTAATGGCGTCCGAAGACGACATTGCACGTCAGTTAGAAATTCGAGAATCGTTTGAAAATGTTTTTTATGATACCATGGCGGAAGTAGATATTTTGATAAAACGCTTTAGTACTTCTAGTCAATCTAGTTGCGAGTCTAAGTGTGGCGCGAAATCGTTAGTCAAGCTTCCTACGATATCGCTTCCTTTTTTTGACGGATCGTACGACAATTGGTTAGAGTTCAGGGACACCTACCTTTCTATGATTCACAATTCTACTCAACTTGAACAGATCCAGAAATTTCATTATTTACGTTCCTCGCTGATAGGTAACGCTGCTCAAGTAATCAAGTCAATTGAATTTACGTCAGAAAACTACGTAATAGCTTGGGATTTGCTTTATGAGAGATATAATAACACGAAACTTTTAATACACAATCACGTGAAAGCAATATTTTCTATGCAAAGTTTGAATAAAGAGTCTTCTTTTCACATTAGAAAATTAATTGATATTATTTTAAAAAATATACGCGCATTAAAGACTCTTGGTGAACCCACTGAATATTGGGACACTCTCATTATTTACATAATTACATCAAAATTAGATTCAGTAGTTGAGAAAGAATGGGAACAATTCAAAAATAATTTAATTTCCCAGACGAATAAAAACATTAAGTTAGACGACCTCCTGTCTTTCTTAAGAAATAAGGCAGACACTTTGGAAATGATCAAGGCGCACAATCCTTCTTCATTTTCAAATAATAAAATAATACCAGAAATTACTAAACGACCTATTCAACAAAAGTTTCATAGTTTTACATCAACAAAAAATAATTTAAAAATTACTACCCGCACATGTCCGCTATGCAGCGGTAATCACGCGCTTTATACGTGCACTTTATTCTTGGACTTTTCAATTCTGAAAAGAATGGAATTCGTTAATAATAAGAAATTGTGTATTAATTGTTTACGTGCTGGACATTCGCCATCAGATTGTGTTTTTGGTGCATGTAAACAGTGTAATAAGAAACACAACAGCTTATTACACCAAAATAATATCGTCGATAACGCATTATTGTCAGTCGTGGAAGGTCGATCGGAATCGAATTCCGAACCCCACGATTCATCCGTTTTACATACGATACAGCAGCCACGCATAAATATTGGTTGTACGGAATCCCATCAGCCACGCATTAATATTGGTTGTAAGGAAACCGTGAGTAATATCGTAAGCGCATCGGAAACAGTTTTATTATCCACAGCTTTAGTGGAAGTAGCAGGTAGCGATAATGTCTACGTTAAGGCTCGTGCCATTCTCGACAGCGGTAGCCAAAATTGCATAATTACAGATAACTTACGTAAAAAGTTAAACGTTAAATCGATACAGTCCGCTTTTCATATCACGGGTATAGGGCAGGTGCACACTCACTCAACGGAGTCGTGTGAAATTAAACTAAAATCATTAAACAGTGAATTTCAAACTCGCTTTAATTGCATAGTTTTGAAGAATATTACTACTGCAATACCGTCAGTCAGTTTAAATTTTAATTCGTTAGAAATTCCAAATAATATTCAACTTGCCGATTCTTTATTTTATAAATCGTCACAAATCGATTTATTGATCGGTGCCGATGTGTTTTGGGGTTTATTGATAGACGGTAAAATTCGCTTGAATTCAGGTCCATACCTACAGAATACTACGTTAGGTTGGGTCATATCTGGTATCGTTTATGATAATCATTTACAATCACATAATAATCAAGTACAATGTCATTTTATGCAAACAGTTCAATTAAATAAACAGTTAAGTAAATTTTGGGAATTAGAAGAAATTACTTCTCCTAAACAATACCAGACAGACGAAGAACGCTATTGTGAACAATTATTTTCCGAAACGACGAAGCGGGTAGACGGCGGTCGTTTTTCGGTTAGGATTCCAGTGAAAGATTCGCTTGATGAGCTAGGCGATAGCTACAAGATAGCTGAGAATAGATTCTTGTCATTAGAGCGTAGATTAGAAAAATCACCAGATTATAAAAGAATGTATTGCGATTTCATGCAAGAATATTTAAGCCTAGGTCACATGACGCGAATTGAAAATTATACATCACCTCATTATTTTTTACCTCATCATGGTGTAATGAGGGAACAGAGCACTACTACTAAATTACGAGTAGTTTTTAACGCGAGTCAAAAAACGACAACCGGTAAGTCGTTAAATGACGTTCAGATGACAGGTCCGGCACTACAAAATGAATTATTTTCTATTATTTTACGTTTTCGTCAGTACAAGTTTGTAGCATGTGCCGATATAGAAAAAATGTTTAGACAAATATTAATTCACGAAGATCAAAGAAATTTACATTTAATTTTATGGCGACAAAATTCATCCGATCCCATCAGTGTGTTTCGCCTTAACACGATTACGTATGGAAACGTGTCGTCCCCTTATCTTAGCAATCGATGCATTAAGCAATTAGGATTAGAATGTTCGGACAAAGACGTATCACGCACTATTTTAGAAGATATGTATATCGACGATGTATGTATAGGAGCGGACTCAGTTCTTAAGCTATCACAGTTAAGTAAGGGAGTATCGGACACTTGTTTATCGGGTTGTTTTTCATTAAGAAAATGGATTTTTAACACACCCGACATCACGTCTTTTAATTCCGATGTAGATAATAACCAGACTAAAAGTTTATTATTTGATGAAAACTGTTCTAATAAAACCCTTGGTTTGGGTTGGTATAATACAAGTGATGAATTGCATTTTACAACTAAAATAAAATTAGAAAATAATGATAAAATCACTAAACGTCAAATATTATCAATCGTTTCACAAGTGTACGACCCACTCGGTTTATTAAGTCCGTTTATTATTATAGGAAAATCGTTATTACAAAAGTTATGGTTATGTAAACTAGATTGGGATGAAATAGTACCTAATAAATTATTAATTATTTGGGAAAAGTTTTTAAAATCGTTAGAATGTTTACAAAATATTCGTGTACCGCGTCATGTCATAGGATGTGATTATTTTAGAATAGAACTTCACGTATTTGCAGATGCAAGCGAGACTGCGTACGGCGCGTGTGCTTACATACGGACGTGCAATAGCAATGGTGACGTCGCAGTTAGATTGTTATGTTCGAAGAGCCGCGTCGCGCCCGTGAAACCGGTTTCCACTCCACGGCTAGAATTATGTAGCTCGTTGTTGGCTGCGAGGTTAGGCGATAAAATATTAAAAACATTGCGTTTAACTTTTGATAGGATTGTCTTTTGGACGGATTCAACCATTGTTCTCGGCTGGTTACGAATGTCTCCACATAATTTAAAGACTTTCGTACAGAATCGTGTTGTTGAGATAAATGAGTTAACAAGTGATTCGACCTGGCTTCATGTTAGCTCATCACAAAATCCAGCTGATCTAGTTTCGCGCGGTTTATTTTTAAACGAATTAAATTCATCTGAGTTATGGTGGAACGGACCCGCCTTTTTGCGTGAGAATAGGGCAGATTGGTCACAAAACCAGTTTGTCACTTTAGAAAATAATAATTTACCTGAATTAAAACAATCTACTGTAAATATGGTGTGTAATAATAATTTTGAAAAAATTGAGATTATTAATTTTAATAGATTTTCTAAATTTTCTAGATTACAGCGCGCGTGTGCATATATGTTGCGTTTTATACATAACACACGAGTTAAAAACAATGAACAAAGACTGCGGGGGCCGTTAAGTGTGGACGAATTAGATAAGTCTTTAACTTTTATAATAAAACAAGCTCAAAGGCAATCATTTTCTTATGAATACAATGCGTTAGTTAATAATCATAATTTAAAATCTAATCGTAATGTTTCTAGCTTGAATATATTTTTAGATAAGAATAATATTATAAGAGTTGGCGGCAGACTAGTAAATTCAAATTTTGCATATGATAAAAAGCATCCCATTTTATTATGTAGTAAACATGTTTTTACCTGTATTCTTTTTCAAAGTGAACATTTAAATTTATTACATGCTGGTCCACAACTACTTTTATCTCATATCAGAGATAGATGGTGGCCATTAGGTGGTAGAAATTTAGCAAGAAAAATTGTTAAACAATGCGTAAAATGTAGTCGTATGAAAGGTAAAATTTTGAAACCTATAATGGGTAACTTACCTATCGAGCGCGTAACTGCAAGCTTCTTATTTGGAATTTGTGGGGCGGATTACGCGGGACCTTTATATATTTTAAATAAAAAAGGTAGGGGTGCCAAACTTGAAAAATGTTATATATGTCTATTTGTATGTTTTTCCACGCGTGCCATACACTTAGAACTTGTTACTAGTTTGTCGTCGGAAAGTTATATTTCAGCTTTGAAACGATTCATTTCTCGGAGAGGAAAACCCTCACAAATATTTTCCGATAATGGTAGAAACTTTGTGGGAACAGCTCGTGAATTTTCGGATTTTTTTAAAAACAATTCAGAGTCTATCATTGATTATGCGTCAGACCATCACATTAAATTCACGTTTATACCTCCATACGCACCTCATTTTGGCGGGTTATGGGAAGCTGGGGTCAAATCCTGCAAACACCATATTACTCGTGTAGTAGGAAATGCACATATGACTTATGAGGAGCTCAGCACAGTTTTAGCACAGATTGAAGCTGTCCTGAATTCCCGCCCTATGTATCCTTTATCTTCAGATCCCAGTGACTTCACTCCTCTTACTCCTGCCCACTTTATGATTGGCCGGCCGCTGACCGCTCCAGCAGAGGACGACGTGACCACTACGCCTACGCACTCATTATCCCGCTATCAACGAGTCGAACAGCTACGACAAGCATTCTGGAAGCGATGGTCTACAGAGTACATTTCGGAACTACAAAGGCGCAACAAATGGCAAACGAAGAATGACAACTTAGAGGAAGGAACTTTGGTTGTCATAAAGGAAGATAACCTCCCCCCGCTCAAGTGGCGCTTGGGACGCATTTTATCTCTGATTCCAGGCAAAGACGGAGTCTCCAGGGTTGCGATCATTCGTACAGCAACAGGCGTCATCCACAGGGCATTTTCCAAAATATGTCCACTGCCGGTCGCTGAGGAACCAGGTTCGATGCCCGACATGACACACCCTGATTGAGAGTGGATCTCTCAAGGTCCGCCGGGATGTTCACGCCATCTGGTGGATGAAGCGAGAGGCGCCGCCGCGCGCCGTACGAGAAGACCAAGCGACAGCGCGACAAAGCATCATCAAATTATTATTTTACATGAACTACAAACTAGAGCAAATCAACACCAGAGGGCGCTGATTCAAGCCATATAAGGAGCTGCCGCTGAAGACGACGACCACTCTTTTCACTTTCGCGTCTCTCTCTCAACTCCCGATTTTTCCCCCATTTTTCATATAAATTTGCATTCGATAAAATTGTAATATTGAGACAATATAACAAACTGTATTCCATAAAAGTCGCAATCATTTAAAACCCAGACCCTGCTAGGAAAAAACATACAGGTACATTCGATCTGTACCACTTATTTCTATGTATACATTTTTATTTCTTACTTTATAGTTACATAATATAATTTCTTTTTAAGCATAGGTAATTTTGCATATACATTTTATTTTCAGATTTTCTATGCTAATCAAGAAATATACAATTATATTTTGTTAACATAGTTTGCTTAATCCTTATTACGTTTTATTACTCTTATAACTATTTCTTTACAATACCTAATAAATTCATCTCTATCTTTACTAATCATTATTTTCTCTATATTATCTATTTGTATTTTTGTTCCTAGCTTTTGCTCTATATCGTACCTTTCTTTAGTGAACACGGGACATTCGGTAAGTACGTGGGGGACAGTCTCGTCTATATTGGGGTCACATATGCATGATGAGCTCTCCCTCAGCTTGAACCGTTTCAAGTAGTGGGAGAACCCACCATGTCCGGTCATTATTTGCGTTGTCACACCGTCTAACTGCATTTTACGTATTATGCCATAGGCGGAGACTGCGTTCGGGAAGAATATTTTTGTGGTTCCCGCTGTTTGGCCGGTTACGTATCTATGGTTCCACTCGTTAAGCGAGGCCTCTCTCAGGCCTCGCTTAACGAATGATATCGGACATAAATCATAATCCGGTTTACGTTTTTTGTTAAGTGCAGCCTCCTTTGCCAGCTGGTCGGCTCTCTCGTTACCCTGCAGCCCGGCGTGAGCTTTTATCCAGAATAAAGCTATTGTCTTATTTTGCTGGTGTAACTCGTTCATGTTACTCCTAACTTCCACGGCTAAGGGGTGCAGGGTACCGAGGTTTGTGATTGTTTGTAGGGCTGCCATTGAATCGCTATAAATACCAAAGCTAGCATATTTGTATTTACGGATTTCCCTAGTGGCTCGGCATATCGCCAGGAGTTCGGCCTGATATACGGTACTATATGACGGCAACGCAAGTTTGAGGGCCTTAATTTCGGTATCTCCATTCCAAATGGAGATCGATGCCCCAACCCGGCCCTCAATCTTGCTGCCATCCGTATATATTTGGATGTCAAAGTTACTGTTGTTACTAAGTTGTTCCTCGTCTTTCAGGCTTGTGATTCTCCAGGCGATACGCCTAGCAGGGTGTGGGGCCTCCAGCGCCGAGGCCATACGCTCCACCTCTCCATCCATCAATGTTGGCTGGGGTACCCCTCTCTTGGCTTCATACAATGAAGCCGCTTCGCGTATGCGAAGATCAAGAGGGAGTATCCCAGCCAGCAACAGTGCCGAGTTTAGTGATACTGTTCGGTACGCTTTGCACAGTTTTAGAGCAAATCCACGTTGCAATGCTGCGAGCTGTTTTTGTATACCTAGCTTGTTTACGGCCGGTGCCCATGCACTGGCCGCATACATAACAATCGGTTCTATGGTGGCTACGTAGATGGCGCGGACCACCTCGGGATGGAGTCCCCAGCTTACTTTGGCTGCCCTAGCGAGTTGTTTATATATCCCTATTGCTTTTTTGCAGACATTTGTGACATGTGTGTTAAATTTTAGACTGCTGTCAATTGTGACCCCCAGTAATTTAATCTCCCCAGACATGCCAATATCCGTCTCCCCCATGCTCAGGCGTGGTGTGTCGTATTTCCGTTTTCTAGTGATCACCATTGCACTTGTTTTGTGTGGTGCGAACTTTAACTTATTTTTGACACCCCACGCCAGAACGTGCCGAAGAGCGGCATTTGCGCTACCCTCTATGTCCTGAGCGGTCTCCCTAGTAAGTACGTTGACCAACGATCTGGACGATTACTCAAATGGTCAACATAATTTTCCGTTTGAACGCTACGCTAACTATTAAAGCTTAAACATGAATAAATAGACGATTAAATAATATGTCGCAAAGTTATGTAAATCACAGACTTTGATGTATTGTACGGAATAGGGAATATGCATAAGTCACCGATTTTCCTAAAATTTAGCTTGATCGCTGCGGACACTTGTAAAAACATGATGGAACAGAAAAAAAAATGATTATTTTCGTTTTATCACACGATGAAATCAGGAGAAAATAACGATTATTTTTTTTCGTTTTCGGATATAATGCACTTTACAGTCAGATAGAATATCGAAAAAGAAATAATATTTTGTATGACACATACTTAAACGTACTTAAACGCAAAATTTAGGGAGATAATTGAAGATTATTGGCTAACTCCATATTAAACGCGCCCGAAACACACCGAAACGTGATGTGTGACGTCACCGTTTTGTATAGAGCGTTTTCGGCGGGAGCTGATGCGTGCTAACTTCAAGTAACTATATTACGAGAAAAAAACGCAAGAGACAAGTTTCAATATTACAGTTGATTTTCTCACGCATTATACTATTGATTTTGATAAAAAAAAATTTGATGCATATTCCCTATTGACGAGCTTATGGAGATATTTGACTTATGCCCAGCTAACCAGGCTCTACCCTTGCGAAGAAGATTTCGGGGGGAGGGGGAATAGGACACCCTTATCACTCCCCCTGCCTAAGGGCCTGCACTTAACTGGTAAAGCTAGGGATTCCTAGGATAGCGGTGCCGTCATATTACGGCCGTAATATAGCGGCGTTGAATTTTGTCTATGTAAACAATACGGCGAAACCGTAAAATCAGAAACCGCGCCGTATTGTTTACATAGACAACACTCTACGCCGCTAAATTACGGCCGTAATATGACGGCACCGTCATGTTAGGAAACCTTAGCTTAAGCGACATGCGGCTAATGTGACGACGATGTCTTAAGCTAGATTTTTTTTATAAAAGAAAGGAGAATATATAAATGCACTTTAAAAATAATGTAACACACTTTTAAATGTTTAGCTTCAAAATTTATTGAATGAACTTTAAAAATAATGGTTTCCACTATAAATATGCTAAGCTTTAAAATTAATACTTTGAACTATACAATTTAATTGCTTAGCTTTAAAATCAATACTTTGCACCATACAAATTAATTTTATAACTTTAGCACTGGTATACAGACGTGTAGGTGCGACGACGAGCGGGCGCAGCGAGGGTAAGAGCCCAGGAGGTTAGGTTCCATTGTGACCAACAACGCCAGAGCCGACCTGATGGTGTATATGCATTATGCCACAAGTTGTTTTCATCTTTCCATCTCATTTTAACAGTGGTCAGTCTGACATAGTTGGACAGAAACTAAATGGTTTCGGAGTTGGGACCACTGTCTGTAGTTGGAACACAGTTAAAGTGCAAACCATTATTTTTGTAGTGATAATATTAAATTATAGGTCCATTATTATTTTAAAGTGCTGATATACAATTTTATAGCTGTTTTCATCAAATTTAAAGTGCTATTAAATACATCCTTAAAAGAAAGTTAATTCAATTGAAAACACAGAAACCTCGAGCTCCATATAGCCTCAATCGATCTTTTGCACGAACGTGAATCGCAATTGTGGTTCGACCGATGATTACACACTCTGTACCAAAGAGTAATGGCCAAGTCAAGTTGAATTAGGTTCACCAAATGAATGTGAACAGCTTAAACCCACTGAAAAGGTCGGGGCTTACAAAACCTTTGTGTTAATTTTGAACGAAAAGTAAATCTACCGAAAACAATGTAGTATTAACTCAGATGTAAAGCGTGCTCTGAAAAAATATTTGACTTAGAATAAAATTACCTATCGTATAACAAATAGTACATGTGGTTAAAAATGTTTTTGCATCATACCGATATCAGCATCATCACCATCTCATCAATCGACCGATATCTTAGTGACCAAAAAAAATCTCGTCACATTTCCCCCAACTCCATTATCATTAGGAGTGCTGGTGTGTAAAATAGGTTCGAGGAAGTGCTTCCATTACTTCGAAGCTTGAACACAATCAGACGAGGTACGTGACCTCTATGTTAACTGCTTTTCTGGAGAGACAAGTTATTAGAGGAATTAGGCCGGAGTAACATCAAGTGGTAAGATGTTTTCAGGTTTTTTATATTCAGAGATTTGAAAATTGATGTTAACTTTCAAAAAGTTATCTAAAAATCGTTTCTTTCAATATTTCGATGTAAAAGATATGTAAGTTTACACATTTTTATTTTTTAATGCGCAACGGAAAGTGCTTCGCTTTTATCTCACCTGATGTAAAGTGACGATAAGGCCGAAGGTGGAAGCGCACTACACCTGGAATTCTCATCACTGAGGAACTGGCCATCTTACCTCTAACTGCCGGAACACAACAATTTTTTAATTAATGTTATGGCGTCAGACTTAGGTAAGACTAGCCAGGCGGACTTGAAATAAATCTAGTACAATTGAAGTGTACCTTCCCTGGGAATCGAACCCGGGACCTCTGCGTTTTACACGGGTGGGCAAACCACTAGACCACAGAGGCGGTTTTTCACAACTTATCAACTTATCAACATTCACGATTATATGAATAAATGAGCCATCAAAACATTGGTATTACCATCACCGTCAGTCTTTGAAGTTTAATTAAGTTAACGCAAAACCTGATTATTTATTCAGGATTCTAATTTACAACTTTAAGGCTAAGAAGTTAAAAAAGGCAGTTTTATCGTACGAAGATTTATTTGGTGTATTGTAAAAAGTTCCCAGTACTTGCTTGAGGAGGGCTGTACAAAAGATGGATGCTCCATGAACTTTTGTAATTTGGAAAGTTTTCTTGTATTCACCAGCTATAAGGAAGTAGGGTCAAGGAAATATTGGGTTCTAGTGAAGTACCGTAAGGTCATCTTTGAGAACAAGCGTGACTGTGCTTCGTGCAACAGAAATAATGTAATCCAAAGTTTTAAAACCTTCTATGATATGAAGTTAACGCAAAAAATTAAGTAACATTCTGATTTTCTTCTCAGGGATGTTGTAAAAGTAAACTGAGGGATTTATGTTCTTGTGATGATCTGGCAACCTGTCATTGTTTGGTGCATGAAAACACCCATTTGCACTAAAGTTAAGAATCGCCTAACTCTTTTTCTAACTATAACTCGACTAAATTAAAAGTATCATGAACTTAGCTGTCATACAGCTATCATGCGCCTAATTATCTTGGTGGTTTTGTAGTAAGGAAAAGAATGGGCGATTATTAAGTTTTTAGTCATTGTCACTCAAAAAAATGTATAAAATCATCATCATACCGCCATTATAGACAGCTGAAAGACGAAGGCTTCTCCCGTCGAAAGACATTGCTACAATCTCCAGACTTGGCAGACTTGTCGGAGCCTTTGATTGCTTATTTGTCTAGACCCAACCATTTACCCTGTGGGCCCAACCCAACGGTATGCTAAATTACTTACTTACACTCTGTTTCTTTTTATTAAAATTTAAGTAGATTGAATTGATTACAATGAAACACAAGAGTTCGGTACACATCGGTAGCAGGCACCGTTCCCGCCGTGAGAAAATATGATTTTTGGGGTTTTTAAAAGTACTAACTTATCTCGCCCTCCTTTGGATAGCTCTACGCCCCCCTTTGGGAGGGGTGCGCCTCACTGGTTGGGAATCCATGATAGACAGTCAAAGCTCACTCAACACACACATTGTAACTAGTTTGTCGCGGTCAGTTTTTATTACAATACTCTTTGGACGCAGTGATGCTAAAAACGCACACCAGCCTAAGAGAGGCTTGTTCAAGAAGCTTATACCTCCCTCTAATGGAGGGTAGTGAAGATTGAAAAAAGGTCCTTTAGTGACGTGACGGCTTATTGCTACCTCTTTCTTTAGTGTTACAATACGTGTTCGTTGTTCGTCGTTCGTTCGTTCGTGAGAAACGAAAACGTATTGTAAAGCAAAAAGAAAGAGATAGCAATACGCCGAGACGTCACTAAAGAGTCTTTTTCAATCTTCACTATGTTACTAGGCGTGCAATCTCCATTGTGGGTATAAACTTCTTAGGCTTGTTTGAGTACGATAGTTGGCATCCCGCTAAGAAATCTGAACGTCACAAGCGCAACTCTCTATCTACGAAGATTTCAGTATTTTGACCGTCTTCATCTGTTAACGCTGCTGTTTTCTGGTCCACGTAGGTATTAGATTGTTAAATGTACTACCAGACCTCTAGGTCATTAGGTGCCTATTACGTTATGTTTCACAGTTAATGTTTGCTGCTATTTTACTCTTCTAGTCTAGACATTAGTATCAAATCACCGTTAGCTTATTGTAGCTTTATCCTTAAGTTGCTTAAATCTAGGCTCAATCCCTGTGGCATAAGTGAGTAGGTAATTATTTTTATTATTATTATAAAAGTGTAATGTATTGTATATACCTAAGTAGTTTGGTTTTCTTCAAGGTTCTACTAAAGTTAGTAGACAACAACCCTTTTGCCGACAAAGAATCATATTATTGTACGAGTCCTTGAATACATTTTCTCGTCTATAAAGATATTATACAAAAAGGAAAATTTTGACGGGTAGCCAAGTAAAAGTGGTAACTTGAATTGAATAACTTTGCTACGAGGGAAAATTTCATGTTTATTTGAATCTTTTGATGCTCAAAAGATTGCAAAAACACAAATTAATTCTTAATACTTTTTCATGATTTATTATTTTACTTCCAAATATCCATAGCTAGCGTCTCGACGACTTGTTTGTATCAATTTTTAATAACCTACCTGTTGCCGTCTATATAGTACTTAAGAGATTTGGCTTAGGCGTAGGTATTGTTTAGGTTCACACAGTTCTTACCTTGTTTACAAAGAAAAACAAATAGGTATTCGTTTTGACCTAACTAATTACAAAGATTTATGAAAACGTATCATTTGGCTGATTATCAACCATCGTAACTGAAATATTATGAGACACCTTTCAGAAAATATGAGTAAAGAGAGGAACAAAATCAACTGAAACATGATGGAACCCTTCTCAAACTGGTGAAAGCGAAATATTGTACAAATACAAAAAAGTATTGTGTGTTCTAGTTTACAAATCCCCGTATTAGGCGAACACTAAAACTAGGGTCGCGCAACAAAATGCCCCGTCTCCCGAGGACTTACGAAATTCACCCCAAAAAGGTTTTCCTAAGCTGAGGAATACTTACCTTTTTCTAATAAAACTCGAAGCTGTGGAGTAGTCTGTTTTTCGTCAACTGGTAAATTATTCCGTTTTGCGTCTGACCAACGTCTGACGTTCATTTTGAATACATTATAATAACTACTGTTTTGGGAAAGTTAGTCTTAAGATTGTAGTATCAAAGTTCATTTTCGATAAAGGGAATAGTGGAATAATTTTGTTTCTTGAAATTGAATTATAGACTGAAATTACGCAGGATGTAACGTAAATGTTTCCAAATCTATTATTCATTCTCGAAAAGTAGTAAAAGATTTTTTTACGTAATTTAAATAAACAGTTCAAAGCCAGGTGTTAACAATAATGTAAGTGAGTATCTGACTTACAACAGAAACATTCTCTTCTCAAAGTAAAGCAAAGAAAAAAATAATAAAAGTGTCCTTACAATTGTTTCATAGCAATATAACACGAATAACCTAGTGGCTTCTTGCGTGGCACGTTCGGTCGTAAAACTCAAACTGCCGCACTGTGTACTCATAATAATTGATTAGTTTCGCTACTGTCATCTTGGGACAAAGAAAAAAGTAGGTTTCATAAAATAAAGGGGTGTTACGTGGATGAAGATAGAGTAGTAGTAGTAGTGGGACGTAAAGAAAGGTAAAGGACGTACGAAGTTATTTACGTTACGACGTTCAATTTTTATTTTATTTATCATAACAACCTGGCGTCACCGTAAAATCGTAATAATCGTTATATTATAATTTATCTCGATAGTTATAATTTCTGTATTGTCAGAAAATTGGAACTGGTTAGTATCGTTTATTTTCGTGAAATTATTTGACGACGTTCGGTCCGTAAAATCATGAAATCCGTGCACTAGCCTTCTTTGATTTTGTATTTTTTACTAACAAACTACATAGTAACCAATAAAAATGTTAGCACAACATACTTTCAAATTTTTAAATACCATGTTAAATGGAGAGCTGTGGGAATTATAAATCCCTTGGGGTTAGTTGCCATTTATAGATAAACATGTTGAATATTAATATGGTACAGGTGTACCAACTGACCCTTATCATTCACAGTGACTTACGTTTGAGGACGGCATGACATGGAGGGATAATTTACAAAATCGAGTGTCTATACACCAAAGAATCTCAAATAACATTGATTATTGGTTTGCACTTGACCTTATTAATCTTCATTCTCTCATTTCGACTGTAACAGAGTTTGGCTTTCTTCCAATTCTGCGTTTACCCATTATTTTTCCCTTTATCTAAATATACATTATATCTTTGGTATTTCTCATTATGGGAGCTTGAGACATTTGATAGTGTTTATGAGATCAAGAAATTACTAAAACAAGCCAATAAATTCTATTGCATTAAATTAAAAGGGACCCAAGGTTGCATCCTTGGGGAAGCCTCACTAACATTTGTTTAGCATTTGGTGAATTTTATTCTCTTAATTAATAAAAAACAACATCAATAAAAAGGTTTAAGTAAGAAGATGACTTTATTTCAAACATCAATTCAGATGCTGGCTAACTTACTGCGAAATTCATTTATACCTTCGTCAAAAGCTTTATTAAGATCTGCTCTTGACGAAAAAGTGTATTATTTCTTATTGAAATGTACGACTCAATCCCAAATTACATCGCATAATCCATTAAGGTCCTTTGTTTAACCTGTTCCCGCTACCTAAATCTAAAAGTGTTTGCTTAGACCCAACCGGAGTTGCTAACGTAGCCGACCTTTGTAGCTCGATTGTTTGGGAAAATTATACAAAACTTCTGATAACAAGTCAATCTGCGTTCAAATATTTAAAGAGTATTGTCGCTATTCTTTTTATTTCTTAAATCACTTTTATTTCATACATTATTTTAGGCTTCTTTATGATCTCTAGAGGCTAGTTGTGTTAAGTTTACAAGCCATGCTAATCTTTGATTATTCAAAGGATATTCTCTTAAGTAAGCAGCGCTGAATTCGTTGCTGCGGCAGCGTTTCGCTGTCTGACAGATGTAACTTTGACGATTATTTATCAGTTATCGTAAAAAATACGTTTTCGGTTCCCAAAACGAGGGTGAAATTTTCAAAAATACTATTTCGATCATCATTTTGTATCACTAGACAAAAATTGCACCGTATTTTTGGAAACCGAAAACAGTATACGATAACTGACAAAAATATGTCAATAGACAAACATTGTGTGTCTGGCTGGAAATCGGGGAGTTTGGTATGTTTGTTTGGTTTACGACCTCATTCGTATGTTTGGCATGGATAACGAGTTATAAGGGGATGAATATTTGCGTCGCGCTTGTTACTATTGTACGAAATTGTTACTCTCCTTACTTCAACAACAGTTATGTAAACAGCCAACGATATCGAAAACTATCAGATATACTATATGGATCGTGTCGGTAGAACAGTCGTTGATATTAAAACAGACAGTGCAATAGTTTTCTATGTTGATACAAAAACGGATATCTTTAATTAAACAATACAAAAATTTTAGTCATGTTGCTAATGATTTAACCCTTTGATCAAAGAAATAGTACGAGAATTATTTTTGTCATAAAAAGTTATGAATAACTGTACTAATCGGGTTTTAAGGGGATTGTATTTTTTACTGCTGTGTATATCTTTTACTTTCGCGTCCTTTATAAATCTGCGACTGCGACTACTTTCATCAAAAACGCTATTCCAATTTTTTTTGGAAATAAGTATATTTTCCATTAGTCAAAACATAGTAAAAAGTATATAACTGTTTTGCTGTATCATAGTTTTTGTATTATACAACAAAAGAAAATACTACTATTTCTTGGAAACACTCTGGATCACAGTAATTTCTATTCCTGCGCAAAAGTATAACACTAATATATTATGTAATATATCCAAGATATAATAAATGACTGACTTTCGTAACCTAGGGCCTACTCCGTGAATCGAATCACGATAATTGGACGGCGTTCGTTTATACCTCGTGATATTATAAGCCCAGAAATAATGTCCAATATCGTCCGCTAATAGTCTTTTTACACGACTGCCCAAAAAACAGAGAGTGTAATGTGTTCAGGGTTCTTTCTTTATTTCACCATTACTTCTAAAATGCCTGAACGGATTTGGATGTATGGGGTATTGTTAGAATCCTTACATCATCCCAAGTGATACTGGCTAGATTTGCTGAAAAAAATATATAGCGACTGTACAACAACGCCTCTTTCAAATGTGAAAAAAAAGTATTTTTATAATTTTATTACAATATGGGCATCAAATGAAATGAAAAGCCTTATAAGCACATTCCAAAACTATATAATTTGTCACAAAAGTGTGTGAAATAAAAAGATATATTATATAAATAAAAAAAAAAATAGAAAACAGGACTTCCCTGCGAAAAACGATCTAAAAAGTGATATAACTAGTGCCATTGCAGTCGGGGGACCTTTTTGATTAAAAAATGTTCCACGAAACGGTAACCCGACTGCAATGAAACTTGTTATTTCACCTTTTTGTTCGTTTTTAGCAAGGCAGTCGTGTTTTTAATATTTTTTTTATTATTTTTTCTTAGTAAGCCCTACAGCAACCTTGAATGATTCAGCTTCTTCAGACTTCGATTGAGTCATGGTAACAGTTCTTATTGAAAAGCGTTTCTTAGCAACAATGGTTCTTTTCAAAGTTCTTTTTATGATGAAATCTGGACAATAGCGCCTGATTTTCTGTGGCAAATTTTCTTTTAGAAAAATGGCCAAAATAGAGACGACACGACATGTCGCCGTAGTCTATTCGAACCATTCGAACCTAAACTTTCTTGATAAAATACATTATCAAATTAAGGTTTTAGTTGGATGTTCTACCACAAAATACTCAGTTAGTTTGGTGCTATATACTGTTAAATGACAACTTCTTTAAAAACCTAATAGATAATTGACTGACGGAAAATAAATTAAAATAATCGTTTTGTCACAGCCAACATTCAAGAGGTGACCAGAAGCTTAATTTTAAAGGTTGCTGAATGGCAATGTGTTTGGCTCAATAAAAAGAACTATATGACTTACTAATTAAAAAGATTAAAACCATGTAGGTAATTAAGTAAGTACCACTTTTAACATGTACCTACAATGCCTGACATAATCTTACACACCTGAAAACCGAAACGCAAACACCTCCGCAAGGTAAAAACCACTTTTATATTAAAATTTTAAGGTCTATTTTGTCCTGTGACGTTATTCTAACGACTTAGGTAAGGAGTTTTATCACCGTAGAAGCCTTAATGTCTTTCGCCAACTTCATATCAGTTTAAGGAGATTGATTTATTTCACTACTGGGAGTAAGGGATATCGCAGTGAAATATTGTGCGGTCGGTGATCTTGGAAGGACAAAGTGAGATATTGCGATGTTCAGGTAACATTATATTTCGTCTTGGAATAGCTTTCATGATATTTGATAACTATTGGTCGGTGTTCATTTTGTTAATTCGTTACTGTTCTTCATAATTTATATGATCTTATATTTGCTAGTGACAAATAGGAGAGGCGTATTTATGCTCGTTTTAGCAGTGCTTCTTCTAAAGGTGTGTCTTCATACGGTCGCTTTCCCTCTTTCGCTTTCATCTGACGCGTTCAATAGCGCACGCTGACCGTGCGCTTTCGCTTTTCTCTCGCACTTAACAGAGGCATGCGCATGCCTCAAGACGTGCAATAGCAATGCTCTATCTTCTTAACAAAACGTCTGTATAGCAGAAAGTTGAACGTAAACGCGCACGGTTTGGATGCTATCAACATTGCATGCGATTGACGTAAGTTGAAATGAAAGTTGAAGCGATTTGGTGAAAAAAGACCAAAGGGAATAGGCCCACTTGGCAGGGGACCATCATACATCATAGAAAATGAAAATGTCGTTTCTATAAAGTCTTACTTTATAGAAACGACATTTTCATGGGACTTTCTATTGAAGTCGAAACAATGTTTATGTCAGTTTGTTCCATCCACTAATCTTGCGATTTTGCCCGACTGAGTATTTAATAAAAAAATCGCCGCGCAGCGCGATTTTTGTCAGTTCCATCCACTAATCTTGATATTTTGCCTGACTATAAGTAATAAAAAAACAGCCTCGCAGCGAGATTTTTAGTCAGTTTTATCTACTAATCTCACTAATCATGTAACATCATGAACGGAAAATGAACATTCTGCACTGCAGTTCGTCAATATAAATGATTGGTATTACAACTTAACTAATTATGAAAGGCGTCCTAAAGCTAAGCCCGAGGGGTGGCTGACGCGGTAGACTGCGAGGGGCGGCTCCCGCCGCCCCTAGCAGCATGGCGCCCTGGGCCATGGCCCCCTTGGACCCTAGGGTAAATACGTCCCTGGTTCTACCTTGAACAAGGATCCCGTATATTTGGTTTAATTTCTATCATCATTCATAAATCTGGAAGGAAGCCAAGTGTTTCAAAGTTAAGGAATAAATTAAAATTAAAACGACCAGTGTCCTGACTGACAGTTTTATTAGTTTCTAAAATAAAACTGTGTCCATATTATAGTACAAAATCAAATATCAGCAAAATCTGAACATCTGTTATTTAGCAAAAAGATAGGCAGAGAGGATATTCCCTTATTTATTAATGAGAAACAGTATTTTTTAAAACTTTATTATTTGGCCTACGATGCCCTTAAGTCGAAGAGTTTTTTTTATCATTTTGAGGTTTCCGAAAGCGGCGGTAAACCGAAATGGAATGGAAATATAGAAATAATAACCCGACCGACAGTGTTACCGCTGTATTTCTGAAATATAGTAGATTTGGCTTCTGTATATTTTTCTAACAGTACACAATATGTTTGGTTAGCGATGTCGGAGCTTTTGAAGGCAGATAATATGATCAATTTTATCGACAAAACCCCCCACATGTTGGGGTCTATCCCCTCTCCTGTTGGCATGAACGGCATTTTAAATTTGACTTTATGGCTCAAAATATAATAGACAACTATTTTATATGTAGTTTAGGCAACCCTACATACGCCCGCAGCGTTTTGGTGGGGTTTGTATTATGAAAATCTTTATCGGGGTTTTATAGATAAGAAATACTGGCTACATTTTCCGGGGTAATATGTAGCCTAGAGGCCTTAGCATTATCCTCAAAAAATTTTTCGCTTTAATACATTATTTAACGTACTTTCTTATAATTGGGTAAAAATATAATGTTACTTTAACTAAAAAGTTTACCAGGTTTACTCTAGCTATAACAGTATTTTTCCCAGTAAAATAAAATTTTAACCGCCTCTCTGGTCAAGTGGTTCGCCCACCCGTGTAAGACGCAGGGGTCCCGGGTTCGATTCCCAGGGGGGTACAATTTGTACTCGGTTTGGTTGGTGGTAGGGCTTATTTCAAGTCCGCCTGGCTTGCTACCACCATCTTACCTAAGTCTGACGCCATAACAACAATTTAAAAATTGTTGTGTTCCGGCAGTACATACATACCTACATTTCATGTTAAGTTTTCAATATCATTGACCTTTTAACGAAGTTCATTTTATGACTTTCAGTACATTACTAAGTCGTCTCCTAACTTCTGAACTGTAGTTTGTTTAATTTGCTCGCTTAGAATTTGCAAACAGAATCTCAAGTGAAGTATTAGGAGTAAGTTTGTAAGTAATAATGGTTAATAAGTAGATTTCAAAGTGAAATTAGGGTGAAAGGTGCGTAAAGTTACTTCAGATAGTTACATAGAACTTTCCCACTTTCTTGTTGGGTAGTAAAATGTCATCATCATCTTGAACCGCCTCTGAGGTCTAGTGGTTCGATTCCCAGGGGGGGTACAATTTGTACTCGGTTTGGTTGGTGGTAGGGCTTATTTCAAGTCTGCCTGGCTAACTACCACCATCTGACCTTAAGTCTGACATCATAACAACAATTTAAAAATTGTTGTGTTCCTGCAGTTAGAGGTAAGGTAGCCAGTTCCTCAGTGATGAGGATTCTGAGTGTAGTACGCTTCCACCTTCGGCCCTATCGACATTTAACATCAGGTGAGTAGAAAGCCAAGCACTGTCCTGTTAAACAAAAAACTAATTTTTCACCTGGTTTATTTGTCATCAATAAACAGTGAAATCCAAATCTACTTTTCAATTTCATTCCAAGCTTTAACGTTTGGCGTCCGTTAGTAACTTTATCGGTCCTGCCCCCCTAGCCAAAGTAACATTTGCAAATTTTCGCTATCGCTTCGCTTCGAAACATGTATGGACTTGACGTTTTAAAATTCGATTGTTAACGAAACCTTATGTCAATCCCATACATGTTTCGAAAGCGAAGCGATAACGAAGATTAGCGAATGTTACTTTGGCTAGGCCCTCTGAACTGAATGCGATTATTAGCCGCCATTAACGTTCGAGCGAGCGGTACCAGTCTCCGTGTAAAGTCACATAAAATATTTACTAGCAAAGACACTTCATTATACGATGTAAGTATAGCGCAATGGGGATACAATGGTTTTTTTATGCTATTGCTCCCCAGACATGAGGTCCGGGCCTTTTTATATATAATTTTCATTCATTCCTGTTCTCGCATGTATTCTTCCCGCACTTTCATGCTTCATACGGTATCTTTCTAGCATTCATCACCATTTATTATTTAGTGGGTGTGGGATGCCGGTCTTGCTGTTAACTTTTTTTTCTTCATTATTTCCAACACAGGGGTAAATAAGATCGCTCACATATTTTCTAATTTTTTAATGATTATATCCTATTCATTTAAACTATAAAATGCGAAAGTTTGTGTGTGTGTTTTTGTTGCCTTTTCAGCCCTAAACTGCTAGACGGATTTGGATGAAATTTGACACACAAATCGTTTATAACCTGAATTAAAACATGAAATACTTTTTATCTTGGTCAAAGGTTCCCTATTGAGCCTGCGTGGTGGATTATTGCCCGTCCTTCTATATGATTCATAAGGAAGGTTTTTTTCCTTAATAAAAGGAACGAATATTCGCACACAACTACAAAATAAGCCAAAAATGATAAATCCTATCTTAAGCCCTTAAGCCCTAATTCCTTGCAATGTTCGTACAATAAGGGTCAATTTCGTGTGACCTCCGTGTTATTACCATCCGGATATTACGCCCTTGTGCCGGAAGCTTTTCCCGCAAGTTCACCGACTGCTATTAAATGGTTACCCTAGCTTACGAACTTATCAAATTAAAATGGATTTTATTAATGACGTTATAAGCATCAACCAAACTTAGTAAAGTAGTTTTCGCAAGTGTTTTTTAAATATATACTCGTATAATATGATAATAATGATGATGATTCGATAATTAAGGTTTCGTTAGTTTTATTTAACGAAAAAAAACATTTTCAAAGAAAGGACCTATGTAACACTTTTAGCTAGATTAAAACCATTTTATGTTTTAAAGAAGTCACTCTTATAATATAAGTTACTAAGTTTACTTTAGTACTATAAGGTAATAAATATTATAGAAAAAATACTAGAAAAAATCGACTCACTCGTAGCAGCTCAGACGGGACTTTTTTTTAGTATTGCCAAAAGTCTAAAAATTCAATTAAGTAGTACTAAAAGTTTAGTGGGTTGGTATAACTATGTCATTATTTTTCTGAAATCTCGTAATAGTTTGTACATAAGTCCCTAGACAAATTGCTATATCAAAACTTTACCGAACAAGATAAATTAGAACTAAGTATGTCTCGGGATTTCAACTTACATAAAGCTTTATTAAGCCACAACTTTAATGAATTATTGCAAGAAAAACTTCTTACACCGGAACTTGTAGAAACCGTACTAAATGACTACCAACCATGAAATAAAGACGTAACGCTTCGCGGTTCTGCGAATTATGACCCTTCACCAGGGAAACAGGAGTTTTAGTGCGAAGGTTTTCTAGATGATCCTACATGAATGAAATTTGGCCAATTTTCAGTGACTTTGGTACGAGGTTTGATTTGAGCTAGTCCTTTTCTGATAAAGATTTATGAGAAGAGAAATGAGAGTAACACGACATAGGGAATTCTAGTGAGTAAAAAAATAGTTATCAGATTCAAATCGCCTGAGACGTACTTTAGGCCATATCTCCGAGGATTTTGAGAGGATCGATATGGGAATAAAAAGTTGAGGAATTTATCGAAACACGTGTCAATTTTTGAATTTTGAAAATCTACTAGTTTTTTTTTTAATTTTGCAAAATTCGTTTTTTTGGGGGGGGTCTTTGTTTACTAAATTGTAAATATTTCGGAAAAAGCCGGCTTAAGAAAATGAAAAATAAGGGTTCTAGGGTATTGGTTTAGCTATAAAATAACGTTTTTTTTTTGGAAAATCGGTTAATAATTGTGAACTGTAGGCACTGACGTCCATTATACTTTGTATAATCGTACATAAAAAGTGATGTAGCTTCTATGATTATTAACCGATCGTCATGGTAACAGTGTTAAAAGATGCAGAAGCAGACGAGAAATGCATTCGTTGGAATTTTGAGAATCCGTTAATATATTTCGGTCGCGTCGAGGAAGTCAGCGGGCGCGGTAATTTTAAAAATATAATAGGATATTGCATTTAAATTGATTTTGGTTTTCGTAAATTTATGTATTCATTTTCAATGCTCCGAATATTGCGGGGACTGCAAAATCTGTATGTTTTTCTCTGTACTTAATTCAATAATTAAACATATTAATCTCTTTAAGCCAAACTGAACCTTTCTTTGTTTAAAAATGTTTTTTTTTATTATAAGAAAGCGCTATAGTCCTTATTTTATATTATAACCTAATAATAAGTATACCTAATCATATTTATTTTACAAAAGTATAAAAACGACACGATATATTAATTAATGCAAAAACTCGATATCGGCAATTACTTCTACACAAGAGATGGTAAAATATGTAAAAATATCTCCCGCCCGCCCATCAGGTACGGCAGATTCTATTAAATATGACATAATATAAATTGATATTAGTTTTTATTGCCAATTTAATTTCGAACACATTCAGCGACAATTTTGTTCACAAAAGTCGTTATGTCTGAAAGCAATTTGATACATTTTCGTGTATACTCAAGACGACACGCCATCTTTGTTCAAATAGCACGCGAGAGTGAATGGACTGTTATTCTAGATGTTTTTTTTATAGTCCTGTAACAGTTGTATAAAAGGATTTATGCTCAATATTAAACGTGGAAACAATGTTATTAAAGCTAAAAAGACTTGGAATACTTAATGGTTTTCAGTTACACACTTTAGGTCTAAAAAACATATTTTTTATAGAAAGTATATAAACTTTCTACCACGGGTTTCTCTTTTTTCTTTCGGGTTAGTAAAATCCTGATAAAACATATTTCCACAAGTAAAGGTTAAAAGAAATTCTAAAATCATGTTCTTTTTTCAGATTTACATTTTGCAGAACAACTACATGTCCAATTTGTCACTGTTTCATATTTTATAATGAGACTACCAAATATAAGTATATTTGCGCAAAAAACATTTTGTAGTTGGGTAAAAAGTCTTGTATGTATGTATTACGTTCATCTATTATCACTATTAAACACAGCAACCCTTTCAAGAGAAGTATTTTATGTTTTAAAGGGATATTTTAAGCGTTGTAAGCAGCTTTTCAGAGCATGAAACCTCTAGATCGTGAAGCTGAGGACGATTATTCACAAGTGTGGTTAGAGCACTGAATAAATATATATTAAATCTATGAAGTTTTTTAGATAACTTGTGAAATAGATAATTTTGATAATAGGTAATAGTTTCGATGGGAATACATAAAAATATAAGTTAAAAAAAATAGCAACAGCAGCGTCCTAGTAACTAAAACAAAATTAACCTATTTAGTTTTATTTAATGATTGGTATTGTTAAGACAAAGCCAACGTTTGTTATCTGACCACATGATAAAGTGATACAGAAAACCTACCATTATCTTGTCCTATAGATGTATTCTGTGCCTTTATGTAAGATCGGTTGACAAAGAGATTTATAGTCCGCTTTTAGACAAAGGGAGGTTTTAATGCTCCTACTTTGCAATAGCGCTGCAATCCTATTACGACCACTTAATCTTGAAGCGCTTAAAGGATTTTGCACTCGCAAAATAAAGACACGCAACTTCTTTCATGTTATTGATCTGGGGGTACGGTAGTGCCCCCGCCAAGACGTCCAAGTGAAGCTCAAGAGCACTACCTACCTTTTCTCGAAGCACTTCGTCGTTTTTTTGAACCCTCATATCTTGGGTTTGGAGTATATCAGATAAACAAAATTCTCGGAATATGATGTCAGTAGTAAACTTATTAAACATACATAGTTTCAATTGCATAGCTCTTATAACATAGATTTTATTGATATCTAAAAAACCCCGATTTCGTCACTGACTCACTCATGATCATCAAAACCTATAGGGTACTTCCTGAAGTCCTAGAAAGCTGAAATTTGGTATGTAAGCTAGTATTAGTATACAAACAACATTTTTTTTTTCAATGGACTAAGGTGTTGAGTTTTTGAAGTTAGGGCTTGTAGAATTAAGGCGCGTAGAATTAGAAGCTTGGCTCTACATGAGGTCTGATTAACTTTTTGACAGTGCGAGGTCTTGGCAACATTATACATGAAAATGTTTTTGGTGGGATTTATCTTTTTGGATGCTCTCATCTGGTATTGCCAAGTTATTTAGTGTTGGGTAACGTAGACGATAACCAAGGTTTTTCTTCCTTATTTTGTACCTACGTATATTTCTAGTAATCGTCTAAATTCAGATTGTCAATGGAGGCCTATGGATATGAGAAGTTTGGTGGCGCAGTTGTTTAGCGGCTTGTTCTGTGATTGTGGAGGTTAAGCAACTTTCGCAAGGGTCGGTCATGGGATGGGTGTCCAAAAATGTATTATCTGAAGTTCATCCGTGCTTCAGAAGGCACGTTCAGTCGTTGGTATTAGTCTGGCTGTATTTGCAGTCGTTAACACCTACCAATCCACAAGGTCTGCGTGGTAGGTTATGGCCCATCCTCCTTATCCATCCATAAGGAAAGCCTGTACCCCAACAGTGGGAACATTAAGAATGGCTGATGTCGACAGATCTATATAATGGAAAAAGATCAAAATTAAATGCGAATAAATTTTCGAAGTTTAAATTTTCGTAAAGTGTTAGATATGTTTTAGAGCTTAAAAATCAAAAGAAAATTTTCAAAGAACAGCAATAGTTCTGTTACTCCTCATATTATACACCCTTTCAGTTTGTCTTACAAGTTGGAATATATAATAGGTTGGAATACAATACATACTAAAGTAAATTTATTCAAAGTTGGCGGTTCTGTTATTGAAATCTAAATAAACATGAGCAAGTTACCCGAATATTCTACTCTGTAGCTTCGGAATAGATGTTTCTTTAAAATACAGTTTAGTAGAGATAAAGGTTACCTTACACAATAAGGTTCCGTTTGGATCTTTAGGAACGGAAACCTTTAGAAAACAGTTTTCACTAAACATAGTACCTATATTTTTATGTAAGGATTTTATGTAAGCAATCGAGTTGGTAACACAGTCGTAAAGCTTTCGGACTTTTTCAAAGAGGCTTTTCATTTAATTGGATCGTTTTTTGTTTTGTTTTGTTTTTGTTATCCTTAAAAAAGAATTTTCAGTTCCTAACGTAAAAGCACAGAATAGATATAAGTATTACATAAAAGTAAAAAAATCTTCTGCGATTGTAAAAAAGTTAGGTACTTAGTTAAAAAGATTTTATAAGGTAAATAAAAATGCGTCTTTTACTTTAATTAAACTTTAACAAAATCTGTAGTTGTAAATTAATTTTAATTACAATTCAAAGATTTTTTTTTGTTTTTAGTCTCTTTATTCTTCCTTATTTGTCCTATTTAGTCACAATCTTTTATTGGAAAATCATTTATAAAATTCAACAAATGGTTTTCCGCACATAGATTACGAAAGATAGTGTTCATTGTTAATAACAGTTTGATTTAAGAAGAAAACACATTTTTGCATAGCGATTTAAGTTAAAAATACGTACAACAACTGCAAAAAACTGTTTACTAAATAGGACAAGTAAAGATAATCAGACGTTTATCCTTACTTTGATATTGTTTTATAACAATTTGTAGTTTTAATTATCTCTGCATTGTTTTCGAAAATTCTATGTCGTAAAGTGAACTGAATGTTTACTTTACGTCATCACAAACACGAAATCTAGTGGTAGTTTATTATTCAAACTTATGTACTACAGACTATCAAACCTACATGAAACTTGTGTACTTTCATGAAACTTGACAAAACTGGTGATTTGGCTTTCAGCTCAAGTTAGATTAAATCACGATCTCGTGTCCCTATTAAAACCATTTACTTATTTGTAAACTCATTTCATGTATTCAACATCACTCAGATGTAATTCGAAATTGCATGAAAGGATATCCAAGGATTATTGAAAGAAATTAAGAGTTTAAAAATTAATAGGGTCTTTTGTAAGTTAATTCATAAATAGTTAATACAATCATTTTGAGATTAATTTTGTGCATTGCCTAAAGTTTAGGCAATGTACAAAGGCCCTACACGAAAATTATACCTAGTGTAACCAACTTGTCTGTTTAGGAATATGAAGCTTTGAGACGTCATAAATATTATTGCTTTTTGGATAGGTCAGAGGGGGGGTAAAAACGACGAGATCGAGTTCAAATCTAACAAAATCTAATAAACCATGGCAACCGCTTTTTGAAGTACCAAAATAACATTCTTGTCATTCAGTAACAACTCATCAAAGTAACATTCATGTCAGTCCTGCCTGTCATGACATACGGAGCCGAAACGTGGACACTCACTGTAGGGCTGGTTCACAAATTTAAAGTCGCGCAGCGAGCTATGGAAAGGACTATGCTTGGAGTTTCTCTGAGAGATCGGGTCCGGAACGAGGTGATCCGATAGAGAACTTCGATCGACATAGCCCACCGGATTAGTATGCTAAGGTGGCCACTGCCACTAATATGGCCAGCCGTAGAACCGATGGCCACTGAGGCAGACGAGTTCTTGAGTGGAGACCGCGTATCGGCAAACGTAGTGTGGGACGCCCTCAGACAAGGTGGAGCGACGATCTTCGCAAGGTGGCTGGCATAAACTGGATGAGTATTATCGCGGATCGTGCTCAGTGGCGTGCACTCGGAGAGGCCTATGTTCAGCAGTGGACGATGATAGGCTGATGATGATGATGATGATTTTTGTTATTCGAGCCTGAGGTGAACTCGATCCGGTCAAGAGTAGAAGGAGGAGGCGATTGTAAAGTTACTTTTCGTTTATTAATAAAGCAGCAAAGGCATACAAGCCTCGTATTTTTAGAGTGCCGATAGTCCCTAGCCAAATCCGTCGATTTCGTTCTGTTAATATGCCCAAAAGGAATTAACTTGACCTTGGCGAGCACTCGATGGGGCAAATAGCTCTCCAATTGATTGCCGTCTGTATCGATTCCCCTCCAAATAAACTTCGATTGTGGCATTTTAATAGCACTCTGATTTGACGAATCTAATGAAGTCGAAATCTGCTGGTCATTAACGACTTTTATTTCGTGTGAATTATGAACAAGATGAGTTTCGGTTAACTTTTTCATTTCGACTTTTGAATATTTGAGCAATCTTTTCACTATTTATCAGTCATTTTGTTTGTCATTAATCATCTGAAAAACTCAATGGTCTCTGTTTTACTTTTGTCAAATACAAAGAGTGACTTTGTTGATAAAATTTATTTTTAACCGACTTCATCAAAAGGAGGAGGTTCTCAATTCGATTGTATACTTTTTTTTATCGTTGTTCGCGGGTATCTTCGACATTTATGGACCGATTTTGATGATTATTTTTTTGTTCGATTGAGTTTGCTTGCGAGATGGTCCCATATTTTTTTTTTCAAATCGGTTGCGTAGTTTCCAAGTAATCCTGAAAATACTTTGATTTTGCATCAACTACCTTGACGACTTTGTTATTTATGAACCAAATTAGATGAAGTTTTTTGTGTTAGAAAGGGAAGATACCTTTAGTGTAGTAATTTTAACCGACTACAAAAAAAATATGGTTCTCAGTTTGACCTGTATATGGTATGTTTCTCCGCGATCATCTTACGTTTGGCTGAGCTGATTTTTAGGCTAGGTTATCACTGCCGGATTTAAGCACAGGCTACATAGGCTGCAGCCTAGGGGCCCGCACCACAAGGAGGCCCGCACCACATGTTTTTTTTTGCATTTTTTAATTACGCGGATGAAACCACAGATTACAAAACTAGTGGATGAAACTGACTGAAAGTCGCGCTGCGCGACCGTTTTTTTCACTTCAGACAGGCAAGAGTACAAGATTGGTGAATGAAACTTGACTAGACGGAGGGCCAGCACCATAGAATGAGCCTAGGGTCCATAGTTCTTAAATCCGGACCTGTAAGTTATTGATATCGTCCGTAAAGGTAGGGGAGGTCAGCTCAGCGCGGCCACCTTAACTTTGACTTTAAAAAAATGCTGTTAAAAACAGAATTTTGAAAAGTATTTTATACCGATAGATAGGGAATTTATTAAACTTTTATAACGTGTAATCGCATTCTGTGAAAACTTTAATAGTTTCTTTTATTTGTAAATTACGAAAACTTGTCAAAAAACCGCTTTGCCCAAGTGAGCGCCTAAAGCGGCCATGGGAGTAAGGGCAAAGTGGTCATTCCAAAAAATTACAAGAAATTCATTTAAGGTTGAAAAACACAGTGCTTAAAAAAACAAGAAGACCAAAAATTAATTAAATAAAACTCTACTAATGATAAAAAAAATGTTCTAAAGTTTCAAATGGGACATTTATTATTAGAGTCTTAGAATCTTCGAATACTTCCTAAATTTATTTTTAATTGTTATTTTATAATTATTTTAGTTATGTTATAGGTACGCAACAATTTTCTCATACTTATATACCAACAGTTCTTCTACTTAAATTAAAATATTCAACAGCTAGGCAAAGCACTTGGCCACTATGCCCGGACCGCTTTGCCTTTTACCACCGTTTTGTTTTAAAAATTAACTGTAACTCATAACATTTGTCTCATGTCGGAATCAATGTTACACAAACAAAGCCAAATAGATAAGCAATAATAGACGTAAAATAAAAACATCGAGTTGTATAGAGTTTTGATCAAAACAGATTGAGTTTACCCTGGATTTTCTTAACAAAATGAAAAAAAATCTTTCGCATGTTGCCGCGGACACATGCTGGTTCCGACCACTACCAAATGACTGCTCGGGGCGGGGCGGTAGGTTTGCTGCATATCAGAACATAAAACATTGTACTATCGTTATAAGTTGCCGAGAAATGAGGCATGGCCGCTTTGCCTCCTATGGCCGCATTGAGCTGACCTCCCCTACTCCTTTGGCGTAGATATAGATTGAACCTGAAGTTATGAACCTTCAATGGAGTTCCATAGCATGAATAGCGATCCTTTTGGCTTTTATTTTAGATGGCCTTTCATGCCCCTTACAAACTCAGATGGAGATAGAGTTTACGTAAAACTGGAATCAGAAGAGTCATGGGAGGATTCCTTGGACACAACAACGGATCACCGGAGTTTGCACTCTTTGTACACTAAAACATGGGAGGAAGCAAGGCAGATGGTGAGCTAAAGTTTTTGAACATCTAATTGACCATCAGCCATTTTTGATGTCTCCACTGCTGGGGCACAGGCCTTCCTTATGGGTGGAAAAGGAGGATGGGCCATAACCCACCGAGCAGGTTGGTGGGTGTTAACGACTGCAAATGCACCCGGGACCAACGGCTTAACATGCCTTCCGAAGCGTGGAGAAGCTCGAGATAATAATATAATAAATAATATACTTACCTACACGACCTCATACTTACACTAAAAATAAAAAATAAAAAATTGTGTTTAGATACGCATTATCATCCTTATAATAACGTCTATCGAAGTCGGGTGGGGATTTTTAGAATAAAAAAAGGAAGTTGTACTTCCTTACGTACGGTACGTTCGTACCGCACCCGACCTCAATAGACGTTATTATAACGATGATAATGCGTAGGTATCTAATGATTTGAATATTATTTCTTGCTTTTTAGAGGCAGGTATTTTTTGAAGTCGGTTTTTTTGTTTTTAAACAATTTTGTCAAATACAATGAGTGGCTTTGTTGTCATTCTTAGGATAAAATTTATTTTTATTTTTTAGTGAGGGCTCTTCATCGAGTTAGTGTTACAATTAGTTCCGTTGTTATGTTTTTAGTTAGGGGACCATACCCAAAGGGTAACAACGGAACCCTATTACTCAGACTCTGCTGTCCGTCTGTCTGTCTGTCTGTTTTTCTATCACTAGGCTGTATCTCATGAACCGTGACGTATTTTTGTTGCCGCTATAAGAACAGATAAGTACTAAAAACTGAAAAAAAAATGAGGGGGGCTCCCATACAACAAACGTGATTTTTGCCGTTTTTTGCTCGATATTAATAACGGCAACAGGTAGACAGTTGAAATTTTTACAAATGATGTATTTCTGTTGCCACTTTAATAACAAATACTAAAACAGAATAAAATAAATATTTAAGGGGGGCTCCCATACAACAAACGTGATTTATTTTGCCGTTTTTTGGTACTGAACCCTTCGTACGCGAGTCTGACTCGCACTTGGGCGGTTTTTTATTCACATAGGGATAGTGGAAGCCGAAGGTTTAAGCGCACTCGGAATGCTCACCACTGAGGGACTGGTTTTTTATTTATTATCTTACCTCAAACTGCCGGAATACAACAATTTTCAAATTGTTGTTATGGCGTCAGACTTAGGTAAGATGGTGGTAGCTAGCCAGTCGGACTACAGAATACATAATTGTTTAGGTATAAGTGTCGGACTTGATATAAGCCCTACCACCAACCACACCGAGTACAAATTGTACTTCCCCTCCTGGGAATCGGACATATCATACATCATCGCCCATACTTGTAATCCTGGGGATTACAAGTATGGGCGAACCATTAGACCACAGACAAGAGGCGGTTAAAAAAAAACATTTTGGTCTAATTAATACTATCATGTCACACCTACTACTGTATTTTGGTCATGTGTTGTAGAATATCTTATAGAAGTCCTCAAAAGATACTACACGAAAAATCCTTACTAATATTATAAATGCGAAAGTTCGTTTGTTATTTGTTTGTTACGCCTTCACGTCTACTGAACCGATCATCCTGAAATTTTGCATACACGTTGTCAGGGGTACAGAAAAGGATAAAGGGGACCTTTCATCCAGAAAAAAATATATAGTTCCCGAGGGATGGCAAAAAATACTGTCTACGCAGACGAAGTCGCGGGCGGCCGCTAGTAGTTAATAAATGCAGCGTTGGAAGGACATATCCTAGCTATGCTAGAGAATTTGAGGGTTTGTCCGGATTACAGCAATTATCATTTCTCATTTGGATAGCGGCCTAGAAGGTCAAGATAGCCATGATGCTGTCCATACTCCGATACAAATGGAACTTGAAGCAGAAACAAAACGTTAAAAAATATTTTAATTTTATTATTATTTATTATTTAAAAAATATCAGTAGATATTACTTTTTTTGGATTCCCTTATAGATTCGTCATGTCTGTCTGTCTGTTTGTCTGTCTGTCCGTCCATCCGTATGTCACAGCCACTTTATTTCGGAACTATTAGGATTACACAGTTGAAACTTGGTAGGTAGGTACCTAGATGTATTCTGTGAACCGCTTTACGATTTTTACACAAAAAAGATGAAAGTCAAAGTCAAAGTCAAAGTCAAATAAGCTTTATTCAAATAAACTTAATTATTAAGTACTTTTGAATCGTCTATATTTTCCTACCACCCGTTCCAGACTTTTTTAGCTGACAAGAAGAACGGGCGCAAGAAACTTATCAGCTGTAACAGCCATAAGTAACGATATTTACATGATGAGGGCTTGGCATCCCCATACATAGAACTGTAACTGATTTTTTTTCATCAAACCTATACGTGCGTGGCATCTATAGATAGGTCTTTGAAAATAACAAAGTTGCTAAAACTATTTTTTCTCAAAGTCAACTGTTTGAAAGATATACACATCTAAAGTGATAAAATGTGTGTGTGTGTGTGTGTCCCACTAATTTTAAAAATAAGTAAGTGAAAAATCTAAAAAAATATAATTTGCTGTAGATCTTAAACTTTGTCATTTATACAATACTAGCGGCCGCCCGCGACTTCGTCTGCGTGGAAAGGTTCTTTTTGTTATTCCTAGGGAACTATACTTTTTTCGGGATGAAAGGTACCCTATGTCCTTCTCTGTACCCCTGACAACGTGTATGCAAAATTTCATGATGATCGGTTCAGTAGTTAAGACGTGAAGGCGTAACAAACAAACAAACAAACAAACGGACTTTCGCATTTATAATATTAGTAAGGACTATGAAAAACAAAGTTATTTTTGCAGATGAAAAATTAAGGTGTATTAAATAAGGTATGGTATATGGCAACTACGGTACCCTACTGCGCGTGGCCCTACATGCACTTGGCCGGTTTTTCTACCGTAACGTAATACACTTCACCACGAGAATTGGACAACATCGTGCTCATGCAAATTATTTTTTTATTACTCTCGACGTAAACATCAAAATTAAACGACCGGTGTATTGTCATGGCCCGCTTCGGGTTAACTAATAAAAGGTAAATGGACTCCTCATTTGAGGATATTAGCTTCAAACGCCCGTCGTTAAGGCGATCGTTATGTATATCAAATTATTAATGGCTTAGGATCATCGTTACCTTGTTATGCAACTCCTTTATAATTATGAAAGTTTATTAGTACTATAGAACGGTATCAATCTATTTGTGTTGTATAGAGGTAGGTACGTTTTCTTCATACTCGCGTGATAATTATGAGGAACTTTTATCTACACAACGTGTTACAAAAAAACCGTAAAGCCGAATATGGTAGATAGAGTATACCATGCATACAACCAAAAAATAATATTATGAACCCTGAAAACTGTGTGTAATATAATCTGCATAATGGCAGTCCTGGAGGTAAATTTTATTGTGCTTTTGCCAAATAATGAGATTGATTATCGAAAACAACTAAGGTTGCCATACAAATAAAAAAAACAAAATTTTAAGTAAGTATTATTATGAAACATTCTGTAGGTATATTTATCAAAAAGTAGCTACGTATGATGTTGAATAGAAAAAAATACAATTAGGAATATTGAAAGTTTAAACCAAAATTCCTCAATTTTAAAATCCACAGATAAATAAAAAGAACTAACCTTTCTCATACGAGATCACAATCCATATCTCTCTGAAATTTATAACACCTACCTACCTATATTGTTGTTTGTACGACATTTTATTAAAAGTTTCTAAAGAATAACCTCAGTGTTCCCAGAGTTCGAAGTCCTTTTCAGGGGCAGTACAGGCAGGGTGGGTTTTAAAATCAATACGTGATAAGATCTTAACTTAAATGATACTAAAAACTTGTTTTCTAAACCAAATATTTTTTATTCTAGACCAAAATATATTTAGCTTACATTTTAATGCACAAAATATGAATGAATTTGTTCTTCAAATACCAAAAATAATAGGTTCATTCAACTTTACTTATTGACGTTTTATTTGATAGCCCTTTTAGTGGAATGGCTCAGATTTGCTATAAACTTCGCTAAACCAACGGTCGTTAAACTTATACCTAGGTAGTTCGCAAAGTGTTAATGTTTGCTCTAATATTATTTCTCATAGGTACCTATAGGTACTGTTTGCAGCACTTTCAGAACTCAATAAATGTATGACGAATCATCGATTTTGTATAACTTGGCTTAGAGCAATCCTACAACTTTTGTGCCATATTAACTATATTGCTCCAAAGTTGTAACACGTATACTCTCAGAAAAGGCCCATAAATGTATGGAACCGTATTGATCGCCCTTTGATGTAGGTACTAGCTTCTGCTCGCGACTTCGTCCACGTGGACATTGTGAAATCCGGAACCTTTAACCAGGATAAATAGTATCGTGTTTTTAGTCCTGATCATAAACTATCTGTGTGACATATATGTTGAGTTATTTGAGTACAAACATACAAACTTAAGTTAAGCAGGAGGATTATTCCATACTTTATAATATACTCATAATTATACATATTATTATATTAAGATAATTATTATATGTAATTGAAAAAAATATATAAAAATCGACTCACCCGTAGCAGCTCAATCGAACCGGCCCAATGCACTAACCAATTATGCTACGTATCATAATAATTGGTTAGTGCATTGGGCCGGACTCCCAAGGGTGCGGGTTCGATGATTGTCAAGCGGGTTGATGAATGAACATCCCGTCTGAGCTGCTACGAGTGAGTCGATTTTTTATAGTATTTTTTCAATCATATTATTTATCTTAATATAAAAATAGCATTGTGAATGCCTAAAATCTAAAAGTTCAATATGATTATATTTTAAATGCGAAAGTAACTGTCTATCTGTCTAATTTTGACGGGCATGGATATAAATGGGACCTTGGGGAAGGACAAAGGCTACTTTTTATCCAACTGCTGGGCACAGGTCTCCGGCCGCACGGTATAACCTGTAGTCTTCGCGGGTGAAGCTGCGGACGGAAACCTAGTAACACCTATTTAAATATCCGAACATGATATAGCACTCTAGGCTTAGATGGTGAAAGAGAAAAAAGTAAGAAAAAGATTGGCCTGTCTGATAGAATCCAGCCCCCCAACTCAAATGGCCAACTTTCTATTCGTTTGAACGCTACGCTTACTTTTAAAGCTTAAATATGAGCAATAGATGATTAAATCACATGTCGCAAACTTATGTAAATCACAGACTTCGATGTATTGTATGGAATTGTCAAGCTTACGGCACGTATTTTAACAGTTTACTGCTTATTTTAAAGATTTTATAGTAAGTGTAGCGTATAGAATACTAATGTTGGCCATTTGAGTGGAGGGCTGGTCATATTATGTTTCAATTCTTACTGGCAACGACGACCTTGCTCCTGGCTCAGGAGCCAGGAGCAAGGTCGTCGTTACCAGTAATGTAATGTAAAATTAGGAGTAATGTAAAATTAGGAGCCAGGAGCCAGGGCTCCTGGCACCTAATTTTACTTTATCAACAGTATGTGACGTGAAGCTCCAATCTGCATTTCCATTTTGCGAACTCATTTCGTCATTAGAAATGCTTATTCAAATACTCGTACTAACATGTTTATACGTCTCTTGATAAAATGGTTCAACCCTTATCGCTGGTATCAGGCGCAAACCGCACAAAGCATAAATGTATATGATCGTGTAACTCCATTACACGTAATGTTTTAGTGATTCCGTGTCAAATCTAACTATTCCACACAACATCGATACATTTGCATAAAATGTAACGAAAAAACTATTCAGGGCATACCATGCATGCGACCAAAACGTTGGCCCAACATCAACTAATGCAGTAGCTACTATGGCCCAAATGTTTGTCAAACATCACTTTTTTATAATGGGAAAACCGCACGTAGACTAGTCTTATAGGCGCCGCGCACTGCGGTATCCAAACCACGCATGCGTTGGGTACGGCAAATGAAATGAGACCCAATTTTGTAAGCCATAAGGTGCTGTTTATGGTGATCAAATTAGCAAAGACACCTGTCACAGAAAGCAATTCTGACGACGAATGGAACTTCATTGAAAGAAGTGCAGTCTCACGCAGTACCTTTTCATGGGAACTATGGACGTACAAATTAAACGTCGGTTGGGGGCTTTCGCTATTTCCTTTTTCTATTGTTAGATTTTTAGTGGGATATTTTCTCCCCTCGATATACACTGATGTTTAGTTTTTGCTTCAAAAAACATATTGCGATCTTTAAATTGTTATTATATAATTTTATTATTATTATCATGATTGGTGCGTGTTACACAATGTATACCTGGGCAGCTTCTAATTTGAATTGAAAATCTAACACTCTTCAAGGATATTAATTGGAACTGACTGAATCGAACTTTGTGAAACAGGTCCTTAAGGCTCCGTTATGCGAAATCATTTGTCTCTGTCTTTTTCTTTACGTGTAATGAGTATGGAAAATAACCTCACTTCTGCACTTTTTTGATGTTTTTCGTAGTTTTTTCATCATAACCTTTAGCACAATTATCTTTCTTGAAAAGAAAGTTATTGGAGCAACTGCATTACTATGCACTTTGACGAGTACGTCAAAGTACACTTTGACGTACTCGTCAAAGTGTACTTTGATGTAGAATTCAATACGTTTCCTCTATTATTTACGCCAATAATATGACCCGCGACAAGCGCTTTTAATGATATTCTGATTTTGTTTTTACAATCATCTGTGAGGTTTATACGCAATTTAATACTTGTAGCTACTAGATAATCTCTTTAGCTTGTCGTATGTGTTTTTTGTCGCTACAACTTTACGTATTCTATATAAAAATATGGCCCGCGCAAACAATGTTTTCTTATTATGGCCCCTTAAAGAATTGTTTTATTTTATTAAGGGGCGCTTACGCCGCGGGCGCGAGAGAAAATTAGGTATCGAAGCGCTACCCACACAGCGATCGACGCACTTGCGCGGTTCACGCACACATCTACGCTTTAACAGTGGTCCGCTTGCGCTCAAATCTCAATCTAACCAAACCCTGAACATCGTACCAGTAGTACCTAAATTGCTTAAAATCTTGTTGTATGGTCTGTCCTTAAAATGCATAATATATTTTTATGGTGATTGAATGAATCTTCTTTATTTCACACATAAAATAGGATTATTCATGATCGTGAATAATCTAAATATTTAGATCAATCAAGGATACAATAAAACAATAAGTAAATTATATTCATGCCTGTATAATTATATAATACACAATGCTACTCTAGATAAATTTTTACAATTATGTTTTTTTTGCAGCATACAAATTAATAAAGATGAAGATGAATTAATTTATTCTCAAATAAGAAAAAATTAAAATATGTATGATACATACCTATCGGTAAAGAAATGTTTTAAGATATAGGTACCTACCTACATGTTGTTTAAACAAAATATGAGATTGACTACAATAAAAAAAATAAGAAAATAAATTGACATTATTGTGTATTAATTCGATTTCGACCTAATAGTCCAACCAACAAAGTAGTTGTAGAGTGCGTGATCGGGAACACGTAGTGTGTACCAGTACTGTTGCTTGGTCTGTGGCGCTTGGAAACTGGTAATTTTTTTAAACCGGTTTGACGAAATTATAGATGTTTTTGAAAAAGGTTCTGTTCCTCTAACCGGTTTTTAAACCGGTTTTGAAAAATATGGGTATTTTTCATTAACCGGTTTTATTTTTCGGCCAGGACAACGAAATTAAGTTAGTGAAATCTGCGCCGTGGTCTCGAACCTACCGATTTTTGGTATTTCTGCCGAGCCACTCCTATCGTAATACCAAAATGTAAGGGTCAATTCAAGCTGGGCGTGAATCGAAGCGAAGCGAAGCGCGCGCATTGGTACTATTTTGACAAAAAACGGCCAGGCAATGTTAAAAATTCCAAGATGGCGGCCAACTTTTTTGTTTTTGGGCCGATATCGATGAAACTCGGTTTTTGGTACTATTTCGAAAATAAAACAGCAAGTCAGCAACGCGAGAATAAAAAATTGAGAAAAAATCCAAGATGGCGGCCAACTTTTTTGTTTTTGGGCCGATTTTGATGAAACTCTGTTTTTGGTACTATTTCGAAAATAAAACAGCAACGCAAGAATAAAACTTGAAAAAAAACCAAGATGGCGGCCAACTTTTTTGTTCTTGGGCCGATTTCGATGAAACTCGGTTTTTGGTACTATTTCGAAAATAAAACAGCAACGCAAGAATATAAATTGAAAAAATCCAAGATGGCGGCCAACTTTTTTTGGTTTTGGGCCGATTTCGATGAAACTCGGTTTTTGGTACTATTTCGAAAATAAAACAGCAACTCAAGAATAAAAATTGAAAAAAATCCAAGGTGCCGGCCAACTTTTTTGTTCTTGGGCCGATTTCGATGAAACTCGGTTTTTGGTACTATTTCGAAAATAAAACAGCAACGCAAGAATAAAAATTGAAAAAATCCAAGATAGCGGCCAACTTTTTTGGTTTTGGGCTGATTTCGATGAAACTCGGTTTTTGGTACTATTTCGAAAATAAAACAGCAACGCAAGAATAAAAATTGAAAAAATCCAAGATGGCGGCCAACTTTTTTGTTTTTGGGCCGATTTTGATGAAACTCGGTTTTTTGTACTATTTCGAAAATAAAACAGTAACGCAAGAATAAAAATTGAGAAAAATCCAAGAGGGCGCCCAACTTTTTAGGATTCCGTACCCACAGGGTAAAAACGGGACCCTATTACTAAGCCTCCGCTGTCCGTCTGTCTGTCTGTCTGTCACCAGGCTGTATCTCATGAACCGTGATAGCTAGACAATTGAAATTTTCACAGATGATGTATTTCGGTTGCCGCTATAACAACAAATAATAAAACAGAATAAAATGAATATTTAAGGGGGGCTCCCATACAACAAACGTGATTTTTTTGCCGTTTTTTGCTCCATATTGATAACGACTATTGGTAGACAGTTGAACTTTTCACAGATCGTGTATTTCTATTGCTGCTATAACAACACATGCTAAAAACAGAATAAAATGAATATTTAAGGGGGGCTCCCATACAACAAACGTGATTTTTTTGCCGTTTTTTGCTCCATATTGATAACGACTATTGGTAGACAGTTGAACTTTTCACAGATCGTGTATTTCTATTGCTGCTATAACAACACATGCTAAAAACAGAATAAAATAAATATTTAAAGGGGGCTCCCATACAACAAACGTGTTTTTTTTGCTGTTTTTGGTACGGAACCCTTCGTGCGCGAGTCTGACTCGCACTTGGCCGGTTTTTTGTTCTTGGGCCGATTTCGATGAAACTCGGTTTTTGGTACTATTTCGAAAATAAAACAGCAACGCAAGAATAAAAATTGATAAAAATCCAAGATGGCGGCCAACTTTTTTGTTCTTGGGCCGATTTAGATGAAACTCGGTTTTCGGTACTATTTCAAAAATAAAACAGCAACGCAAGAATAAAAATTGAAAAAATCCAAGATGGCGGCCAACTTTTTTGTTTTGGGCCGATTTTGATGAAACTCGGTTTTTGGTACTATTTCGAAAATAAAACAGTAACGCAAGAATAAAAATTGAAAAAATCCAAGATGGCGCCCAACTTTTTTGTTCTTGGGCCGATTTCGATGAAACTCCGTTTTTGGGTATTATTTCGACAAAAAAATTGCAACGCAGTAATAAATTTATATAAAATCCAAGATGACGGGCAACTTTTTTGTTTTTGGGCCGATTTCGATGAAACTTGGATTTTGGTACTATTTCGAAAATAAAACAGCAACGCAAGTATAAAAATTGAAAAAAAAACCAAGATGGCAGCCAACTTTTTTGTTCTTGGGCCGATTTCGATGAAACTCGGTTTTTGGTACTATTTCGAAAATAAAACAGCAACGCAAGAATAAAAATTGATAAAAATCCAAGATGGCGGCAAACTTTTTTGTTCTTGGGCCGATTTAGATGAAACTCGGTTTTCGGTACTATTTCGAAAATAAAACAGCAACGCAAGAATAAAAATTGAAAAAAATCCAAGATGGCGTCCAACTTTTTTGTTTTTAGGCCGATTTCGATGAAACTCGGTTTTTGGTACTATTTCGAAAATAAAACAGCAACGCAAGAATAAAAATTGAAAAAATCCAAGATAGCGGCCAATTTTTTTGGTTTTGGGCCGATTTCGATGAATCTCGGTTTTTGGTACTATTTCGAAAATAAAACAGCAACGCAAGTATAAAAATTGAAAAAAAAAACCAAGATGGCAGCCAACTTTTTTGTTCTTGGGCCGATTTCGATGAAACTCGGTTTTTGGTACTATTTCGAAAATAAAACAGCAACGCAAGAATAAAAATTGATAAAAATTCAAGATGGCGGCCAACTTTTTTGTTCTTGGGCCGATTTAGATGAAACTCGGTTTTCGGTACTATTTCGAAAATAAAACAGCAACGCAAGAATAAAAATTGAAAAAAAATCCAAGATGGCGTCCAACTTTTTTGTTTTTGGGCCGATTTTGATGAAACTTGGTTTTTGGTACTATTTCGAAAATAAGACGGTAACGCAAGAATAAAAATTGAAAAAAATCCAAGATGGCGCCCAACTTTTTTGTTCTTGGGCCGATTTCGATGAAACTCGGTTTTTGGTACTATTTCGAAAATAAAACAGCAACGCAAGAATAAAAATTGATAAAAATCCAAGATGGCGGCCAACTTTTTTGTTCTTGGGCCGATTTCGATGAAACTCGGTTTATGGGTACTATTTCGACAAGAAAATAGCAACGCAATAATAAATTTATATAAAATCCAAGATGGCGGCCAACTTTTTTGTTTTTGGGCCGATTTTGATGAAACTCGGTTTTTAGTACTATTTCGACAAGAAAGCAACGTAATAAGTAATAAAAATATAAAAATTCAAGATGGCGGCCAACATTTCTGTTTTTGGGCTGATTTCAATGTAACTCGGATTTTGGTACAGTCAGCGCCAAATTGATATAAGCGTCTAGAGTACTCAAAATTATCTGCGCAGTTAGAATCATCATATTGTTGTTAGCACAAAAAAAGCTATTCAGAATATTTTACTTCTCATTATTTAATATTTATTTGAGCAGTCTAAGTGTTCAAAATATTAAACAAAGCTGTCAAAACTACCCGTCAACATTTTAATAATGCATATGCACAGATAACTTTGACAGCTTTGTTTGCTAAGATAATTTTGAACACTCTGACTTCTCATATGAATATAAAATAATGAGTACTAAGATATTTTGAACACCTTGTGTGCTTACAACAATAAAATGATTCTGACTGCGTAGATCAAATAGATTTTTTGTTTTCAGATCATTTTGACTACTCTAGACGCTCATATCAATTTGACGCTGACTGTACTTTAATACTGCCCAAGCTTAATTTCTCCCATAAAGGACCAGAATAACGCAATGTAAACAAAGACAAAAGGTCAAGATGACTGCGAACTAACTTGACTTTGATTTTGGGTTGATTTTGATGTAACTCGGTTGTAAAAAAAGAAAAACAATTAAAGAATTTGGCCGCATCCTGAAATTTTAAGTTTTCTGAGTTTTCTTATCAAAATATTAACAAAAACCAAGTTTTATCAATATCGTCCCAAAAACAAAAAAGTTAGCTGCCATCTTGGATTTTTTTATTATTGCGTTGCTGTTTTCTTGTCGAAATAGTACCAAAAACCGAATTTCATTGAAATCGGCCCAAGAACAAAAAAGTTGGCCGCCATCTTGGATTTTTTTAATTTTATTCTTGCGTTGCTGTTTTATTTTCGAAATAGTACCAAAAACCGAGTTTCATTGAAATCGGCCCAAAAACAAAAAAGTTGGCCGCGATCTTGGAATTTCTTCAATTTTTATTCTTGCGTTGCTGTTTTATTTTCGAAATAGTACCAAAAACCGAGTTTCATCAAAATCGGCCCAAGAACAAAAAAGTTGGCCGCCATCTTGGATTTTTTAATTTTTATTCTTGCGTTGCTGTTTTATTTTCGAAATAGTACCAAAAACCAAGTTTCATCGAAGTCGGCCAAAAAACAAAAAAGTTGGACGCCATCTTGGATTTTTTTCAATTTTTATTCTTGCGTTGCTGTTTTTTTTTCGAATTAGTACCAAAAACCGAGTTTAACCGAAATCGGCCCAAAAACAAAAAAGTTGGCCGCCATCTTGAATTTTTATTTTTTTATTATTGCGTTGCAGTTTTATTGTCGAAATAGTACCAAAAACCGAGATTCATCGAAATCGGCCCAAGAACAAAAAAGTTGGCCGCCATTTTGGATTTTTTCAATTTTTATTCTTGCGTTGCTGTTTTATTTTCAAAATAGTACCAAAAACCGAGTTTCAACGAAATCGGCCCAAGAACAAAAAAGTTGGCCGCCATCTTGGATTTTTTCAATTTTTATTCTTGCGTTGCTGTTTTATTTTCGAAATAGTACCAAAAACCGAGTTTAACCGAAATCGGCCCAAAAACAAAAAAGTTGGCCGCCATCTTGAATTTTTATTTTTTTATTATTGCGTTGCAGTTTTATTGTCGAAATAGTACCAAAAACCGAGATTCATCGAAATCGGCCCAAGAACAAAAAAGTTGGCCGCCATCTTGGAATTTTTTCAATTTTTATTTTTGCGTTGCTGTTTTATTTTCGAAATAGTACCAAAAACCGAGTTTTATCGAAATCTGCCCAAAATCAAAAAAGTTGGCCGCCATCTTGGATTTTTCAATTTTTAATCTTGCGTTGCTGTTTTATTTTCGAAATAGTACCAAAAACCGAGTTTCATTGAAATCGGCCCAAAAACAAAAAAGTTGGCCGCGATCTTGGATTTTCTTCAATTTTTATTCTTGCGTTACTGTTTTAATTTCGAAATAGTACCAAAAACCCAGTTTCATCGAAATCGGCCCAAGAACAAAAAAGTTGGCCGCCATCTTGGATTTTTTTCAATTTTTATTCTTGCGTTGCAGTTTTATTTTCGAAATAGTACCAAAAACCGAGATTAATCGAAATCGGCCCAAGAACAAAAAAGTTGGCCGCCATTTTGGATTTTTTCAATTTTTATTCTTGCGTTGCTGTTTTATTTTCAAAATAGTACCAAAAACCGAGTTTCAACGAAATCGGCCCAAGAACAAAAAAGTTGGCCGCCATCTTGGATTTTTTCAATTTTTATTCTTGCGTTGCTGTTTTATTTTCGAAATAGTACCAAAAACTGAGTTTAACCGAAATCGGCCCAAAAACAAAAAAGTTGGCCGCCATCTTGAATTTTTATTTTTTTATTATTGCGTTGCAGTTTTATTGTCGAAATAGTACCAAAAACCGAGATTCATCGAAATCGGCCCAAGAACAAAAAAGTTGGCCGCCATCTTGGAATTTTTTCAATTTTTATTTTTGCGTTGCTGTTTTATTTTCGAAATAGTACCAAAAACCGAGTTTTATCGAAATCTGCCCAAAATCAAAAAAGTTGGCCGCCATCTTGGATTTTTCAATTTTTAATCTTGCGTTGCTGTTTTATTTTCGAAATAGTACCAAAAACCGAGTTTCATTGAAATCGGCCCAAAAACAAAAAAGTTGGCCGCGATCTTGGATTTTCTTCAATTTTTATTCTTGCGTTACTGTTTTAATTTCGAAATAGTACCAAAAACCCAGTTTCATCGAAATCGGCCCAAGAACAAAAAAGTTGGCCGCCATCTTGGATTTTTTTCAATTTTTATTCTTGCGTTGCTGTTTTATTTTCGAAATAGTACCAAAAACCGAGTTTTATCGAAATCTGCCCAAAAACAAAAAAGTTGGCCGCCATCTTGGATTTTTTCAATTTTTAATCTTGCGTAGCTGTTTTATTTTCGAAATAGTACCAAAAACCGAGTTTCATCGAAATCGGCCCAAGAACAAAAAAGTTGGCCGCCTTCTTGGATTTTTTCAATTTTTATTCTTGCGTTGCTGTTTTATTTTCGAAATAGTACCAAAAACCGAGTTTTATCGAAATCGGCCCAAGAACAAAAAAGTTGGCCGCCATCTTCGATTTTTTTCAATTTTTATTCTTGCGTTGCTGTTTTTTGTCGAAATAGTACTAAAAACCGAGTTTCATCGAAATCGGCCCAAAAACAAAAAAGATGGCGGCCGCCATCTTGGATTTTTTTAAATATTATTGCGTTGCTGTTTTATTGTCTAAATAGTAACAAAAACCGGCCAAGTGCGAGTCGGACTCGCGCACGAAGGGTTCCGTACCAAATAACGGCAGATAATCACGATCGTTGTATGGGAGCCCCCCTAAAATATTTATATTATTCTGTTTTTAGTATTTGTTGCTATAGCGGTAACAGAAGAACAGTTATATAGGTACATCATCTGTGAAAATTTTAACTGTCTACCTGTTGTCGTTATTAATATTGAGCAAAAAACGTTTTTTCTTGTATGGGAGCCCCCCTTAAATATCTATTTTATTATATTTATAGTATATTTATTGTTATAGCGGCAACAGAAATACATCATTTGTGAAAATTTCAACTGTCTAGCTATCATGGTTCATGAGATACAGCCTGGTGACAGACAGACAGACAGACGGACAGCGGAGTCTTAGTAATAGGGTCCCGTTTTTACCCTTTGGGTACGGAACCCTAAAAAACAGAGTTTCATCAAAATCGGCCCAAAAACAAAAAGTTGGACGAATCAAATGAACCGAAACTCGATGGGGTAGCATGGTTTTATCATAGACTTTCTGTGGCCTTCTTCCGGTTCCATCATCTGACCATGGAAACTACTTCCCGACAGAGTACTCGTCAAGACGAATCAAACGAGTCTAAACTCGATGATGTAGCATGGTTTTATCATAGACTTCCTGTGGCCTTCTTCCGGTTCCATCATCAGGCCCTGGAAACTACTTCCCGACAGAGTACTTGTCAAGACGATTCTAACGCGTCCAAATTCGATGGCATACCATGTTTTTATCATACAATTCCTGTCTTTTCCGGCTTCATCATCAGGCCCTGGATTGGACCCAGTCAGGTAATAACTAATAATTCAAATAATAAAAGATATCGTGAAGTTATTCATAATAATAAGTTACACAGTAAATTCGAAGCATGATCTATAACTTTCATACTTGCCACTATAAAATTTTGATCAAGCAAATTGTGAATCGAAACACTGTGCACGAGATTTGTATATGGATACGCTTGAATACGCGGGTGCGGTCGTGGCTCAAAGCGACGTGCTCCTACTCTGACGTCCTGGCTAGCACTGAGCTCCGGAGCGCGTGAGCGCGGCTAATATAATTGCAACGCAGCGCTATACAAATTTGTATGGGGATTTCGGCCGAAAAAATAGAGAAGTTTAACCATTATTTTATACAAAATAAAAGTATATCTATGGGAAAAAAATCATTGTAGGTACTACACAGTACATTAAAGTGTATTTTAATTTAGAATTTAATACGTTTCCGCTATTATTTACGCCAAAGATATGGCCCGCGACAAGCGCTTTTTAGGCGTTTTTAGTGATTTTCTGCTTTTTTTCTACAATCATCTTTAAGGTTTATTCACAATTTTATGTTTGTAGCAACTAGAGAAACTCTTTAGCTTGTCGAATGATTTTTTTTGTGACTACAAGTTTATGTTTTCTATATAAAAAAATGGCCCGCGCAAACCCTGTTTTCCGATTACGGCCCCTTAAATAGACACAGATTATAATAGACATATTTAATATTGGTGAGCAATATTAACACGATAAATAACATCTGATATCCCACGCAAGATAAACATAGCTTAATCTTAGAATACTAATTAGGATTGAGTAAGTAAACAAGACGTACATAAACATCAATGAGTCGGGTAGAAACTAATATAATAATAACAAGATTATATAACCCAACTAATTATCTCTTAGTTTTTCTTATACCACGTGACAATATAATTATATTGGCTGTGTGTTGTCCAATCAAACGGCATAAGTAATTATGTTTACAATGTTATTTATTTTATTTTGCTCTTACAAAAAGAAAACTGATAGGAGTTTTATTATTATTTTGTTTTATACAAAGCACAGAAAAGTGTTACAAAGATTCGATTAAGGTGGCAGCCTGAGCGAAAGTGGCGCCGCGGTGAATTTTATTTAATATTATAATTATAATAGTACATGTTGGTGATGTGAAATAATGAAGATATTTTGCTGTCTGACTCCGTATATTGATATAAAAATAATAGATTTACAAAATTCGTTAGCAAGCGTCTCGTAGGTTCAAAAGTGAATGTCATTCACGCCCCCCCTCGCCCTCCGTCGCCGCTCGCGCCGCTGTCCGTTCGGAAACATACTCCCCCCCCCTCGAAGACCTTGGGATTTCGAGGAGGTAACAGGCATAAATTGCGGGTTGCACGTCGGATGATCCCTCTTGAAGTTCTCACGTCTGCTACTCGGGCGACTCCATCAGGACCAGGGTACAGTTTGTGAATTCTGCCCATTCTCCATTTTAGTGGTGGTAAGTTGGGCTCTTTGATGACAACCATCTCTCCGTCTTCTAATTGTCCTTGAGAAGTACGCCATTTTGACCTCTCTTGCAGCTCAGACAGGAACTCGGTGCGCCATCTCTCCCAAAACTGTTGACGCATTAGCTCAATCTTGTTGTAAGTGTTGAGTGAGGCGGGTGACACGTTGGAATTCAGCAGGTCTGGTGAAGGAAGCGACGTCAGCGGCCTACCGATCAAGAAGTGCCCGGGAGTCAAAGGATAGAGGTCTGTGGGATCGGATGAAAGAGGAGTAAGAGGACGGGAGTTCAATATAGCCTCAATTTGAATGAAAAGAGTAGACAACTCTTCGAACGTTAAATGGTTGTTGCCTACTGTTCTGAGGACGTGAAATTTTGCTGACTTTATACCAGCTTCCCAAAGCCCACCAAAGTGGGGGGAATAAGCCGGCGAAAAGTGGAACTTAATACCTTCGGTGGCGGCGAAAGATGATATTGATTGTTTACCTGACTTTAACAATGCTACTAACTCATTGCTTGCGCCCACAAAGTTTCTGCCGTTATCACAAAAGATATCGCTTGGTTTGCCTCTGCGTGATATGAATCGTTTTAAACATAAGAGAAAGTTGTCGGCACTAAGGTCTGAGGCTGCTTCGAGATGCAAGGCTCTGGTGGAAAAACAGACAAATAAGCACAAATAGGCCTTGATTATTCGACAACCACGACCTTTGCGATCTCTAATAAAAAATGGTCCCGCAAAGTCGACCCCTGAAATTTGATATGGAAAATTGGAAGTTACTCTAGTGGCTGGCAAGTTTCCCATCACAGGTTTGACGGACTGTGTTTTTAAAATGTAACACATTTTACAACTATTTATTGTTTTTTGCGCTAGTCGCCGCCCTCCTAAGGGCCAATAAGTTTGCCGTATATTTGTCAACAATAGTTGTGGACCGCAATGAAAAAGTCTCTCATGCTCACGAGCGAATAAGAGTTTAGTAAAAGCATGATTTGAATCCAAAATTATAGGATGTTTCTTACTGTAAATTTCTGGAGCATTATCTAACCGTCCACCGACGCGCAAGATTCCCTCGTCGTCTATAAAAGGCGACAAAGACAACATGCGTGATTTTCGAGGTAAGTCTTTGTTATTTTTTATTAAATTTAGTTCAAATTCGAAACACTGTGATTGATGAATTTTTATCATGTAATTCAAGGCAAAATTTAATTCTGATGTGGTTAAAAAATCTGTGGACTTTGAATTTGGATGTTTTAAATTATGAATAAATCTCATAGCATAAGCTAAACCTCTATGTAACGTATTAAAATTAGAATTTGTATTAAATCTTACTATGGTTTCAGGTAAATTTGATTTTGTGTCTGTGTTTGTTATAGTAGTGCATGTGATTGGAGAAGGAAGCGTAGATGCGGTAGAAACAAGTTGAGTGACTCTTTTTTCAGGTACGTTCGACATCCTTGCCGTATCAAGAGGCCAGCTAGTGTCATCTTCGCAGAGAAACGAAGGTCCTGTCCACCATAGTTGAGATTCAGGTATATGTTTTGGATTCACTCCTCTTGACGCTAGATCTGCCGGATTGTGAGACCCCGGCACATGCCTCCAAGAACTAAAAGATGTTAATTGTTGGATTTCGGCGACTCGATTGGAGACAAAGGTTTTTAAGTCATGTGCCTGAGATCCTAACCAGCTAAGGACTACTGTGGAATCGCTCCAATACAGCACCCTATTAAAGGTGAGCCGCACAGCTTCTATCACTTTCGAAGCCAAGCGAGCCCCTAACAATGCCGCGCAAAGTTCAAGCCGTGGTATGGATTGACATTTCAGTGGTGCTACTCTAGTTTTGGCACATAGTAATCTTGATGTGATGTTGCCAGAGTCGTCTATTGTGCGTACATAACAACATGCTGCATATGCATTCTGCGATGCATCGCAGAATACGTGTAATTCTACACTGACTGGGTTATTGGTAAGCACAAATCTGGGTATTTGAAGTGAAGACAAATTCGATAGACACTTTACAAAATCATACCAAATTTTTTCCAACTCTTCAGGAATTGGGTCGTCCCAATCTAGTTTTGAGAGCCACAACTTCTGAAGGATAATCTTTGGTGTTATGGTGCATAAACTTAACAAACCAAGAGGATCAAATAGTTTAGAGGATGCTGATAATATTGTCCTTTTGGTAGCCTCCGCTGGACATTCGAACTGAGTAGGAAAACTCAATGTGTCCAGACGAGGATCCCAACGAAGCCCTAATAGACTCGATTGTGAAGTAGAATCCAAATTTTTTGGAATAATCAAGCTAGGATTTTCCTGAAGTATAGAAGGAGTATTGGTGCGGTATTTGCGCAGTGGGAATCCTGCTGAATGCAAAATACTGGACACTGAATGTATTATTTGGCGAAGTTCAGATTCGCAGGAAGAGCCTGTCAAAACGTCATCAACGAAAAAATCTTTGGCTATTATTTGTGCAACAGTTTTATCAGGGCATTCGTTAGCCAATTCAATGAGACACCTTGTACTAAGGAACGGAGCTGAAGCTGTTCCATATGTATTCAAACGATTTCACGGGACTGGTATCATTGTCACGCCACAAAATCATTTGAAGATGTCGTTGATCCGGTTGTACAAGAACCTGACGATACATTTTTTCTACGTCGGCTGTTACAACGTATCGATGTTGCCGGAAGCGTAGAAGAATGGAAAAGAGGTCGTCCTGTACAACCGGGCCGACGTGTTGGATATCATTGAATGATGCTCCGGATGCTGTTTTCGCCGATGCATCAAAAACGACCCTCAGCTTGGTGGTTTCACTGTGTTCCCTGATCACTGCATGATGAGGTAAGTAACACCCATTTTTATTTAGAGGCACTTCACTCATGTGTCCCAGGCTTTCGTATTCTTTCATAAATTCTGTGTATTGTTCCCTTAAAGACACATTACGTTTTAGTTTTCTTTCCATATGAAAAAGGCGTTTTTCAGCAATATGATGTGATTCACCTAATGCTTCAGGACTATCACGAAGAGGAATGCGCACGCAAAACCGACCATCACTATTGCGATAAGTTGTATCCTTAAATAAAATTTGACAGGGATTAGTATCTTGAAGTGCATTACCTGCACTAGGAATTTCTTCTAGTTCCCAAAATTTGGAAAGTTGCTGTTGGATTTCTTGACTGAAGTGGCAAAATGAACGTTGAGTTGGAGGACAAGAAGTGCTCCCCCCCATGGAGCCAGCTACTATCCAACCGAAATGGGTTTCCTGAAGAATAGGCTTATTTGGGCCTAATTTTAATTGAGATGAACCAATTAGATCCCAAAAGACATCTACACCTAACAACATGTCTATTTCAGAAGGACAATTGAATTTTGGGTCAGCCAATTTAATGTGGCTGGGAATGTTTAATTGTTGCAGGTTTATTTTAACTTGAGGGATTTTATCTGTTATGTGAGGCAAGATGTAACATTTAACTGTCATATTAAATGAGCTATGTACCGAATTGACTACTACATTGCAATGTTCTGTTATGTTGATTGTCATATTATTAATGCCAGAGATGCATTGCACTTGGCCTTTTATTTTTGGAAGGCCAATTTGAGAACGAGCAGTTTCGGTCAGAAATGAAGACTGGCTGCCACTATCCAGCAGAGCCTTTAGTGTGTATACTTTGTCATTGTTTGTCACCTCCACCAAAACCGTAGACAGAAGAGTCTGATTGGAAGCGACAGCAGACATGCTTACAATATTGTTACTGGTTTCATCATTACTTGTTTCAGGGCATGAAGGTGGGTTAATGGATGTACTTAAAAGAGAAGTAGTACCCTCTTCTTGACTAGTATTTGTTTGTGAGTGTTGAAAAGATGATGGTTTGTGTAGTAATGTGTTATGTTTTCTTTTACAGATGCGGCAGCCACCGAGTTTACATTGATAAGACAAGTGACCACTGCGAAGACAATTGGAACAAAGCTTCCACTGAGAGACTTTCATATTGCGTTCCTCGACGGACATAGACTTAAATTTAACACATTCGTATAACTTATGAGGTTGCTTGCATGCTAAGCAGCAATCAGCAGAGCCATCAAATGAGCCATGTGACCCTTGTGCTGTAAATAAAGATTTAGATTTGGCAAAGATGTTACGTTTTTCTACTTTAGTGGTTTTATTTACTTGCACCGTTTCCAATACGGTTGCACGATGACGCAAGAATTCAAAGAAATCGTTCAATGTTGGAGATTCCAAGTTGCTACGAAACTCCTCCCAAGTCCTACTAGTTACAGGATCTAACTTTGAAGAAGCTAAATAAATTATTAATGTATCCCATTTGTCCGTTGGCTCACCGAGCAAATTTAATGCACTTAAGTTCTTTGAAATAATATCTATTATGTTACGCAAACCTTGGTGCGACTCCTTTACTAATGTATCAATGGAAAATAAACCCTTAAGATGCTCATTAATTAGTAGACGTTTGTTATCATATCTGTCGCACAAAAGCTTCCAAGCAATTGGATAATTTAACGTTGAAACTGTCACAGAATTAATAACGGACTTAGCAGAACCTTCTAAGTATGTTTTTAAATATTGAAACTTGCTAATATCGTCGATTGATTCGTTGTTATGTATGAGCGACAAAAACATGTCCCTAAACTCTAACCATTTGCTTGAGTTGCCATCAAACGTTACTAACTTGAGTAATGGCAATTTGAAGTTGGAATGTTTGCAACTGCCATTGCCACTCTGAGATAAAACATCTAAATTTCTTGCCTTATTTTCGTTAAAAAATTCATTCAATTCTTGTGCTGTAGCTATAAGATTATAAAACCTATTTTCAATTTCCTCTCTTTCCTTTATTTGCCTTTCACTATCCTCATCTAATAAATCTATCTTTCCTTGAGTTTCCTCAAATTGGTACAAAAGATCTTGTAATTTATTTAAACGAACTGTTAATTCGGATGATTGCACTTTAGTTATTTCTTTTGTAGTTAATAAAGGCGATAAAAACTTCTCAAATAACGTAACACGGGTCTTAATTTGACCTCTTATTTTAATAAGTTCTTTTAAGTCCGCCATTTTGTGTGCGGAAACAATGAATTGCAGATTATAAAGAAATTGAACAAATAGTCAAGTAAAGCGCACAATACCTTATCTCGCACGGCTGGGTTGTTAGCAAACCGGTTTGGCGGCCGGCCGATGCAGTTTCGTTGAGATCGTAGCACAACACAATGACACAGTGCGTGTTGTTGGAATGACACTGTGTTAACTTATTAACTTCCACCTTTCGTCAATTTCTTCCCAGAAAATGCTGAAATATTCGGCAAATAACGTTGATTACGTGTTTTACACGGCAAGTTATGAGTTTAGAGTGAATTTTAGATAAATTTATGGCAAAAATGATTTGACTGTTAAGTACGTAATTTGAATTTTTGATTGAAATTTCACTTCTAAAAGGCACTTCGAACACTGATTTACGAACTACTATTTTCACTTTTGTTGAGACTATACTGAAAATGTGGGATTGGAAATGTATTGGGATAGGAATGGGCTTACTTCCTTCGGGAGCGGCTTCTTCGTAAAATCCGTAGACTTCCTTGGGAAATTCACCTTCCTTTTTTGCAAAAATATCACGTCGGGGTCACCACTATGTTGGTGATGTGAAATAATGAAGATATTTTGCTGTCTGACTCCGTATATTGATATAAAAATAATAGATTTACAAAATTCGTTAGCAAGCGTCTCGTAGGTTCAAAAGTGAATGTCATTCACGCCCCCCCTCGCCCTCCGTCGCCGCTCGCGCCGCTGTCCGTTCGGAAACAGTACACAATTTTAATAATGTTTTACGCGGATTTTTAGGGCCCATAGTCTAGTATTTTAAGTCTGCATCGTTACATTCCCTCGTTGTCACTGCTAGAAGTAGATAGCAAAATCGCTAAAAGTGGCCGTTTTTAACACATTTGCTATCTACTTCTACGAATGACTACGATGGCATGTAGTAATACCTTCTAAAAATACTAGACAATGGGCCCTAAAAACTCCACGTAAAACATTATTAAAATCTTTTTCTATTAATAACTTATTAAATAAAAATCTCTGAGGGCGCAACTTTCAGTCATACAACAGCCTTAAAATTGGTTTTGATAAAAGTTATGAAAGCTTTATGAAAGTCATGAAAGCTAGTAGCAAAGAGAATGATAAATAAAATCACTACGTTATATATAAGAGACGGGACTTCATACAAAATTTTTAACACGCCAAATGTCAAAACAGGGTTCTTTTAACGCTGCTATCACTTTCAAACGTATGATGAAAGAGTGTGATAAATATAGCCGCCATTAAAGTTCTACCCCGTTTCATAGAATTTATTTTTCTTCACGAGTTGCGATAGACTGGCTAGTAGCTTAATTATTAGGCACCCGACGGTCGACTGAACTTTTAAGCGCTGCATTTAGTTGACCTCTTGATTACTCATTTTATTAACAACTATTCGTTATCGGCTGATACTTCATGGTCAAAGCACGTCAAAGTCAAAAAATCTTTATTCAAATAAACTTACAATAGGGATGTTGACTTATGAATAAAATAACGAAATACTAATAAAAATCGTAAACATATCAAACTTTTGGAGTAGCTTGTATACCTCTTAGTTTTCATATTGCGTATTATTTGTTTTATGACCCTTCAAAGTTGGGTGGACAAGTCCATTTAAAAAGTATAAAATTTGTTAAAATTAATAATTCATTTAATTAGTCCGTAAAATTTATAGCAAATTTATAAGAGAAACCATTTTGATAAACACAATATTTAATATAGCTGCCGAACAAATTTCCTACGCGTTGCATACAACGTAGGAAGACGTGACGTCATAACTTGGTAGCTGTTAGTATGGAGCGTTTTCGGGTGAGTCCAATTTTGTGCATTTCAAACTGTGATATCTCGGGCAGTTTTCATGCTAACGAAATAATTCTTATACCAATGTTTCTTTTTTTTGAGGGGTAATTTATGTAACATAAAATAAAAAATAGTCAACATGCCTATTCTTAGGTATATAACAGGGTGGAATTGTTTAATGCCATCCGGAGGGAAAGTACTCTAAATATTGGAGATAGCTAATTTCAACCAAAGAAAGCATTCCTTTATTTTTGAAAAGAAACAAAACTGGATTCAAAGATTTTTAAAAATACGCTTCCTACAAATAAGAATAGAACCGGCTAAAATTAAAAAAAAAACAACACCCTGTACTTTTATGTTATTAATCGATATGGTCAATCATAAGATCAAATCCCTCTAACAAACCTGGTAAATTAAATGAAAGGAAAAGCGTTAATTACAAGAATAAATTTATGTATCCAACAATATGGGGCCCATTTCGAACAACTATATTTAGTTAGAACTTACATCTTTTTTCCCGTTCAATTAAAATAAGCTTAGTTTTCATGGTTTTTCTTTCGTTTTCAGAGATTTGATCCTTATGATTGACCCTATCGATTGACATTTATGCAAAATTTGCTAGGCTGCTCGCGAGGTTGCTCATCAAATGGTTGCGAGTCGCAAGGTAACGATCACCGGAGAAAGTTGCCTCCCTAGAAAATATAACATTTACAATCTCCGTTATTGCTTCGCTTTTAAAAGATGTATGAATTAAAAATCTGATGCGAATGCTGATGTCAATCCCATTCATCATTCGAAATAAAACGGTTGATTTCTAAATAAGATCATATTAGGTAGAAGCAAACACATCTCTACATCGCAAAGCTGTTTCGTGGATACTATGTTGATAAACTACACGGCATAAGAACATCAAAATTCATAGGATCTGTGCCAGTCATTGACGTCAAAACGTGACAACAAAACTATATTCTAACAACGTCGTGTGTAAAGCTCAAATTTGCCTACGTGCTGTGTTTCAAATATAAGTACGTGATATAAATTGAAATGGGGCTGTACTATTGCATGGTAACTGAAGATAGTAGATAGTCATAGGACCAAGTGAATACGTAATACACTTTAAAGTAGTTGATATTTACTAACTTAGGCTGGCCCCAGACCTACCGGTTTCATTTCTTTGCTTTGCTGTGCTACCTTGCTTGAAAGACCGCCGGCCAACCAGGGTAATTTTCAATCTATCGCATTTTGGGACTAGACCAAATTGGCAAGATAGCCATTAGCTTGGTGTTATCAAATATCATCGCCTGGATTGCGAAGTAGGAAGCTTTTAGGAGATATGCCCCCCTGAACATGGACTCCGATCGTTAAAAATAAATCGATCGCTTATATTTTATACAAGATGTTTGGTAAAGCCTTATAAAGCTGAATATGGTAGATAGGGACCATAATAAAACTGAACAACTTTTACTATGGGACCAAATCCACACATTTTGATAATTTCGTTATTAATTTTTGTATGAAACAGCAGTTTTTTTTAAACTAAAACTAAAACTTCGCATCGCAGTCCAGACGACGATATTTGATAACACCAAACTAATCTTGCCAATGTGGTCTGGTCAAAATATGCGATAGATTGAAAATGAGCCTCTTGGTCCATAGTAGAACAGCAAAGCAAAGAAATGAAACCGGTAGGTCTGGGGCCAGCCTTATACACCAACCAGCTTAGCTGCTGTAGCATAGGTATAGTACATCACTGCAGCGGCCTGTAACACATGCATTGATGGACGAACGTGAAAATGTGGGCCGAGGCGATTTCGAGTGCTGCTAAACTGCTTGTTATAAAATATTTTAAACTTTTCATCATAAAACAACAAAAAGTTCATTTAAATTTTATGAGTGACACGACACGATGTTGTGCTTGTTTGTTCGTTGTCAAGTTCAGTGCTTGAATGTTTTATGTGCTTGCACTCAATCGACCAATCACAGCCAAGTAAGCAATGTTGCAAAGGCAATATTAGGGTCTTTTTCACAAAAAGTTGATCAAGTTTTCCATTCAATTATCTGTCAAATAAGGTATCCAGCCTTTCTATTGTCTAATTTCAAAATCTATCGCAATCACTTTCAGGATGTAACACATTGATGCTTCTTTTTAGTACAAATAAAAACTTACCAAAGAAATGCAGCAATGTATCACATCCATCTGTCAAATGAAAGCGATTGCGATAGATTTTTGTATTAGACAATTAGCCCCCTGAATGTATTCAGAATAACTAGCCCTAAATCTAGCATGATAGTTTCTGCATTGCGAATTTGCGACATATTATAACTTGTCTAATGTTGATGAAATATGATAGTAGGGAAATTATTGATGGAATTCTCGTGTTGTCGGTAATGGAATGTGACGGTGTGATTTCATATTGCCTCACCATTGGAGGTCAGATGAAATCAATCTATTGGCGGTTTTGAAAGCTTTTGTGTATTGTGTAGCGTACGTACGTTACGTTACGCGTGTATCAATCTTATTGGCGGCTCGGAACATACTGTGAGACGATGCGCAGAACGAAATTTCATCAAGTGGAAGAGAGAGGGGAGTGATGGGGCACGGCTACGTGTATTATGGCTTAATTCAGCAGCCGCCAATGCCCTGTCCTAATTGGCATCGGTCGCGCGATCATGCGTTGCGATTTCATCGTGCGATGAAACTGAACTATAGACGCATTGCATGATCGCGTGACCGTCAATTAGGACATTCAATAGATATCACTAGGTTTGATCGCACGGTCGCACGACCAGTTTCAAAATTTCATCGGACGGACGCACCATCGCACGACCGATGGCCAATTAGGACAGGGCCATAGGCTGTTCCAAAAGTTTTAAGTGAAACAAAAAATAATAACAATATTAAAAAAAAAATTTACAACTTTTTAAAGCGTTCCTCTCTTAACTCATTGCGCATAATATACATTCAGGTTAACTAAGTTTCAAATATTAAAAAAACGCATCTTGCGGTAGATTGAAAAACAGCCGTCTTAATTTTTCGACGGCCTCTTCTGCGGTGTTTAATTTTCGTCCATGAACGATTTTTCAACTTTTTTTTTACCACACAGAGCTAAATTAAGACTGTAGGCAATACAGGACAATAACTGTACCCCCGAAGTTGTCAAAAAGTTGATAATTCTATCATCTGTGTAAGCGGGTGCGTTATCTTAATGAAAAAAACCGGCCAAGTGCGAGTCGGACTCGCGCACGAAGGGTTCCGTACCAAAAAACGGCAAAAAACACGTTTCTTGTATGGGAGCCCCCCTTAAATATTTATTTTATTCTGATTAATAGTATTAATTTGTTGTTATAGCGGCAACAGAAATACATTATCTGTGAAAATTTCAACTGTCTAGCTATCACGGTTCATGAGATACAGCCTGGTGACAGACAGACAGACAGACGGACAGCGGAGGCTTAGTAATAGGGTCCCGTTTTTACCCTTTGGTTACGGAACCCTAAAAAAAACCACGACTACCGCTACTTAGCGCTCGTAACGAGACTCCTCGAAAGCCTAAGATAGTCAAACTTCGTAATACCACTCACTAGTAACTATCCTACAATTGTCTAAAAAATTATTGATACTAGTGCACTGCTTTAAAAAAAGACCGTTATTTTTTTAATAAATTTTTTTTTGAGTAACTCATGCTCTTCAAACACCCTTTGCTTGGATTGCTGCTTTGAGAGAGGATCGTTTCCAATATTTTCCTATTATTAGGATGTAGACTACATCTTTTCCAACATTATTCTACACCTGATTGGTGTTTTTGCTAATTTCTGAGTTAATGAGGTACCCATCCAGAGGCAACCTTCCAGATTTTAATTTATTCATGCAAGATAGTGGAAACTATCCGTGATTCAATCTTCAGTTCAGCCCAAATCTCTCGATATAAAATTTGCATATGTTCCTTTAAAAGCCAATCTACCCTGATGAAGTTTTCATAAGTTACTGTAGTCACAGATAATATAATACCTGTAGTCCATGGACGTCCCGGTCTTAAAACATCGTTAAAGTTCTTTCAACATGTTTATATAAAAAAAAAACTTTTGCTAACAAAGGAGAAGACTTACAAAAAGCAGCGTGTAAATTTTCGTAACATTACTTAAAGGTTAGCCTATGTTTTAAGTATGGTAAATCATCGCACGAAATGTTTCTCGCAAGACGACCATTGTTGCAAAGAAAAGAAGAGCGACAGATTAACTTAAAAATATATTTAAAAGAAAACCACGCATTGATTTTCATCAAGGTTATTATTAATGAAATTTCCCGCTAAATAAAAAAATATCCTACTTATATAATATTATAAATGTGAAAGTTTGTGGGTTTGGATGTTTGTTCCTCAATCACGCAAAAACTACAGAACGGATTTGGTTGAAATTTGGCACACAGATAGTAGATATCCTGGATTAAAACATAGAATACTTTTTATCCGAATATTCCTACGGGAACGGGAATCACGCGGGTGAAACCGCGGGCGGCCGCTAGTATATTATATTTCCCATGTGGCTAAAAACTTTTGGAACAGCCCACGTAAGATTGAAACGCATTATACTTTACTAGTCTAGTTCAAATGTCCGAAATGGGTTTTTTCCGTCTAAAATAGAGCACGCTATATTTTTGTTGCCAACTAGAGACTGCCCGCGGCTCCGCCCGCGTGGACGAAACTATAATTTATACACCCAATGACATATTTTCTTGGGTTTTTCGCGATTCCCGGCATCAAGGAATCAAATTACACACAAATTCCCGAGAAATATTGTGCCGTTTAAGAGAAACGTGTCAAAAAAGTTTCGTAGAGCGCCATCTCGCTTTTTGGCTCGTTCAGGTTTAACGATTTTATATATTAGATTATGACCAGTCAGCGGCATCCAGTTCGCTATGATCTTTGGTGAAATCTACCCACCTGTATATCTATCTAGTTGTCCTCAATTTACAAGCAACCGCCATATTCAATCCCTTTATTTAAAGATCGAGCTATACACTTCTACAAGTAGGTATGGATGCCAATCCCAAGCCAATTCAGTAGGTTTGGCAACAGGCCGCAAATTCAATTTATCTGGCAAAAATTGTCTGGAACGCTCGCTCCTTTTGGACTTCGCTTATAATCATTTTCCCCTTTACGAGAAGTTTCTGGAAAATTCTGAATGTCCCTGGAGTGTGTCGGAAACTTTTGTGGTTTCTTGTGTTGCTGACATTAACAACTCAGCTGAATACAAGTCAGCTTGTGAAACAGTTAATATTTGACGAGGTGAATTGTTTTTAAGAATAGAATAGAAAATACTTTATTTCGCAAGAATGCGGTACATCAAGATCTTAAAACTTAAGGACATTTTCAAATCGTATTATTCAAAAATCGTGGCAAATTTTCAAAACTAAAAAAAAATTTCAAACTGTGTTGGTTACAACAAAAAAAAAACGGTAAATAATCACGTTTGTTGTACGGGAGCCCCCCTTAAATATTTATTTTATTCTGTTTTTAGTATTTGTTGTTATAGCGGCAATAATAATACATCATCTGTAAAAATTTCAACTTTCTAGCTGTCACGGTTCATGAGATACAGACTGGTGACAGACAGACAGACAGACAGACGGGCAGCGGAGTCTTAGTAATAGGGTCCCGTTTTTACCCTTTGGGTACGGAACCCTAAAAAGTAAGTATAACGAATAAACAATATAAAAACTTACTTGTTTATCTATTTATCTCGCAAGATTTTCTCAGTAAATATAATAAAGTTATACAGATTGATAAATTATATTCAACACGCATTATTGATTTTTGAATTATTTAATTAAATTCCGCATATTGATAAAGTAATACATAAATACAATAAATGTTTCTTACCTCAGTGTCTCAAGACGAAAGTCTATGAACAGTGTGTGTTGCCAGTGATTACGTTTTTTTTTTTCTATTTATTGGGGTCGACAAACAGTATCACAATAAGTAGTGTTAAGCTAATCTTATATATTAGGTTTAATAATTGTGAGACCAACACCGTCAATCACAGCTTAAAACGTTGTGAGTGAAACGTAGTCGCTAACTATGGGTCTCATAAGGAGGCTCAAGGTCACCCAGCGTGCAATGGAGAGAGCCATGCTCTGCGTTTCCCTGCGTGATCGAATCAGAAACGAGGAGATCCGCAGGAGAACTAAAGTAACCGACATCGCTCGCAGGATTGCTCAGCTGAAGTGGCAATGGGCGGGACACATAGCGAGAAGAACCGATGGCCGTTGGGGCGGAAAGGTTCTGGAATGGCGACTGCGCACCGGACGACGACGCTCCGTGGGTAGGCCCCCGACATGGTGGACCGACGTGAGGGTGAAGGTTGCGGGAAGCCACTGGATGCGGGCAGCGCAGGACCGAACGTCGTGGAGATCCTTAGGGGAGGCCTATAGCCTGCAGTGGGTGTCGTGCGGCTGAAATGATGATGGTGATGATGATGACAATTAATGTATTGACTGCAAGGCTAAAGTAGGATGAAGACCATCACCGCGCAAAGATACTGTCGTAGTCACTTACAAGTAGTCAAAAATTTATCGCCTATTATTCTGATTAAATATAGTTGTAGGATTATTTTGATTAATGGGTGAAAATTTAAGGTTGCAGTCTGCACTGATTACCGTCTCGTGGGTCCCGGGTGTGCGTGACGCACGCACCATTTATTATTGTCATTATTATTGCTTATACTGTTGGTATAGTGTAGATATGTATAAGGTTGGTTTTGCAGTTGACAGCTTGTGTAAATTTAACACTACTTTTGTGCTTACTTTGTTCTGTGCTTTATCCTCCTAGCCCCGGAGCACAGAATAGATATAAGTACTCCTGGAGGTAGGTGTTTAATGCTTCCGAATACGATAAAAAGTAAATATGTACATAAATGACAAGAAAAGTAACGAAAAAAATATTTAAACTGTAAAAGTACTCGTACATAGGATTTCCAAAAAGTGAAAAATGTTATTCGTTTTCACAAAAAATGCTATAAATTTTATGCATTACCCGCCAGAGGTAAGGAAAGGAAGCTAAACGAAAAATGTTTTCAAATGACTTTAAACCATAAATACCGGATTTAAGATAATAATTGGTTGGGTAAGACATAATGTGATAAACCAGTGCTGCTGACTGTACTCGATTTCGCGAGGAATTTACAGTTTTTTAATAAAATTTATGATTTTGCACAGAAATATGAAGTGAAAGATCATGTAGTTTGATGCATGCCAATTGGAATAAAAACACATCTTGCTATTTTTATAGCGACTGCACATATGGAAGGGTATTTCCGGTGCCAAGTTGAAAAATTATGAAAATCGGTAAGTTCGCTCAAGTTTGCCCACTTAAAGTTGGTTAAATCTTTATTTGCAGGGAAAGTTTTTTAACGTGCAAACGTTCCAATCGCGTTTGCTTTTCTAATTGAAATCTTATTCATACAGAACTAAACTCTTTAATGACCTAAAATAAAGGCTTTACAAAAGCTATAATTTATAAATTAAAAGCTATAAGTAACTATAAATAAGCCTCCATTCCATTAGCATTTAAAAATAATTTTGCTACTTTCAAGATTGTTACATGAAAAAGGAAACAAATTAAATCTAATTTGGCTTGATAAATCATAAAATTACAAAAATGATTGATGAGCTAGATTCCTGGAATATTGCTACAAAATTTTGCTCAGTGGCATTAAAAATTCGTTACTTGCGAACCGAATTACTTTCAGCCATTTTGAGTCGCGTCAAACACAAATGTTTTGGGTCAAATACGCTTTCGTTATTAGAAACGTAGGCACAAAGTGGATTGAGTAAAAAATTACTTCACAAAATGAATGACTTTTTGCAATTACAAAATGGTAGTTACGTAAAAGTCAGGTAAATTCACCTCAATCGAAATTGAAGTCATTTGAATTGCCTATACAGAAAATTAAAGTTCAAAGAGAGAAGGGAACTTTTTTCATTTTATCGTTTGTCAGTGTAGGTATGTGTAGTGTCATATTTTTAACCGACTTCACAAAAAGGAGGAGGTTCTCAATTCGATTGTATGTTTTTTTTTTTATCGTTGTTCGCGCATATCTTCGTCATTTATGAACCGATTTTGATGATTCTTCTTTTGTTCGATTGAGTTTTCTTGCGAGATGGTCCCATTTAATTTTTTTCCAAATCGGTTCAGTATTTTTTGAGAAATCCTGAAAATACTATGATTTGCATCAACTAACATGACGACTTTGTTATTTATGAACCGAATTAGATGTTTCTTTTTGTTGGGAAAGGGGTACTTTTAATGTAGTCTTTTTAACCGACTTCAAAAAAAAGGTTCTCTCTCAGTTTGACCTGTATGAATGTAAAAGTCGGGTGGGGCTTTTAGAATAAAAAAAGGAAGTTGTACTCCAGCCCCACCCGACTTCAATAGACGTGTTGTTATTATAACAATGATAATGCGTATCTAATGATTTGAATATTATTTCTTGCTTTTTAAAGGCAGGTTTTTGAAGTCGGTTTTTTGTTTTCACCAGATTGTGTGTGCCATGGGTGTGCACACTACTTATTAATTTCAAACGACAAAAAATATATATATTCGTTTAGCTCACCTACCTACATCTTCACTATTTGTAATAAAAATAACAGTTACAAAATCTAACACAGGTATAACTAAATAAAACTACATAGTAATAACATTGTATGTTTTCGTAATGCGTGAAATCTTACACCTTAACATTTCGCACTAATGAATCTTAAACATACGTAAATACGAAAAAAATAGCGCTCAATTCCGTATTAAAATGAATGTTTCCACATTGTATGGAGGTTCAGTTTCAGTCCGACGCGCACATAATAACTTTTCCTCATTGATTTATTATTTCTTTTCAATAATAATCGCTTATCAATTACCTGTTCAGGTGGTGCCTTTGTCTTTTATTAGGAAAAGGTATTATATTAATAATTATAGGAACAAATGGCCGAAGGCAACGGAGCGTTTCCCACAGAACTTATTTCAGGGAAATAATCTTGAATCACAGGGGTAACACATCGATCAGAGACAAATTAAAATATAATCTTAAAAACATTGTCATAGTGATAATAAAATTAATCAAAAGTAGTTTTATAATACTCACTCTGTTCTTTTATTGGCGTGATGTCAGGAAAATAATTGTGTTACATTAATAAACTAGTGGCTCCGTGAGCTGTAACTAGACCTCGCGTTAAAAAGTAGTTCAAATTGTATGTTTTTATCGAAAATTTTGATTTTAGGCATTCACAATGCTATTTTTATATTAAGAGAATTAATACAACTGAAAAAATATAAGAAAAAATCGACTCACCCGTATCAGCTCAGACAGGATAGGACAAATAACACGGAACCAAATGCTAGTAATAAGCATGCTTATCAATGGTTTGACACACATGTTACTAACTAGCATTTGCTCATTAATTGCATACTTTCGTGCTACTAATAGCATCTCTATCTGTAGCTTTAATGTCAACTTTCGCTAGGGTCGGTGATCGTATAGGTGACTAAAATTATTATTTAGAGCTGTGTATTATCCTTACTAATATTATAATTGTGAAAGTCCGTTTGTTTGTTACGCCTTTACGTCTTAACTACTCAACCGATCGTCATGAAATTTTGCACACACGTTGTCAGGGGTTCAGAGAAGGGCATAGGGTAATTCATCCCGAAAAAAAGCACTGTTCCCAAGGGATAACCCAAGGGGTCGCGAGCGGCCGCTAGTTTTTATATAAAACATTGATTATCAGAAATTGACTGCTTTCAACTAATATACCAAGTTCCCATTGCAGAAAACCTTACCTCATCCGATTCCAACAGGGAAGCACAATATAATGAAAGGTACAATGTAGGGAATGTAGGTAGGGTAGTAAAAGCACAATGTAGGGAGCATACATAATAAATTACATATTCACGTTTTGTATCTGTTCGACTAAATTTAACTATACTCAAGTGGCTAGTTATAAATATAACCGATCCCTTTGTCGATTAAGCCGCCCGGGGTATTACCGAGTTTTCTTTACCTTTGAAAAGCCGTTGGTTAATATTGTTAAAAAGCGTTACGAAACCTGTATAATAGGAAAGTTGAGTCCGGTTTAATGCTTTCGCAATTAGTAGGTATTAAATATTCGAGAAGCTAAATTTTCTTGATTTTGTTTTGTTTTCAACTTAGATGTTTCAAACTGTGAGACTTTTGTCAAAGAAGATGCTGGGACTAAGTAATAAAGTGTATAGCTACTTTCGTTGTTGATTGTACCAGTATTTTGTTAATCATAGTTTAATTAATCACTTGTTACAGACATAAAAAATAAATAAAATAAAAAATCTTTTATTTGCAATTTTCCACAAGTAGGACTTAAACTTAGTAGGTACATTTTGTATGTAATAAGGTATAATACTTGTGGAGTCTGGTGCCTAGGATAAGCAAAAGCCTGTGTTCCAGGATCACCAGAACCCCAGATGAACAACCTGTGGTGGCGGGTCCTCTTAAAGAAAACAGCAGGTTGGAGGCAAATGGGGCGTTTATTAATTTATTAAAAACGTCTTACAAAAGATCGTGTGCACGCTGCTAATCGCCTAGCCAAAGAGGAGGCGGAAACGTCAAAAAGGCACAGACAATATTGTTATGTTTTTGCAACAGATTAGATACTACTACATCTCCCCCTTTTTTTTCAAAAAAAAAATCATTAACAATAAAAAAAACTTATGTTATACACATTTACTAACTAATTGTTTTAAGTTTAACTTGTTACATTATATTTTTTTTTTCTTTTTATTCATTTTAATGCAGAATTACTATTTTTGTAAACTAAAAATATGTTACTTTAAATTACATTTCTTAAAAATTTTGTTAGACAGAATTACTTTTTACTAAATTTAAACTAAACATTTTACATTAAGTATACTTATAAACAATGATGGCTTGCTAAATAAATTATGTTAAACAAAGAGAGACTTTCATTTTTATACAATGTCAAATGAAAACAAGAAAGACTCGAAGATACACCCTCAATCAGAATCAGAGCACGATATGGTATGATGAGCAGAAAAAATGCACGTGAAGAGAGAGCAGTCATATTATTATTGTGGTCGTATATGGTATGAAGTTCTTGTATAAACGACACCATTGTGACAATCTTTGATATCATAAGATCTAAAACCATTATAATTTACTATGGTACCTTTCCTCCATTCTTTACTACTAGGAAACTTTTTATACCATATACCCTGCCCTAAATGAAAACTTTTCCTATCACGAGCCCTTAAATTATAATTTTTTATGTTTCTATTTTTAGATTTCTCAAATTCTTTAGTCACACCATGATTCAGTCTACTTTTCAAATATTCAGTGGTAACTGGAAGAGTCCCCTTTAAGTTTCTATTCATCAACAATTGAGCAGGTGAGAAATTTGTTCCCGACACTGGACAACTTCTATATTTCAATAGTGAGATCCTATAATCAGTCTTATCGTGAAAAGATTTTTGAAGAATATTACGACTAATTTGTACACCCCTTTCAGCCATGCCATTAGACTGTGGGTACTTTGGACTTGAAAAAGTAAACTTGAAACCCCATTCATTAGCAAAGTTTCTACATTTTAACGAGTCAAAAGGAACATGATCTGAAACAATTTCTGATGGAACCCCAAAATTACAAAATATTTCAATAAGACTATTAATTATAGAACTAGCAGACTTATCACTTATTTTCTTAATATCAAGCCATTTAGAAAAATAATCAAAAATAACAAGGTAACTTTTAGAATTAAAATCCATTATGTCTATTGCTAGCTTTGAAAATGGCAAAGATGGAATATCATGACTCAACAAAGGTTCTTTTTTATTATTATTACTGTAAGTTTGACAAACAAAACATTTTCTAACAAATTCTTCTAAATGAAAATCCATTTTAGGCCAATAATACAAATTTCTAGCTAATTGCTTCATTTTAGTCATACCCAAATGACCTTCATGTAATTTCTTTATAATATTTAATCTTAAAGAAGTAGGTATTACTAGTCTGTGATTAAGGAACAATAAATTTTCATCGCTAACAATTTCAGACCTAAATTGAAAATAATACTTTAAATTGTCTGGCAAATTCTTTTTGTCAGGCCATCCATCCTTACAATATTCCAGCAATTTACACAATTCTATGTCTTTAGAAGTTTCTAAAATAAGTTCATTCTTTTGTTGCAAATTACACTGTAGATAAGATGCTAACCCTACACAGTGAATAACCTCATACATATAGGAATCATCTGAATTGTTTTCTTCTAAGTAAGAACGTGACAATAAATCAGCTATAAACATCAACTTACCCTTCAAATACTTATAATCAATGTTATATCTTAGTAACTTTAATTTCAAACGTTGTAACCTCGGAGAAGGAATTTCATGTAAACTCTTTTTTAATAAACTTTCAAGTGGTTTATGATCATTTAAAATTGTAATTTTTCTACCATAAATAAAGTAATGAAATTTCTTGGTGGCCCATACCACACTTAACAGTTCTTTTTCAATTTGTGAAAAAATTTTCTCCGCAGGAGTTAAACTTCGAGAAGCAAAACTTACAGGTTTACCACTTTGTAACAAACAACACCCAAGGCCATCTTTAGAAGCATCACATTGTATAGTGACATGCAACTTAGGGTCAAAATTTTGTAATATAGGTGCACTACTGACTTTTTTCTTAATGTTATTAAAGTCACTCTCATGGACAGGAGTCCACATAAACTCACAATTTTTCTTAAGAAGCTTTTGTAGGTTACTTGAAATGACAGCTAAATCGGGCAAAAATTTTCTAAGATAATTAACCATACCTAGGAATATCTGTAATTCTTTTTTATTACATGGACTTTTAATATTTAAAATAGCTTTTATTCTATCTGGGTCAACTTGTATTCCCTTATCAGAAAAAATATGTCCAAAATATTTCACTTCGCTAAGTTTATACTGAAATTTATTTTTATTAAAACGAATACCACATTTTTCAGCTCTTTCAAAAACCTTTTTAAGAATGTCATCATGTTCAGCCTCACTACTGGCTGCAATAAGTAAATCATCACAGTACACAACTACACCAGGAATGTCACCGAATGTTTCCTCGCTATACTTTTGAAAAATTTCAGGTGCAATTGATAAACCAAAAGGTAACCTTTTGAACTTGTAACATCCATATGGACTATTAAAAGTACAAAGGTCACTGGACGAATTAGAAAGTTTAATATTATAAAAACCATCGGAAAGGTCAACGACCGAAAAAATTGACTTATTAGAAAGCTTCGATACAATTTCATCGTATGTAGGTATCAAATGATACTCTCTCGTTAATACTTTATTAAGATCCTTAGGATCTAAGCAAATACGTAGTGACTTATCTTTCTTTTCCACTATTACAAGATTACTCACAAAACTAATTGGATGCTCAACCTTTTCAATAATATGGCTGCTCTCCAGGCTCTGCAATTTATCCGCAAGACGCTTCATCAGTGTCTGGGGCACGCGCCTGGGAGGCCTGACCACCGGCTGTGTTCCCGATTGAGTGTGCAACTCCAATTCCTTCTTGAATTCGCCAACACCCTGAAACAGTTTTTCATACTTTTTAACAATTTTATCTTTATTAAGGTGGTCAATGCTAACATTATTCAATAATTTAAGTTTTATTAATGTGTCGAGTCCAAGTAAAGGTCTTACATTTTCTTTAGTTATTACAAATTCAGATTCAATATGAACTCCATTGTTATTATTTAATATGAATAATTTTCTTGTCCCCAATGGTATTAAGTGATTGCCACCAAATGCCTCTAAAACAATGTTTGTCTCAGAAAAGTAAGGACTATCATCATTGACAATTTTCTTTAAGTCATTTAATGACAAGACATTCGCTTGATCCCCTGTGTCACATTTGAAATCTACTCTTTTATTATTAATCTGTAGAGAGACGACCCACTCTTTAATTTTATTGCTGTTAATATTAGTATTATTAATGGAGTGACACAATTTTATCAGTCATAAATCATGAACATAATTCGACTCACAAACAGAACTATTATTATTATAAATGGAAGCATTATTGTCAATGGAATGAATTTGTTTTCTAATCTTACAACCAATCTTAAAGTGATTTAATTTTCCACAATTTGAGCAAGTTTTTCCAAAAGCTGGACAATTTCTTGGTCCATGCTCGGTGTTACATTTCTTACATTTATACATATTACTATTAAAACTTTTATTATTATGCAAATTATTACTTTTAAAACTGTTTTTATTATCTGCCCTATTGTTATTTGAATTATACTTAGCTCTATTCGATGATGGTGTACGTGACGGCTGGAATTGCCCGCTCGACCTTGCTCGGAGACTCTCAACTGGAACTGTCTGCTTTGCCATGATTCTGGAGTGCTCTTTGGATAGTTCTGAAGACCTGCAGATGTCCACCGCTGCCTCAAGTGTTAGGTCCTTGACTGCCAAAAGTCTCTGCTGCACCTTCTTGTCTTGAATTCCAATAACAATTCTGTCTCTGATCATGCGCTCTTCTTGTTCTTTGTAGTCGCAGTTTTTAGCCAATTTTTTCAGTTCCGTGTAGAAGCAATCAAAAGTTTCACCATGTGCTTGATTTCTTAAGTTGAAGTTGTAGCTGTTTATTAATATATTCTGCTTCGGGGTGAAATGGGCATCGAAAATTGACAAAATATCTTCGAGCTTCTCGGTTTCTTCTTTCTTTAGTACATTAAAGTATAATTCTTGGGCTTGCTCACCGATACAGTTGAGCAAAATGGCCGCTTTTCTGGCGTCAGCTAGCCGATCGTAACCCGCCGCTGTTAGAAAAATTTTAAATGCCTGCTTGAAGACTTTCCACTGAGAATGCAAATTCTCAATCTCATCCAGTTTCATAGGAGAGGGACGCCGGTACTCGATAGTGACCGCCGCCATAGCGTCTTCAATGGACATCAGGGGACGCTCTTCTTGATTTCTTGTGTCTATATATTTTCACTTATTTGTGGTTCTTTAAACGGCTGCGCCATGTGGTGGCGGGTCCTCTTAAAGAAAACAGCAGGTTGGAGGCAAATGGGGCGTTTATTAATTTATTAAAAACGTCTTACAAAAGATCGTGTGCACGCTGCTAATCGCCTAGCCAAAGAGGAGGCGGAAACGTCAAAAAGGCACAGACAATATTGTTATGTTTTTGCAACAGATTAGATACTACTACACAACCCGGATGTACTTCTTTAAAGTAAATTTTAGCAGTCCTAAGTAAAATTTTAAAATTTCAAACTTGTTACATTAATGTCATAGTCAGTGTTTGTGTGTGTGTGTGTGTGTGTGTGTGTGTATGTGTGTGCTGTGCTCAGCCCTACGACAGTGTCTTGGGATCGACATAAATAATATCATAAAGATTTAGATCTAAGTTTCTTGCGCCCGTTCTTCTTGTCAGCTAAAAAGTCTGGAACGGGTGGTAGGAAAATATAGACGATTCAAAAGTACTTAATAATTAAGTTTATTTGAATAAAGCTAATTTGAATTTGACTTTGACTTAATCTGTATTCAGCGGCATAGAACTGCATGCTCTGTGCTCGTCCAGTTTCTTCCATCTGATCTGTAGTAAAAGCAAAATGTCTGTGCGCCTTGTGCAAAATAAAAAAAATATATTTAAAATGATTTGGTGAGCCCCACCACTACAGAATAGATAAATCACTAAATTACAAATGAGACAATTAGAACTTTACTGAAAACTTACTTATAGCTTTTAAACAATAACAATTATATATATTTTATTGAGTAGCGACGAAATAAGCGGCTTACTTGGGCTTACAAGAAAGGATTCAACTAAGGATTATCGAATCAGAGCTAAGCGGATTATTAGGGACGAAATAATGATTAACGAATTTAATATTAGGAACGGAAAGCAAAATACCAACTTACCTACCTATTTAAATTTCCTTTATAATTATATTATGTAGTTAATGTAGGTTTAAGCTCATTGTATCGCAAAGAGCATCTTAAAACGGAATTGGATTTGTGTACTTAGAGATTTCTCTCTTGTATAGCGGGTCATTTTGAACTTTCCATCCAAATTTTAATGATATGTTCAGTCCATGAAACTAAACAACTTTCTTTAAAAAACATGTGTCAAATTTCGCCACAAAATTTTGATCATCCCATATAGTAGGTATGAACGTCTATACAAAAAAAAGTTGGGAGTTACAAGTCGTGATAAAGTTTGGCCACATGGTGGAAACTGATCTGTAGGCTGTTCCTAACTAATATTGAGCTGGGCCAAACTGTCCTTACAAACCATTCCATACGGCGGCGGGTTAAAAGCGCTCTTTTCCCGGCTTCATTCTAAAAATTATAATTGTCTAGTTTTGGCTAATAGGTCAAATGTGGTATCATTTTCGGATAAATCAATAGTGTGGAATTCATTTCTGGTATAAAAAATGCAATTTATTTAGCAGTTTTTGAAAAATTACACAATAACCAAAATTTTCAAAGTTATTTTTTTAATTTTAGGTATTTGCACTTGTTTCAGTATTTAAAAAAAATACCCTAAAGAAGCGTTTTTCAGGTTGATTTGTCATATTCATTTGTAATGATAACTATATTATGTGCAATTTGGGCCTAACCCAAGTAGTTTGAATCCATTGTTTGCGGAGGCACAGCTAGTCAAAAATAGGCATTTTTTCGCGAAATGGAAGGGTTTATCGTTTCGTTTGGAAGCGTTTTTCTGGTTTCTTGTTCATATTTCCGTAAAAAACATTAAATTTTCTACAACTTAAGCCTAATTTGAGTAGTCTAGGTTTATTGGTTGCGGAGACACAGCTAGTCAAAGATGGGACATTTTTCATTTATTTCGAAAAAAGGTCCAGTTTTGACTAGCGATGTCTGTGCAACCAATGAACCTAGACTACTCGGGTTAGGGAAAATTTAATGAACTTTAAAGAAATGTGAACAAAAATCCTAAAAACGTTTCAAAACGAAACAAAAATCCCTTCTATTTCGCGAAAAAATGCCTATTTTTGACTAGCTGTGCCTCCGCAAACAATGGATTTAAACTACTTGGGTTAGGCTCAAATTGTACATAATATAGTTATCATTATAAAAGAATATGACAAATCAACCTGAAAAACGCTACTTTAAGGTATTTTTTTTTAAATACTGAAACAAGTGCAAATACCTAAAATAAAAATAAAAACATTGAAAATTTTGGTTATTGTGTAATTTTTCAAAAACTGCTAAATAAATTGCATTTTTTTATACCAGTAATGAATTCCACATTATTGATTTATCCGAAAACGATACCAAATTTGACCTATTAGCTAAACCTAGACAATTATAATTTTTAGAATGAAGCCGGGAAAAGAGCGCTTTTAACCCGCCGTATGGAATGGTTTGTATGGACAGTTTGGCCCAGCTCAATATTAATTAGGAACAGCCTACAGACCAGTTTCCACCATGTGGCCAAACTTTATCACGACTTTCCCCAACTTTTTTTTGTATAGACGTTCATACCTACTAATAGTAAATTGATCACTTGATCTCTTTAATTTCTATGGAAAGTCGATTTTTATTTTACATATTTGACCATCTGTTCCTTAGAGAATGTTGGTCAGTTTCATGGACTGAGCACGTCATTAAAATTTGGATGGTGAATACAAAATGACCATGTATAGTTTTCAATTTATATCTTACTAGTGGCCGCCCGCGACTTCGTCTGCGTGGAAAGGTTTTTTACTATCCCTCGGGAACTATACTTTTTTTCGGGATGAAAGGTACCCTATGTCCTTTTCTGTACCCCTGGCAACGTGTATGCAAAATTTCATGATGATCGGTTCAGCAGTTAAGACGTGAAGGCGTAACAAACAAATAAACAAACAAACAAACAAACGGACTTTCGCATTTATAATATTAAGTAAGGATTTTAATAAGTATTTTAAGGTGGTTAAATAAGATGAAATAAGCAGGCAGCAAAAATAATGCCTTTTTATTATACGACTGCCCAAAAAAGAAGAGTGTATTGTGTTCAGGGTACATGAACGTTTGAATGTGAATTTATTTATTCCACTATAACTTATAAATCCTAAACAGATTTGGATGTGTGAGGTTCTTATATAATTTTGAGTGTCAGTGGCTAATAGATTTTTTGAAAAAGTCAATATTGATGACGCCTTTTTGTAGTGTGAAATGCAGTTTGGTTTTTTTTCTTCAATTATTTCTTCATGAGTATCAAAAAGCACATTTCAAAACTATATAATTAATCGCTAAAATGAAAAAAAAAAACACGATTGCCCTACCAAAAACGAACTAAATAAAAAGTTAAATAACAAGTATCGTTTCAGTCGGGGGACCTCTTTGATTAAAAATTGTTTCACAGAACGGTCCCCCAACCATTATATGTATTCTGTGCCCCAATTGCGATGACATCCTTACTTCCTTACTAATATTATAAATGCGAAAGTCCGTTTGCTTGTTTGTTTGTTTGTTACGCCTTCACGTCTTAACTACTGAACCGATCATCATGAAATTTTGCATACACGTTGTCAGGGGTACAGAAAAGGACATAGGGTACCTTTCGTCCCGAAAAAATGTATTATTCCCGAGGGATAGCAAAAATACTTTTTACGCAGACGAAGTCGCGGGCGGCCACTAGTATCGCATATTGCAGAAAGGGCTTTAGTCCATTTTAAATTTACTTCAGGGATTTAAGTGTTAAAAGGGCATAGTATTAACCTCCGAGCCCTTTCTGCATAAACTGTGTAGTCTGATCTTCGGGAGATTGTACCGGAGTGTTCGGACTAATGCCGTTTTTGCATAATTTGTTTCGGCTTTGGAATGTTCCGTTTATCAAAGTTTGTTTGTGTATTTTGTTGGACTTATGCCCTTTCTGCAATATGCGATTCTTGTTATTTTACTTTTTAGTTCGTTTTTTACTGTGTTCTTTCAGCAGTCGTGATATTTATTTGTATAATTATAAAAAAGACAATAAAATATTGATAGAAATACAAAAAAATATACAAGTCATTGGAAATACCACACCATTTACAATCTGCACAAAACATCAAAGCATATAGGTAGGTAGGCCTATACACTCACCTGTCACAGTCTAACACTAACACATTTATAAAATTCCGATTTGAACCGCAGAATTTCTCGTTACGAAACATTTCTGTCGATTTTATCTCCTTCGGGAATAGTTTTACCTGATTAGATGGGAAACTGGCAGCTTTCGGCTAAACCGCAAGAGACGGGCTAACGAGATCTGCACCTATTTCGAAGGTACTTCCGACCTATACAAGATAGGTTAGCAATGTGAAGTTAGAAGCAGGTTCTTGCAATAACTTCCTGCTTTTATTTCTACGGTGTCTTCATTGATTTCTGACTCTCGTAGTCTGTGGCAGTGGCTTGGTACTCGTAGGTTAAGCCCCCTTTACACAGTGCAATATAAAGCATGTTTTTGGAGCAAGCACTGTACCCTGCCTTGGGTGGTGATAAACGTGGCAGGAGGAGTTAAAAGCGATAAACGTACGTTAGTTCGTGTTCTTCGTCACCAAAACTTCAAGAATACCCTGAACTTTTACACTTTACTAAACCTTACCTAAAGCATCACATTAGTGAACGAAATGAGACTACATTCGTATAACCGCAGAATATTCATTTTGCTTCCTTTCCCCTATGTAAATGTGATAAAAGCCTTCAAAATGCAAATATATACCGCACGGGAGTATCAGGTTGCCGTCAATTTGTTCTCGCAAAAGGCTTTGTATCGTATGGTAGATATTACCTTTCTCTTCTGACAAGGAAAATTCGCTGACTTCATAACATTAGACGGAATCGTTGAATAAATTTATTACTTCATGATAATGAGATCCGGCACCGTCATCTTCATTTATCACGACGCTTAGGTATGTCCGTGACCCGTGGTGCGTGATTTAAGCTATGCGTTTGTCTCCGTTATTAATTTAGCCTGCCTAGCACAACAGGGTCCCAATCGCACAAATTCTGAACGATAAAACCAAAATCGTTACGTTGCCATTTAGGTTATATATATTTATCTTAACCTCTTTGGTTTTTTTAAATTGACCAATATTAGCATGCTAGGCTCCCTAGGTATAGGTTTTAACTGTTTTAATAAAACTTAACGGGAGCATTTTTCTGTAAACGAAACTGAAACAGTAACGATTTAGTTTTGGTATCATTAAAAAAATCCAGGTGGACCCGAAAGCTGTAGTAGTCAACTTGCGGACTTTATTGACGAATGTACTGTATAAATAATTTCTCCTACTCACCCTGTGTCAATTAGAATTTTAAGTTTATACTTTGTAATTTAAAGATATTGTTGTGTAAGCTTCGCCGAATTCATTCACCGAAAAATATCAAATTCAAATGAAATAACATTGAATTTTTATTAAAATACCTTTCAGAAACTAGCTCGTTTGTATTGAAAACCATATGGTTCTCCATACATACGTGTAAACAAACCAATGATGTATGGTCATTGCTAGGGAGTAGCATGACCATGATGACGACGTGAGTGAGACGTGCATGAGACGCTGTATCACTGTCAAAAGACAATGGATTTCGACTGCTGAGTGTTTCATGGTCATGTTAGGGAGCTGGCCTTTTGCCATGCCTGCGGTAGGGCCATAGTTCTGAAATGTAAAACGCCTAAGATTTATTGTGTTCTTCTCTACTCTTCCTATTTAAAACAGCCCTTGTATCTTCATCTTCGGATGATCCTTTTCATAATTGTTCGCTACTTGGAGTCAGTTGGAACCGTATGTCTCTTCAGATCATTGGTCTATCGGTTTGGTGGCCGACTCTACATTTCCTGCTGTCCTTAAAATTACAAAAGCTCATGACTCGGTAGCTCAGCGGTCAGAGCATTTAACGGGAAATCCAATGGTCGCGATTCCCGTCCGAGAATTGATCTGGTGCGAGTCGTATTTTTTCTAGTATATTAATTAGTATTACAAAACCTGTTGATCTACTTAATTTAAAACATTGATGTGTTTTGTTGCAGGTGGTTTGGTATGTGACGCGGGCGCAGTGAGCGGCATGCGAGGCGAGCGCTCGGCGCGGGCAGCGGCCTCGCTAGCCGCGCTCGCGACGCTCCTAGCGCTCAGCTTGCCACCCATCTGCTTAGCCGACGATGACATATTGCGTAAGTCACTTAGTGTGTAAGTGCATGTTCACGTATGAAGCTGGTAGCCTGCGTCGTTCTACCAGCGCTGTTTTCGGCGCCGCAGGGAGTCTGCGCCTGCAGTGGTACTGATTCCTCATACTGAGACAAACCAGCCCTAACCTGCTTCGATCAGCGCTGGGCCGCTACAGAATGGAGGAAAACTGCCACCTGCCAAATGGAGGTACTACTGCCTACGCCGACTGCCAGCACAGACCGGCGTCGATAAGCGCTGGTAGATTGGCTGGTAGCCGGATGCCCGCTTCCTGCATGAATTAGCCCTAATACTCCATACCTATGGGAAGATTACCACAAATGGTCCCCCGGTAGGAAAACGGCGACGTGGAGCGAGTGCTCATTAGTGATGTGAGATAACGTAACGTAGCCTACGGACAATAGCTTGGCCTGCAGGTTTTATATTATTATTACCTTATTCAACCGCCTCTGTGGTCCAATGGTTCACCCACCCGTGTAAGACGCCTGTCCCGGGTTCAACTTCCAGGGGGGGTAATTGGTACTCGGTTTGGTTGGTGATAGGGCTTATATCAAGTCCGCCCGGCTCTCTACCACCATCTTACCGAAGTCTGACGCCATAACAACAATTTAAAAATTGTTGTGTTTTGGCAGTTAGAGGGAGATAGCCAGTTCAAGTGAGGTGAAGGCCCATAGACTTAGAAAATTTTTCGCTATGTGAAGGCCAAGCCCTTTCCCGTTGTGCATAAAAAAACCTATAAAAATATTAATATCACATCTAAACACAAGCCTTCATTAGCCAAGCCCAGCCTTTTGTACATTTTATGTCTCATAAAGCCTTGTTTAATAAAAGCTTCATGACTTTTCAATTACTTTTCCGGATCTCCAAAACGCATATCTCCTCGTTTATGTTCGTGTTTCAATACAACCCACCGCCCTTTCACCTCTTTTAATATTTCATGAAAGAACTCGATCTTACAAAGAAGCTCGTTTTTTAAGCTTTCTGAAGCGACATTTTTCGTTTCATTGGGATAAGTAGCCGTTTTAATACGAATCAAAAGCATTTTTTTATCAATAGGTTAACAATTTCTTTTTCTAAAAAATAGAACCGCTTCTGTGGTCTAGTGATTCGCTGACCCATATAGGGGTCCCGGGTTCGATTCCCAGGAAGGATACAATTGGTACTCGGTTTGGTTGGTGGTAGGGCTTATTTCAAGCCCGCCTGGCTAGCTACCACCATCTTACCTAAGTCTGACGCCATAATAGTCCAATCAATGAGGATATTTGTTGTATGGAGACTTCCAAAAAATTCTCCCGTCTATGAAATTTGGCATGTGATAAAGTTAGGTAATACAGATTACAGATGAACAATAATCCAATAAATTTTGTTACGAGAAGTTAAGTTTTGTTACCTAAACATGAAAATCGCTTATATCTCTCTGTGAATATTTCCTCGGGCTAAAATACTTTCTGTATACGTACTTATGTACTAGTTAGAATAAGAATGTAAAGGAATCCAATCTTTTTTCAAATTCAGAGATACCCCAAATTTAGTTTTTTAAAATGTTTCAATATATCTTCTATTGAAAAAATTATCTGCTGATTATTATTTTTAATATGTTTTTATATCCTTAAATATATAGCTGTGTTAAGTAAGTCTATATATAACTTATTTAATCATATTTTTTATTTTTTGATCTTAAGAGGTAATGTGAAAAAATAGTCGGTCCATTTTTATATACGTTTATGTATAAATATGATTAAAGAAGAAAATTTATTGGCTTACTGAACAAAGCTATATATTAAGGGTATAAAAATATATTAAAAATTAACAATCAGCAGATAAATTTTTCAACAGAAGATATATTGAAAAATATTAAAATTTAAATTTGAAGTATCTCTGAAATCGAAAAAATATTGGATTCCTTTACATACTTATTCTAACTAATACATAAGTACATATACAGATAGTATTTTAACCCGAGGAAATATTCACAGAGAGATATAAGCGATTTTCATGTTTAGGTAAAAATACCTAACTTCTCATAACAAATTTTATTGGATTACTAGCTTCTGCCCGCGACTTCGTCCGCGTGGATATTAGACGAAATCCTTTTAAGGAACCTTCAACCAGGATCCGGCCAGCCATTTTTACGCGATTAGGCGAGTCCCCATCAAGCGCGCTGCCTCGCGAGGCAAGACATTTGCCGCGTGTGGCGGGCCTCGCACAAGGATTCAAGTTCTCGTTTCCGTTCCCGCTCCCGTTCCCGTTCCCCGTTCCCGTTCCGTTCCGTTCCCCTCCCGTTTGCGTTCCCGTCCAGTAAACGTCCCGTAACCGTCCCGTACCCCTTCCGTTTCCGTTCCCGTTCCCATCCCGTTCCTGTCCCGTTCCCATCCAGTTCTCGTTCCCGTTCCCGTCCCGTTATATTCCCGTTCCGTTTCCGTTCCGTTCCCGTTCCGTTCACGTTTCTATCCCATTCCCATTCCCGTTCCGTTCCCGCTGCGTTCCCATCCCGTAAACGTCCCCTAACCGTCCCGTACGCCTTACGTTCCCGTTCTTGTTCCCGTTCCGTTCCCGTCCGGTTCTTGTTCCCGTTCCCATCCTGTTTTATTCCCGTTCCGTTCCCGTTTCATTCCAGTTTCGTTCCCGTTCCGTTCCTGTTTCATTCCCGTTTCGTTCCGTTCCAGTTCCGTTCGATCCCGTCCCGTACTCGTCCCGTACCCCTTCCGTTCCCGTTCCCGTACCCGTCCCGTTCTAGTTCCCGTTACCGTCTCGTTCCCGTTCCGTTCCGTTCCGTTCCGTTCCGTTCCGTTCCGTTCCGTTCCGTTCCTTTCCGTTCCGTTCCGTTCCGTTCCGTTCCGTTCCGTTCCGTTCCGTTCCGTTCCGTTCCGTTCCGTTCCGTTCCGTTCCGTTCCGTTCCGTTCCGTTCCGTTCCGTTCCGTTCCGTTCCGTTCCGTTCCGGTCCGGTCCGGCCCGTTCCGTTCCGTTCCGTTCCGTTCCAGTTCCGTTCGATCCCGTCCCGTACTCGTCCCGTACCCCTTCCGTTCCCGTTCCCGTACCCGTCCCGTTCTAGTTCCCGTTACCGTCTCGTTCCCGTTCCATTCCGTTCCTTTCCGTTCCGTTCCGTTCCGTTCCGTTCCGTTCCGTTCCGTTCCGTTCCGTTCCGTTCCGTTCCGTTCCGTTCCGTTCCGTTCCGTTCCGTTCCGTTCCGTTCCGTTCCGTTCCGTTCCCGTTCCCGTTCCCGTGCCTGTGCCCGTTCCGGTTCCCGTTCCCGTTCCCTGGATGTGCATGTCCAGTTCCAGGTCCATATGTGTCATGTCCACCGCGTTGGACTTCAAAATAAATCTAATTTTCGCAATCACCATCCCATAAAACCTCAAAAACGACATCCATATCGATTTTTATGTTACTCACCCCACTTACCCTCTAAGGGTTTGATTTTCAAAATCCCAAAATATATATTTAGACGTGCCCTACGAATTTTAAAGTTGTAATTTCGATTTTGTATTCTTTTTCCATACAAAATTTGAACCCCATTTTTACCTACATGACATTATGAGAAAAGTAATAACTCTAAACTTAAATGAAAATACCAATTTAATTATATTAGTTGGTCAAAGAGGTAATGTAAACAAGAAGGATCTCATTTCATACTACAATAAGTTATGCAGTTTAAATATAAATAAATTTGTATTGTTTACACTACCTTACAGCGCTAGCTTGCCACAGGAAGAAAATAATATCAGATATAATTTGAATTTAACACTAAGCAATATGACTTATTATAATAGTCAGAGATGTCACATAATAGACATAAATAAATTAATATTTAATTTTAAATTGACAAAAGATAAATATTATCTTACAAATTATTTTAAAATACAAGTAGCTTTAGCGCTATCATTTTATTTTAAACATTTAGCCAAGAACTTGGCTATCACTTCTGCTTCTATTGAGCAGAATAGTTTTGACATTTTGAATGTGACCTTGGAATCCGTTCCAAGTAATAATAATATAATTTTTACTCCTGCTCCTATTGAGCAAAAAATTGTTGACATTAAAAATAACACTTTGGCATTTGTCCCAAGTAATTCTTTTATTAGTAATTTAAATTACATAATAAGACAATAGAGGAAGTCTCTAGCCGTGTAATGACTAAGGAAAAGCCTAAATATTTAACTATAGTTCACCAAAACATTCAGGGCTTTTCTGGCAAAGAATTAGAATTAGAACTTTTTTTAACTGAAAAAAATGTTAATATTTTATGTGTCACTGAGCACTGGCTTAAGGAATATGAATTAATTATAGGATTTCAATGTTATAAAATTGCAAGTTCATTCAGTAGGAAATCCACCACTAGAGGGGGATCTTTGATAATTTTGCAAAACAATATGAATTTTAAGGAAAGAAAAGATGTGATATCCCTCTCTATTGAACAACACGTTGAACTGTCATGTGTGGAATTAGATCAGTTGATAATGATTTGTGTGTATCGCCCACCAACTGGTAACTACCCTCAATTTGAGTCCGCTATGGAGGACGTTTTAAAATTAGTCATCAAAAAGAATAAAAAAATTGTGGTGTGCGGTGATTTTAACGTAGACATCTTAAAGCCGTCCTCAATTGCAAGTAGGTTTCTGAATTTGTTTAAGTCCTTCAATTTAGCAAACACCTTTTGTGAACCTACAAGAATCACTGCTACATCTAAAACTTGCCTAGACAATATTTTTAGCAACTGTAATGTACTTGATAAAGAAATAATAAATTGTATTCGTTCTGACCATAGCGGACAAATAGCTTCTCTTGAGCACCATCATGTTCCTCATCAGTGTAATATAATTTGCAGACCTCTAACTAAAAATAAATTGGAAAATTTTCATAATAATGTCACTGCCAAAACTCTTTGCTTACCTAGTAATGATAATCCCAATACTCATTATGATGATTTATTTAATTTAATTAAAGTAGAATTTGATAAAACATTTAAGCAAAGATCTATTAAATCCAAAGACTTTAAAAAGAAATTTAGTGATTGGGCAACACCAGGCATATATGTTAGCAGAAATAAGTTGTTTGAATTATATGGTCAGAAAACAATTTCAAATGATCCCGAATTTCATGAATATGTAAGAAACTATTCAAAAATGTTTAATAAAGTATGTACTTTAGCAAAAGCAAAAAGTATATCTACAATAATTCATCAGTCAGATAATAAAATAAGAGCCACTTGGAATATTATAAATAAAGAGACTGGGAAAACTAAAAATAATGACCGTGAATACTCATTAGTATCAGACAATAAAATTATTGAGTCAGATGAAGGAGTGGCAACAATTTTTCAAGATTTCTTTTCTAAAATACCTATTGCAACTACCAGTAATTTAAATTCATCTCCAAAAATTGCTGTCTCCCTCTTGGAATCATGTGTTGATAAGTGCAATAATATATTTAAATTTAGACATATCAATTGTGATACCATTCTTAAAACATTTAATTCAATAAATATAAAAAAGACTGAAGATCTCTGGGGCATTTCAACTCACATAATTAAGTCTATAATAACTACCATTGCTCCCCATCTTGCTTTTATTTTCAATAAGTGTGTTGATGAAGGGATATTTCCAGACTTAATGAAATATAGTAAAATCATCCCTCTTTTTAAATCTGGGGACAAAAGCGATCCCGCTAACTTTAGACCCATTTCCATTTTGCCAGCACTAAGCAAAATTTTTGAAAAGATCATTTATGATCAATTATTAGCACATTTTCTTATCAACAAACTACTTCACGAGAAACAATTTGGTTTTACTCGTGGTAGATGCACAACTGATGCTGGAATTGCACTTCTCAAACACGTCTTTGAAGCATGGGAGAGTAAACAAGATGCAATTGGTATATTTTGTGATCTATCTAAAGCATTTGATTGTGTCAGTCACAGTACTTTATTAGATAAATTGGAACATTATGGTGTATCAAAAAATGCAGTAAGCCTTATGCAATCGTATCTGTCGGCGAGAACCCAAAAAGTTGTTGTAAATAAAACAGAATCCTATGAAGCACCCATTACCATGGGCGTGCCGCAGGGATCGATATTGGGTCCATTGCTTTTTCTTATTTATATTAATGACCTTCCTTACTATACTAAAAACTTATGTGAAATAGTACTGTTTGCTGATGATACTTCTTTAATTTTTAAAGTTGATAGAGGATGTAACTGCAGTGACGATGTAAACAGCACTCTTTCCAAGGTGATGCATTGGTTTACTATTAATAATCTGAAGCTTAACTCTAGTAAAACTAAATGTGTCAAATTTTCACTTCCTAATGTGAGGCAGGTTCATATGACTATACATGTAAATGGCGAAGCAGTCGAATTTGTTGACTCAACAAAATTTTTAGGTATTACTATAGACTCGCGGTTGCAATGGGACCCTCATATCGATATCCTGTCAAGCAGACTTAGCTCTGCTGCCTTTGCAGTTAAGAAAATAAGGCTTCTGACCGACATTGAAACAGCAAGATTGGTTTACTTCAGTTATTTTCATAGTATTATGACCTACGGTTTGTTGTTGTGGGGCTCAGCTGCTAATATTAATAACATATTCATCTTACAAAAAAGGGCAGTGCGCGCTATATACAACTTACGGTCTAGAGATACTCTTCGTGACCTATTTAAAGAAATTAAAATATTAACGGTAGCTTCCCAATACATCTATGAAAATATAATGTATGTAAAGAAAAATTTTGATAGCTTTGTAAAAAATAGTAATGTTCATAAACTCAATACAAGAAACAAGAACAAACTTGCTGTTCCAAGGCGCAGACTGCATAAAACCGGAAGCTCTTTTTTGTGTAGATGTATTACCTTTTATAATAAGATACCAGAACAAGTCACAGAACTGCCCTTGGAAAAATTTAAAAATACTGTTAAATCAAATTTAATGAGTAAAGGTTATTACACTGTTGACGATTATTTGAAGGATAAAAAGGCATGGGCATAGCTTTTGTATTGTTAATTATTACTCTAATACCTCAGTATTGATTAGAAAAAGTCCGGGGTTCTTTCATAGGTCTAGATAAAAGTCCTTTAATTAAACTCGAATCGTGATTTTCTTTTCTAAGTATAAAATTGTGAGAAGTATCCTACCTACTTAAAAACGTACTTCTGGCTTCTTGACTCGACGACTTAATATGGGTAGCTTTAGTATGTCATGCTCACTTCAAACATTTCTGCGGTGGTGTCGTGTGAGGCGGGTCGTTACGTTCCCTCAAATATGGTTGAGCGAAGCGATGGCTGGTTCATGCGTCATGCTCGTGAACGGGTGCTGCCAGTGGGAATGGGTCTGCTTCTGTCTGCCTGTATTAAGGGCGTCGTATAACTCGTATATAAAAGATCTGTTTTATATTGTCTGTATGTATGGCACTTCTTACTCAAAACATATAATTCTTAATAGCTTACCTTGTTTTGATTTATTTAATTGCAATATTTTTACTTTCTATAGTCAGTAGTTTTGTGAAAGACCTATGAAAAGCTTTTGGATATAAATTTTCAACTCGATGCCTTAACATAGGTAGTCTTAGTATGTCATGCTCTCTTTAATCATTTCTGCGGTGGTGTCGTATGAGGCGGGTCGTTACGTTCCCTCAAATATGGTTGAGCGAAGAGATGGCTGGTTCATGCGTCATGTTCGTGAACTGGTGCTGCCAGTGGGAATGGGTCTGCTTCTGACTACCTATCTTAATGCATATTGAATTGTATGTTTTTCTTTTATTTTTATTTATTGTAACAGCCTAGACTGAATGACAAGTTCAAACTTTGAATTTAGCTTAAAATCTGTAAATTGATTAAGAAATTTGAAACTTATTAAGAAATGAGCTAATTCAATAATGTTATTTATTTGTTAATCTTTGTTAATATGAAGTCTGGAAACGATATACATATTTGTAAATATCGTTTTATCTGATTGATAAAGCTGACAAGTTTTTTGCGCCCATTTTTCTTGTCAGTTAAAAGACGTCATAATGGGTGGTAGGGTAAAAGAATTGACGATTTAAAAATGCTTATTATGTGAGCTTATTTAAATAAAATATATTTCACTTTCACTTTCACTTCACTTTCACTTACCCCTTTAGGGGTTAAATCATGTCCACCGTGTTGGACTTCAAAATAAATGTCATTTTTGCAATCGTCATCCCAGAAAACCCCAATAACGACATCTATATCGATTTTTATGTTTACTCACCCCATTTACCCCCTAAGGGGTTGATTTTCAAAATAACAAAATATATATTTGCCTATTTATTTTTAGATGTGCTCCTACGAAGTTTTAAATTGTAATGTCTATTTTATATTATTTTTCCATACAAAATTTGGACCCCATTTTCACCCCTTTAGGGGTTAAATCATGTCCACCGTGTTGGACTTCAAAATAAATGTCATTTTTGCAATCGTCATCCCAGAAAACCCCAATAACGACATCAATATCGATTTTTATGTTTACTCACCCATTTACCCCCTAAGGGGTTGATTTTCAAAATAACAAAATATATATTTGCCTATTTATTTTTAGATGTGCTCCTACGAAGTTTAAAGTTGTAATGTCTATTTTATATTATTTTTCCATACAAAATTTGGACCCCATTTTCACCCCTTTAGGGGTTAAATCATGTCCACCGTGGTTGGACTTCAAAATAAATGTCATTTTTGCAATCATCATCCCACAAAATCCCGATAACGACATCCATATCTATTTTTAGGTTTCTTTTAACCCTTTCCACCCCCATTTCATCCCCTTTGGAGTTGAAATCCTAACAAAATCAATATACGTTGCTTTAGATTTCTATCCATAAGCCTAAATTATAAATTTAGCGATTTTTACTTTGAAAATAAAGGATTTTCTTTAATACACAACTTCATCCCCCTTTTGACCCCTTCGGGGGTAGAATTTTGAAAAACGCTGAGACCCGTATTTATTAATTTTCAATCGTCAGCCTAAACACAAAATTTGAAGATTCTAGCTTCAAAACTGAGGGACTTTCATACAAACTTTCATCCCTTATTTCATCCCCTTAGGGATGGAATTTTCAAAAATCCTTCCTTAGTGGATGCCTACACTGTATAAAGTATCTGTGTGCAAAATTTCAAGTCTCTAGGTCCAGCGGTTTGGGCTGTGCGTTGATAGATCAGTCAGTCAGTCAGTCAGTCAGTCAGTCAGTCAGTCAGTCATTCAGTTTACGATTTTATATATTAAGATTGTTCATCTGTAATCTGTATTACCTAACTTCATCACATGCCAAATTTCATAGACGGGAGAATTATTCGGGTTGCATAAGCCCCGTTGATTGGACTATAACAATAATTTTAAAATTGTTATGTTCCGGCAGTTAGGTAAGATAGCCAGATCCTCAGTGATGAGGATTCCGGGTGTAGTGTGCTTCCACCTTCGGCCTTATCGTCGTTGGTAGTCGGTTAGTACATTGGGCCGGAATCCTAAAGGTGCGGGTACGAGTCCCGTCTGAGCTGCTACGGGTGAGTCGATTTTTTCTAATATTTTTCAATTATATTAATAATCTTAACAAATTGAGTGAATAAAAAAGCACAGTTTTGCCAATATGACAATTTGGCGTGAAATAAATTTGAAATCGACTTTAGATTTGAATGATTTTGGACTCGAAGACCTCTCCTTGAATCCAAAATAATTACTAGCTTCGATTACTAGCGACAAATCTGCTCAGTCGCTACTAAAAGAGTAAAGATTAAAAGATTCCAAAAAAATACTTCATTTTCAATCGCTCGCAAATCGCTCATTTAGAAGACAAGAATGGTTACCTACCTAAAACTTTTAAGGCAGTGTCACCTATGGTTTTACTGCTATAATAAACATAAGAAGCATTTTCTTCCAAGCTCTACATAATAAAGTCACCAAACTCGAGAAGGTAAGATTACACGATCTTTAAAAGCATTTTCGGAACCTTCAAGATCTAATATTTATAAAGTAAACGGATCTGTACTGCTGGCAGCTGGTGCCTTCAACGTCGTACGAGCACAGCTGGAAGTAAAATGATTTACCAAAATTGATATTTTAGCGTTTTGGGATATCGGTTATTTATGAACAAATTTCATTTCTTCCAAGTTGCTGTCTCCTACAGTAAAAAAATAATTAAGTTTCTTCTATAACTTGTAAATATTTTTTTTAAGTTGTAGCGGGTATCGACGATCTTCCGTGTAATAAAATCCGCCACTTCTATATTGAACACACAATTTACTCGTAGATACAAACGAATACAGAAAGCGAAGAAATTGATATTGAAGCCCTTGGGCCTTTCTCATTGTGTTGTTAGCTAAACCTATCTTTTGTGTTGTTAGCTTTTTTATTATTGGGTATGTTTCAAGGTTTAAGCAATAACTAGGGCTAGCCAAAATGTGGGAAAACATACGACACGCATTGAAGCAGGTTTTAGCAGGGCGTCACTTGTACTATACTACCAATAGGGAATATGCATAAGTCACATATTTTGAAAAACACTTCGGACACGTATAAAAACATGAAGGAACAGAAAAAAAATATCTTATTTTTATCACACGATGAAATCAGGGAAAATAACGAATTGTTTTTTTTAATTTTTGGGTATAATGCACTTAACAGTCGAACAAGATATAATATTTTGTATGACACATATGTACTTAAATGCTAAATTTAGGGAGATAGTTGAAAATAACTGAAAATCCTTGGCTAACTCCATAATAAACGCGCCTGAAACGTGACATGTGACGTCACAAATCATGACCGTTTTTTATGAAGCGTTTTCGGCGGTTGCTGCTGCGTGCTAACTTCAAGTAAGTAATTATATCACGAGAAAAAACGCAAGAGAAAAGTTTTAATATTACAATTGATTTTCTCACGCATTACACTTCTGATTTTGATACAAAAAAATGTATGCATGCATATTCCCTATTCTGTAACACCCTTTCAACCTGTGACTTGCAATAAATCTTGAAATTGTTTGCCTCTTATGTTGAAACTTTGGTGAGTTGTTCTGCGTATGCCCGTGAAATAAGTCATAAATAAAAACTTCTGAGCCATTCATCTGATTGTGTTGAAACTTTGGATTTTCCTAAACCGTTCATCCGTACGTGGTATGGCAACGCATGTCGGACGGGTACAGCCAGTTCAGTTTCACAAATAACTACAAATAAGGTGAAAACATCCATTTGTGTTTCTGGGTATGTTTCATTAGTTAAATTGTGTTTTATTTTGTTTCCGAGCTTTCAAATATGTCTCATGCGTCATATTCTACTAAATTATTTTTTAATTTTTCCTGTGGTTTGGAACTTTGGCCCAGAAATTAAAAGGCGGTTTAAATTCCCCTTTTAATTGCTTCTTAAAGTCGTACAATATGCTATTTAATGAAGCCCATTACCCTCACTGCATCTGTCTAAAGTAGGTCATGTGCTTGAATACTTCAACTGAGAAGCAGCCGCACGACATTTGTAATGTAATTCACATTTTTGGTTACATAAAGTTCTACCATTCAATGGCTCATGCATTTAACGAGGATTTTATGTACACTATTCGTTTTCACAGAAAAAACGATAGACGAACTTTGATAATAAAACGGTTTATTGAGTGTAGGTAGCACAAAAACTATTGTTGTAACTTAGTAGTCGTAGAAGGTAGCAATAGGTATCATTAGTTAATATATTTTTTTCCAGTTCGCATTCACGCGAAATCCAGTTTCAAATAAAAAAATAAAATTATTTATGGAAAATGTCCATATTATAGAATCGTGTGAGTCTCATCCTTTTAACTCTGATAAATAACTGCAGTACAACCATATTCAGCCCATATTATCTACTTATATCTATTCTGATTTATGATCTCTATTACGGATGCAATATATTTTTAAATAACCGATTCAATTAGGTACAAATATTACAATTGATACCTGATCTAATGACCTTTTTATAAACCATTGCAGCTCTTTTAACCCTCTATCGACATCTATTTACAGATCGACCTCGCGGTCAATATGGCGACACCTGCACAACGGTTGCTGAATGCATGTTCCCGGATTCTGTCTGCGACGACTACCAGAAAATCTGCACGTGCCCCCCGGAGCTGCCGGTCACCAACCACGTGGATAAGTGTGGAAGATGTAAGTACAGAATATGGATAATAGATAATGTGGAGAATATGGATACAGAATAATATCATATACATCATTTTTTAATAGCCGCTCGACGCCCATTCCTGGGCTTAATGTACGTTTTACACCGATCGGTGCGATTCATGCCGGAGCGCATTATACAATCTTCTGAAGGAAATGTAAGCTTCCATACAGGGAGTTAAGTCCTATATTTCTAGGGAGCTCTGTACGCTCGTGCCTGCAGCCTCTCGGCTCCGCACACATTCGTCAGCAGCTGGTCAGCTCCATGAACACGCCGCGGCAGCCGCTCGGCTGCTCTCGGTTGCCTAAGTACCCGGTGGCACTGACTCACTGACTGCGACGTGCTCCTAGAAGAGCATGCCGACGGATGCGTGCGCGTGCCGACGGATTCAGGCATACACAATCGGATGCCGACGCGTTCGCGCGCATCGTTGCGACGCGGCCCGACTCGCGCCGGCTGGTATGAATCCTACTGGGTATTTAAAATAAGGTTCGAAAGATGACCAGAAGAAAATCTTTACTGCTACTCTGACGTCTAATAACCGCGTCGATACTAACGGGAGAAGTTATTATTGATAAATAGTCATCTACGTTAAATACCTGAAAAGAAGGTCTCGTGAAAGATTTTTTTTGCCGTTAAAAAAAATGCAGTTACTAGGTAGGTATAACCAATTTAAAAATATCTCAATTTCCACGCTCCAGTTACTGGGACCAATAGATTAGAAGATTAGATAAAATCTACTTTTACAGACACAGCAGCTCGACAGCATTATAAATGGAGCCGTAAACTAGGTCAATATAAATCTGCCACCAGAGTATTTAACAGTTGACTGTCGAGGTGATGATAATAGCTACCAACTTTATTCTAATGGGCTATTTACATAAGTTCATTTTAGTCACCTAGCAAGTCGCTTCCAAAATTGAATCGCAGTTGATGGCGTCGCTGTCGTCTATATATTTGATAGCGTAACCTAGGTAAGGATCAGATAATTTGGTTCAGTCACCTACGGCCTAGGCCGGATTGCCATTTACACGGTCGATTTGTGCGGCTTAAGTCACCCATGTAAATTCCCCATAAATAGGTAGGAAGTAATTAAAAATGAAATACGAGCAAAATCGATCTACCTACTCAAAGAGAATTGCTACGTATATATTTTTACTGTGCTTAAACCTTCGATCAATAATATCCTAGATAACGCTTCAGGAACTAAAACAGTACGCAAAAATGGCACCTCAAATAGCGTCCCACTTACAAACTTGGCGCTTATTTTTTACATAATCACCTTGTAATCACCTCTTATTTTGTACAAACACATTTTATATCACTTATTTTGTACAAAATAAGCTTATTTTGTACAAAAACACATCTTTTATCACTTACTATGTGCAAAATAAGCGCCCAGTTTGTAAGTTAGACGCTATTTTTGGGGTGCCATTTGAGACTGACCGGACATATGGTCGAAGGCTTAAACACAGCTAAAATAAAACCCTTTTTAATGTTTTTGCTTTTTCCCTATCTCACACGGCGAATAAGAAATATTATATTACACAGTAAATTCGACAGTGAATTCCGCAAGTTGACTGTTACATCTTTTGAACAATATCAAATTCAAATGAAATCAGATTGTATTTATATTTAAAAAAAAAACTTATTTATGGAAAAACCATATATTGGCCTTTATTTTCTTTTAAGCAGTATACGAGTATTGATAAGTGCCACAATTTAATAGCGTATAAACAAATATCACAGCATTCTAAAAATAGAACGGTACACTTTGCTCTTTCGAATAGATCCAGATCGAGATTGTGCCTCAGAACGAATGGAAAAGCACGACCGACGAGGCTTTATGTTCGCCATATCCTTTTGTCATTCGCAGTTGCTAGTATCTCATCGATTTTTAAATCACGTTGTAGGTAGTGTAGGTACAGAAGGTTTTGAGGCAAAAAGAAAAGAGCCCGAGGGAGATTTTAGAGAGCATTTTACTCAGCTCTGGGATTTTTTTGTGAACAAAAAATGTCTATGCCTTTCTGGATAAATAATCCTTTTAATATTTTGATACGTGTGCGTTGTACAAGTTTTTATCGTATGTAACGTTTGCGAATTTATTTTCTAGTCGTCGTTAAAATAAGTAAAAACATATTTAAGGGTGAAAAGAAATATATTGGTGTAGTAATTTATTTTCATGTCATACGATATTATAATCATAAGTGCATTAAGGCTACAGAAAAATGTTCTATAAGTCTGAACATAAATCAATTTCTAGTTCGTTAAACCCAGCGAAAATTATGGTGGGGCTCGAATAATGAATGTTAAAGGGAAATACCGGGTCGATATGGTACGTAGTGGGTATGTAGTAGTTGGTTGCGTGTTTTATAAACGTTTTGTCAACTGGAACCTTTTAATGGCAAAAATGTGGAAGTTTATAGCATATGACGTTATTTTTCTTGTCCAGATTTTAAGGCATCGAGATTTTGCATACGGATTAAATTTATTGAGGCTACATTAGAAGAAACATTGCTAGTACTTATTTAAAAATAACAAACTCCGATGTTCAACCGAATGTAAGAGAAACGTTGATGACGCTGAATTGGAAGTTATTAAATGGATATTAACATTTATATTGAAGGCAGAAAAAGAAAATTAGCCCCATCAAAAACAGTGGTTGCCAAGATACAAACAAGAAATATTTAAGGTAATCAACGAAAACAAAGGAAAAGCAAAGCTTAATCTACATAAATAAATTATTACGAAAGGTATTTTTCTGTGTGTTTTCCCTTAATCTCGGCGGGAATCAAGAATCTTATATTATATATCGAGTTCATATCGGTCACTATCGAATAAACAAAAATCTGTTTTTTTGGTACATTGAAAATTGTTTCCATGGTTCCTATTGTGCCGTTTTGACGTTTACTCGATACCAATCCGATCTCAGATTCTCGACAGCATTCGGGAGTAGTAACCCCGCGTTGTTTTCAGTAATCAAGAAAATTGATGAATTTCCGTTCATCATCATCATCATATCAGCCGCACGACACCCGTCAATTTCCATCAATTTCCGTTGCTTTGAGATAATTATAAGTGTGAAAGTCCGTTTGTTTGTTTGTTACGTCTTTAATCATGAATTTTAACACACACGTTGTCAGGAGTAGGTACAGAGAAGGACATTGTCCCGAAAAAAGTATTGTTCCCAAGGGATAGAAGAAAAACTTTCCACACAGACGAAGTCGCGGGTGGTCGTTAATAATGAAATATTTTGCGAACAACCATAATGATTTATTTTGTATGTTTAAACATTATTGTTGTGATACATCAATCAAATCCTTGGTTTGGGGATTACTTACTAAATTGCTTCCCTCAGGGCATTTATCTTGCATACACACTGATATTTGTCATGATGGTTAATGGATAAGTAGTTATAATCCGACGTAGCGAGATGGAAGTGGTAACGGGAAGTCAGATAGTATGTTTGCAGAGAACAATAATTTATTGCTTTGTTCAAATAGATGTGTATCTTCTGGAGATTCCTGTTCTGTAACATCGAAGTATTATTATTTCTAAATTATTCAAAATTGTCTTTGTCAAATAGAAATTGAAAACCGTATTCAGATTCACTTTTTATCTACTCATAATAATAGTTAACAAATTCTTATTTACAAATTAATGTTCCTAAAGACGAAATATAAAGGGCTAAAGTATGAAATGGCCATTTTGTATGGAGAATTTTAAAGGATTCGAATTTTTCATACTAACATTTTCTTGATTTATTTAACAACCATGAACGTTAATATTTTAAAACATTTATGCACAAAATGTTGAAACACCTAGCTAACTAATGCGATACGTGAAAAAAAAATGTATCGGCTAAGTTACAACGAATTAAGTGATCATTTCTGCCAACGAAAAAAGGAGTCAGTTTTTAACGTTCAGAAAAAAAATATCTGAAATATTTTTATTTTTGATAGTGGGCCGTTATGATCATAATTTGAAAAAACAACTAGTAACTGAAGCATCTGTAACATCATAGAAGATATGATATATTACACAGTCTGTTCAAAAAATAAAGTGACTTTTGAATTTTTTCGAAAACCATTAATTTATTTATAAATTTCTATTTTGTCTCTTTCAGTGTATTTTATCACCCTCTGATAAAAGTCAAAAGTCAAAAGCTTTATTCAAATAAACTTAATTATTAAGTACTTTTGAATCGTCTATATTTTCCTACCACCCGTTCCAGACTTTTTTAGCTGACAAGAAGAACGGGCGCAAGAAACTTATCAGCTGTAACAGCCATAAGTAACGATATTTACAAACTTGAATATATCGTTACCAGAAAATTACAACAGGGTGACAGGATTATTGGCAACAACATAGACTTATTATATTACTTCAACAAAGTACTTATTAGCAAGTTATGTGTTACATCATTTCCACGCATTTAGACCTTTAAGATAATCATCTACTTTATAATAACCTTTACCCATGAGCGTTTTTTTAACATGGTTTTTAAATTCATGCAAAGGAAGATCAATCACTTGTTGTGGAACTTTATTAATAAAGGAACATAAATGAACTTCTAGTTTTTGCAAGCCTAAATCTTGGAACGGCAAGTTTATCTTTATTTCTTGTATTGAACTGGTGAATATTGCTGTTCTTAGCAAATGAATCATAGTGTTTCCTTACATAAACTAAATTATCATAAATATATTGGCCTGCCAAAGTTAAAATATTTATTTCTTTGAACAATTCTCTCAATGTATCTCTCCGCCGTAGATTGTATATGGCGCGAACAGCTCTTTTTTGGAGTACAAAAATATTTTCAATACTGGCAGCTGAGCCCCACAATAGCAGTCCATACGACATTACACTGTGAAAATAACTATAATATACTAACCTTGCCGTTTCAATATCAGTTAAAAGCCTTATTTTCTTAACAGCGAATGCCGCTGAACTAAGTCTACTTGACAAGGCTTCAATATGTGGATCCCATTGCAGTCGAGAATCTAGTGTGATACCTAGAAATTTTGTGCTCTCGATAAACTCGACTTCATCGTCATTCAAATTAATATTTAATTTTGTCTGCTCAACATTAGGTAATGAGAATTTAACACATTTAGTTTTTTTGGGGTTAAGTGCTAAATTATTACTATTAAACCAGTATGAAACTTTAGAGAGGGCACTATTTACTTCGTCCGAACAGTTATTACCTCTATTTACTTTAAAAACTAAAGAAGTATCATCCGCAAATAGTACTGTTTCACATAAATTATTCGCGTAGTTGGGAAGGTCATTTATATAAATCAGAAACAGCAATGGGCCCAACATTGATCTCTGTGGCACACCCATATTGATGGGGGCTCCAGTAGATTCAGTTCTATTAATCACTACTTTCTGAGTTCTATTGTACAAATACGATTTTTTAAGACTAACTGATTTATCAGAGACACCATAATGTTCTAGCTTCTTTAATAGTGTTTGATGATCAACGCAATCGAATGCCTTAGAAAGGTCACAGAAAATGCCAATTACATCTTGCTTTTCTTCCCAAGCATCAAGAATATGTTTGAGAAGTGCAATTCCAGCATCAGTAGTACTTTTACCCTTGGAAAAACCAAACTGATTTTTATGAAGTATATTATTGTATGTGAAGTAATCTAATAATTGGGAATATATAATTTTTTCAAATATTTTACTA